>JAYGGG010000049.1:0-215728 GCA_036346245.1 Bonia amplexicaulis | reverse complement strand
AGCTTCTCCATGCTTTCATTTATGTGACCTAAGCGACAAAGGCCAAATAAAAGTGGGATTCAAATCATTTGATCGTTGCCTCTTTGTATTAATGTTATAGACCGATGACTCTTCAAGAGTAAGAACATATAACCCATTCATCAATGGAGTATGACAATAGAACATATCTTTGAAATAAAGAGAACAACCATTGTTCGTAGATCTAAAGTCATAACCTTCGCTTGTAAACATGAAGCGTAAATAATGTTCTTGGAAAGAGATGGAACACAATAACAATTATTCAATTCCAAAACTAATCCTCAAGGTAAAGACAATGGCATGGTGCCAACAGCCACCACCGAAGAACTTTGCTCCATTGCCAACGCCAAGATCCACTTCGCCCTCCTCAAACTTCTACTTCTTCTTAGCCCCGCAACGATTTGCAAATGTGAGCAACCGATCCGGTATCAAATACCCAAGAATCAAGAGATGAAGTAGCAAGATTGATTTCTATAACATTTATACCGGAGCGAAGTCGATTTCCTTCTTTTTCTCAAGATCCTCCAAGTACTTTGGGCGCTTCCTTTTCCAATGTCCCGATTGCTTACGAGTAGCAATGCGCATCGAGCAGGCCCTTCTTGACTTGCTTGGCCTTAGAACCGCCGCGATCTCATCGGGCTAACTTTCTTTGACCGCGCCTTTCTTTACATAGGGCTTGCCCTTGCCTTTCGCATCATCATCACATGATGGCTGCTTTTCTTAATGCTTTCCTCGGCTGATTTTAGCATCCCATGCAACTCACCAAGGTCTTGTCCATGTTGTTCATGTGATAGTTCGAATGAATGGCTCAAAGCTCGAGGGAGCGATCAAGAATCACATCAAGAGCCAACTCTTGGCTAAGGAGAAACCAAGCTTTCCGCACTCTCAATGTAGCCAATCATCTTAATCACATGAGGGTCGACGGATTCCTTCACGCAAGCTCGCACGCAAACAAGGACTTTGAAGTGTTGAACCTCTCACCCTTGCTTGGTTCTCAAACATACCACGCAACCCCACAATGATATTGTAGGCATCCGTGTTCTCATATTGCTTCAAGCTCGAGGAGGACATTGTGGCAAGCATGAGACACTCACATCAAGGTAATCATTCGTTTGCTTCTCATAAGCTTTCTGAAGGACCGAAATGGCAACAGAGGGGGGGTGAATGGTGCCTTTAAAACTTCCTCCCTAAGTTCTACTTCTCCTTTAGCTAGAAAGCTTAAGAAGTCGAAAACAACACTCAACCGAACACAAAGAACCATAAAATAAGAAGTCGAATCAAGACAACCGTTGTCGTAATCGTGAAACTATGTCGGGTTTTGACCGTGGTCGAAGGAGCCGATCGTGCAAACTTGACGAAAGACAGACGTGGTCGACACCGAGCTGCGCAAGACGACCACCGAACTCGCCGTGGTCGTGAAGACCGAAAATTGCGAGCTGCACAAGAATACTGCTTTGTTCGGCGACGCGACCACGAGCAAGAATTTGAAGAACTTTGATTTATAAATCCGTAAAGCAAGAAACTTCAAACTTAGCAAGGATATGATCTCTAGAAGTAGATTTGACAAGATAATCGAGATCTAAGCAAGGTACGAGAGAAGACCAAAGACTAAAAATGAATGTAGCACAGGAGGCTAAGACCGAGAATCAAGAGATTTCTCCGATTTCAACTCGGCTCTCGGAATGAAATGGCCAAATGGTCTTTAGATAGATTCCTGCTCGAGCAAAGAAACACAAGCCAAAACTCAAGTAGAACACTAATAACAATGTAACAAAACGAGAGCAAATAGATCAAACAGATCATCTCAAGAACACAAACAGAGAAAGATACAGAGATGAATCCAATCTTTTCTATTGCACATGGAGGTTTCTACACCACTCCATCGGAGGTACACGAGCATCCATGCTCTTACCCGAGACAACTCACACAAGATAGAGAGGAACACCTGTGAGCACTCTGGGATGACCTCACCCACCCGTAGTCTCCTCCTCTATTTATACTCACACGCCAACGGGTTTCCACACCACCACCGTTCTGAGAGCTCCAAAGGCTTTACAGCCTCCAAAGGCTTTGCCCATTACCCAAAGGCAACGGCTCCACCGCTTGCCCGCTTGCACCACCAACTCTCCAAAGGCATGGTGCTTTCTCAGTGGACAGGCTTCCTCGCAGCTTTGACATTTCTCCAAAATGCCCCTCCGCCGCCTTCCGTGAAGCTTCCTCCACCGCCTTGCCGTCCATGCTGCCGCCCCACCCGCGACACGTCCTCCTCGCTTTTCACGCCGCTCGACCTCAACATCTCCCATGTCTAGTCCCGATCGTCCAAAGCCTCACCAAGACTAGTCTCCGCACCGCATCCAACACAAACAACAAAACATCACATAGCACCGATCCATACATCGCACACCACGTAGCTCAAGTCTCTTTTCCACAGAAATTATACTTTACCAAACCTTGTCAAAATGTAGAACAAACCAGTCTACAAGGTCCATGACATCACAAGGAACCCAACCGACCAAACCTCACCGTAATCGACACCACATGTGCCCACACGACGGTTTTAAAGAGCTCCATCGACCACGGTCAATCTGCCGACAACGTGGTCGGCCGACCGCCACAACGCGTGGTCGAAAACCTTAGCATGGTCGAATCTCTCCGAGCGCACAACGTGGTCGCACCACCGATCAAACAACGTGGTCGTGTCGCCCAACGACCACGCCAAAGTGGTCGAACGCCCGACCGCCCAACGTGGTCGAGTCTCCGATCCCACAACGTGGTCGAAGACCGAGACCACAACGTGGTCGTAAACCCTAGCGCCGAATGCCGACCACGGTCAAATCTTCGAGGGCTCGCAACGTGGTCGCACACCGTCCGATCGCTCCCGACCACCACCAAACTTCCCGAGAAAGCCGTAACGTGGTCGAGAGTCCCGATTGATTTCGATTAAGCCCAACGTGGTCGTACGACTTCCGACCACGGTTAAAAACGCCGAGACCCGCAGAGTGGTCGATGCGTGAATTCGGCTTCCCGACCAGCTCCCAAGTGGTCGACGGACCCGAAAGACTTCCGATCACGCTCAAATTGCCGGGGCGCCACAACAGGAGTCGACCACCCGAACGACTTCCGATCACGTCCCGTATGGTCGACGCACGTTTCGCTTCCGATCAGTTCCAATGTGGTCGCGGTTCCAGGAAAGTCGACACCACTTTGACTACGCCCGAGCTAAGAATTTGCAATAAAGCCCAAAACAAACTCAATTTTCCTTCAACCAAGGGTCAATTACTCATCATAAAGATGGGATCATCTCCACATGATCTCTCAATCTCCCTTGATGAGTATATTGACAAACACCAAAAATAAGAAGTTGAGTTTGTAAAAGTCGACATGGTTCAGAATGAAATGAAATTATGACCATGTCAACAGAGAGAACACTAGAGCAAAAGAACAAAGAGCAAATTGATCTCCAAAGCTCTAGCAAGTTCCCAGAGAGAAATTTTCTTCCTCCTTTTTTTAATCTATTCTCCCCTTTGGCAATAAACACATCAAGTATGCAAGAGAGAATAAGTCATGATGATGGATGAAATGGTCGATTTGATTATTCAAAGAATGCAGAGCCATGAGAATTATCCAAATGACCAACATGTATTACACCAAGCCATAACATACAAATATGCTATAAAGATCATGGCTAAGTATGTAAAGTGAAGCTAAGCAATGAAGGTATAATCTGAATTTTATTTTGAAGTGCTTAGCGAGTCAAGTCAAACAAGATTTTAGTCTAGCTAATGATATCCACAAATGATGCAAGCCATGTTAATAAGCTAAATGGAATCAAGAAGCTAGTGTTGAGCCAACTAGAGTGCTATTTGTTCAAGAATGATACAATTGTTGAAGTACTTTGATTTTTTTTTTATTTAGCACTTTTGACATTTTTCTTTTGAGATCTCATGATTGTTTTCAATCATATTTTGTCATGTGCTAGACCTCAAGCCTTATGCGATCATTCCAAGCGAGAAGCTTAAGGAAATGATCTTGGTCATCCAAATCTCCCACGAGTTCATGCCTTGTGCAATGGCAAGCCGCCTCATGAGAAGGAATTGGTGAGATCAGTTTTTCACATGTAAGAGATCTTTTTTTTGATAGATTGTACTAACTTATGTGTCATCAAGAAACTATATAGCTCAATCTATTGCTCAACAAAGATTCAAGACTCAACTCACCCTATTTGACATGGCAAGAATCATAAAAGATAACACAAAGTCGACTAGTCTCAAATATGAACATGACAGAATTAGGTCAAATTTAGCATTGTAATTAACCTATCGTGGTAAAGACTTGACTACACATATAAAGTCATGATCAAATTAGCAATGGAGCATAAGTCATGGCAAGATGTAATATAATGAAAACATGTCATGAAAGGATAATAATCAAGGCTCCATGTAGTTATATTACAATGCATGATGACATGCGTAAAATCCACTCCCCTCAACATGAGATGCGCCTTTTAGTTCAAGTTGAGTTAAGTCAATATTAAGATCTAGAAGTTCCCAAATGAACTCCCCAACCAAAGCAATAAAAGAGAGAAGTCAAAGAAAAACAGCAGTCCTTAAAGCATAGATAAGATATAGAGGATACTATGGCTCGGATCGACTCTCATCTACCCCATATGACTCTGTGACTAATAGCCGACCGTAAAACACACACACTAGAGAGCAAACACGCACTGCTCACCCGAAGGTGGCCCGACCCTCGCTAGATCACAAGAAGTGAGTAAGCTCAATCTAGTGAGATAAGAAACAGCTATCCTGAAAGCACAAGATAAGAGCAAGAAGTCTAAGCAACTCAAAGAAGAGAACCACTCTAGCCTATGCCGAAGGACTAAACCCAATGCACCCAGCAGATGCAATGCAACAAGAAGGATACAGTAGCATAAATAATAAGATAAAGCAAGAAAGCCCAAAGCTCCCTCACAATAGTCCATAAGGACGAGATCACCCCAAGCTCTCCCAAGAAAGTCGAAAACCTCGTGCTATCCAGAGGCTTGGTGAAGACATCACCAACCGGTGGTCACTCTCCACAAACGGAGCACGATGTCACCCTTCTCTACATGATCTCAAGAAAGTGATATCTCGATATCAATGTGCTTGGTCCGAGAGTGTTGCATCGGGTTCTTAGCAATGTCGATTGCGCACGTGTTATCGCAAAAAGCGGAACACGGCCGAGAAGCAACCCAAAGTCCCGCAGAGTCGAGACCATCCAGTACCGGCTACAAAGAATCGGCCGCAAAGAACATACTCGGCCTCTGCGACCGAGCAACACCGATCGCCTCAAGACCAAGAAACGAGAGAAGTGCCAATGAACCGGCAGTGCTCGAGTGCTCTTCCTATCTATCCTACACCGCAAAGTCTCGCATCCGAGAAGGCTCTAAGGGATAGACAGAGGAGGAAGAGTACCGATACCATAGTCAATGGTAGCTCAAGGTACCCGAAAATGCGCTCACCGCTCGGCGGTGAGACACGCGAGAGAAGCTCGAAACCGAGCACAAAGACACACGGAGAAGTGTATGTCCGGTCTCGAGGCGTGAGGTACAAGAGAGAGCCAATCATGCTTCAATTCCTTTTGATCAACTGCTCACCGTCCTCATCGTGGTCTAGAATGGTCAGAAGCCATCGGAGTTGACACCGCTTTCCATCACTCATGTCAAATCGCCTCGGAGGTCTCGAGTGTACTTGCCTTGATGCAAGAAGGTACCTCCCGAGTCTCGCTTGATCTGAAGCCAAGGAAGAATGTCAACTCACCCATCATGCTCATCTCAAACTCGGTGCTCATGACATCCGAGAACTGTGAAACTAGAGCATGGGAAGAGCCGCCAAAGATGATGTCATCGACATAGATTTAAGCGAAAGCGTAAGGTCATTGCCAAGCCGTGAATGAACAAGGTCTTGTCAACTTTACCCATCTCAAAATCATGTCTCAATAGATAGGACTTAAGCCTCTCATACCAAGCTCTAGGGGCTTGCTTAAGTCCATACAACGCTTTGGAAAGCTTGAAGACATGACTAGGGTATTTGGGGTTCTCAAACCCGGAGGTCGTCTCGACATAGACTTCTTCCTCAATGAAGCCATTGAGAAAGGCACTTTGACGCCCATCTCGTAGAGCTTAAAACCCTTAGAAGCTGCAAAGGCAAGCGAAATTCTAATGGCCTCAAGACGAGCTACAGGGCAAAGGTCTCTCAAAATCCGCACCTCAACCTCGAGTACCCTGCAACCAGCCTAGCCTTGTTTCGAAGACTACCCCATCCTCACTTTGCTTGTTCTTGAACACCCATTTGGTTCCAATGATATTTTGATCTCGAGGCTCAACAAGCGCCCGCACCTTGTTTCTCTCGAAACTCTCTAGCTCCTCATGCATGGCGCTGACCCAAGACTCGCCGATAAAGCATGGCAAACGCCCTGGGCTCAAAGGAAGCTACGCCAAGGCGAGTGGAGATGTAAAAGTGACACGCCGACTTGGAACGTGTGACTCGCTCAAATAGATCTCCAATCATCTCGCCGTAAGGATGAGATTTTTGGATATGTCTTGGAGGTCCTGGATGAGATGAAGAAGTGGCCTCTACCTCGTTACCTGACGGGGTAGGAACAGAGCCACTAGCTCCGTAAGAGATAGAAGGTAAGGGTCGATCGCCTCGAGGTGCGGTGGAAGAAGGCACCTCAAGGGGTGGAGAAGGGACTGATCGGTAGACAACCTCATCTCCATCATCCTCATCATCCACAAAGATGGTCTCGGACTGCTCTAGTGAACTCGAGATATCGGGCCTAGTCCCTGACCGCCTCATCGAAAGTTACCTCACTGTGTTTCTATCATTTTGCTAGACTCAGCCTGCACCCTATAGGCCCGCCAAGAAGTCGAGTAGCCAGAAAAAGTCCATCACTAGAACGTGACTCGAACTTATCTAGGTTCCCGGACTTCAAAATAAAACACTTGCAACCAAACACACGAAAATGAGAAACACCGGCTTTCGCCGTATCTCAACTCATAAGAAGTGTGCAAGTGTGCAAGAAAACTCGATTGGAAACATGGCACGCGTGGCTATAGCCTCAGCCCAAAACTTCCGCGGTGTAGAGTACTCATCAAGCATCGCCCCGCCATCTCGACTAAGGTACGGTTCTTCCTCTCCACAACGCCATTCTCGCTGGGGACGATGGAGAAGAGAACGGTGCTCACACTGCCTCACCACAGAACTCTCAAAGTAGGAATTTTGAACTCCGTGCATTGTCATCGCGGATCGCTCGAAGGCACCGGAAGCTCAACAGAAAGCCTCCACCAAAAGACCTCGAAAATATGTAAACGCCTCATCCTTTGAGGCTAAGAAAACACCCAAGAGTACCTCGAATAGTCATCGACCACAACAAGAACGCACCACTTCCCTCCCGCCGACCGCACTCGAGCTGGTCCAACTGTATCCATATGGAGCAACTGTCCCGGTGCATCGGTCATAGTAACTGTGACCGGAGGATGAGAAGCGGCAACCATCTTGCCGCAGCCGGATGGAGCGCAAACAAGATCTTTGACCATCTTGAGTTTCGCAGCACCACGAATGAGATCGTGGCCGCTAACCCGGGTCAAATGGTCAAATCCAATATGACCAAGTCTCCTATGCCGAAGGAAAGATCGCGGGACTCGTAAGCAAGCATAACGGAGAGGATCACCGAAGACTCGTAAAAATCAGCACGAAGATCCTCCCAAAACGAGAAATCCATAAACCGTATCACCAAGAATCAAGAATTTTGCAATTGTTTTTCTTAAAGCTCACCTCGAAATTGTCATCGGTAAGCTGAGAGACTGAGAGCAAATTGTACTGCAGCTTGCTAACTAAAGCAACATCTTTCAAAATAAATGAATCATTAATGCGACAAGACTTTGGCGATGACGCGCCCAGATGAAGCATCTCCGAAGGTGATCGCCTCATCACCGGAGCTCGGGCAAGGGAAGAAAACTAACGGAATCTCCGGCCATGTGTCGTGAACACCCGAGTCTACAAGCCAAACCTTTCCTTCCCCGCCCGGCGAACCCGAGTCAACAGAGAGCAAGGTCTCGATCGATAAATCAACATAGATTTTGGCACCCAATACCGAGTCACACGTCGAGCGTAAGAAGTAGTCACACACGATCGACCTCTAACTACCCTACGCCTCCGTCGCTCAAGAAGCGTAGGTCTATGCGCACTGGTCAGTCTGGCCGGGTCCGACTACTACAGAGAGCGAGTCGAGCACCGGCAAAGACGCCGATCACGCCGCGGGTAGCTATCTCGATGGAACGAGATCTACCCTCGTGACGGCCAAGTCACGACCGAGGGAGCACGAGGACTAAAAAATGTAAACTCGTAAAAACCAAATCCCTGGTGCCCCAAAGCTACCAACAAGAGTAAACCTAGACCTCGTGTTGGTCTTAGGTGCACTCAAGGTCCGGGCTGACCTCAATACGCCTAAGAGACTCAAGACGGTCTCTTCGCGCGATCTTGGCGCTTGAAGCATTGGTCAATCAGATGCCCATCCTTCCGATGTATGGTGCAATGATACCGCCTCGAGGGGTGAAGTAGCATGAGATGGCTTCGCCCGAGAGGTCAAGTCAGCAGTGAAATCACCTTGTCGTCGAAATCCCTTGGACAAAGCCCACGATCTAAATTGAACTTTCTTGTTCTTGGCTTGACCTCGATCACACCCAAGGGCTATGGGTCCGAGCACGACAGGTGGATGTTTTCTCACATCCTCACGGAAATTATATCCTAGACCCTGTTTGAACTTGCAAATCTTTGATTGGTCTAGAATAAGATTGAGATCCTTCTTGCCTCCTACAAATTTCTCGAGAGTGTTCATAAGGTACTGACACTCCCGAAGAGAGAGGTGCAAGAGGAGCAAGGAGGAGGAGAAACAGCAGAAGGTAAGGGAGCAGGAGAACACCAACAAATAGAGGGAAGACTGCTTGTGCACGCACAAACCGACATAGAAGGGATGCCCCATCGCTAGCGATTGGTTCGCATCGCTAGGCGCCTCTACCTTACCCGGGCTTCTCCCCTTCTTCACAATCACATTACAAGCACAAGGTGGCTTCTCTAGTAGGTCCTTAGTTAGCTTCACACATTTCTCATCCAATGCAATCAAGTTAGATTTTAGTTTGTTACAACTAATGCATGGTGAGCTAACAGGTCCTTAGAGGCAACCGAGCCAACTTCTTATCATGATCAATCATTTCTTGAAACTGCTTGGAAACGATTCAAGCTCAGATCGCTTTAGGACAATTCACACAAGAAGCAATAGGCTCAAGTAGAAAAGCTTGTAATTCAAGCAATTTTATGATCCGCCTGCTTTAGGTTCATCTTCAAATTGTTACAACTTTCACAAGTCTCGGCAGATCGAGAAGCAATGTATAAAGACCTCTAAAAGCATTATCCTTATCCTCACATGAGGTGCAAGAAGTAGTCTCAACGGTAGATGAAGGAAAAACAATCCTAGACATCTCTAGTTCAATGAAAGCGCACTAACATTCTCCACCTTAACAATGTCTAGTTCAGAGGACAAACTATCATGCGAGGTCCTTAGTTTCTCCATGTCTCCAAGCAAAGCACAGCAGTATCACAACGTCACAGAGGGAGCGGATATAAGTGAAGTAAGCTCCGTGACAATCTATCTACTTCCTTCTCTAACTCGGTACACCTAGACTTAGCTCTAGCATGAAAACCACCTAGCTTAAGAAAAGCATGATTGAGCCGATCGTGGGTGGGACATACCGCGTCGAGTCGGAGTAGAGCTCACTGTCACGATCTCGCCTCAAGGGCCATGAAGCACATGCCGAGAAGTCGCCGCCGCTCTTGGGTTCTTGATCACCCGTCCCGCCGTCGCCGCTCCATCCCTCCACTTCGCCGAGGTCGAGGTCGCCGAAAGCGGCGAGGACGCTGTGGAAGAGCTTGGCCTTCCCAAAGTTGCGAACGGCTTCTTGCCTTGCGCCGGAGTTGGGGCCTTCTTGTTGCGGTTCTTGTCTGAGTAGTCGTTTTGCCGAACCGCCGTAGTCGACTTTGCCTTTCCCCAACTTGGGATAGCTTGCTCGAATGTGGTTGGGGCCACCACACTCGAAACAAATCACGGTCCTCTTTCCTTCCGTCCTCCTCCCTTGTAAGCATGGGAGAATCTCCGTGCGAGGAGGGCTAGTGCTCATCCGCAAGTCGCTCTATCTCGATCATCGGTTATGTCACGAGAGCAACAGGAGAATCCGCAAAGAGAATCCCAGAAGAACCGTGTCGGGCGGGATCCGTGACTAGAGCCATCGACAGACTTCGACCGACGAGACTATGTCAATCTCGTGAGTCTTGAGGCGCGAGTAAAGCGCATCAAGAGTCAAGGTCGAGAGGTCCGTGGTGTCCTTGATGGTAGTCACCTTCATCTCCCAAACCCAAGATCGAGTGCGTAGCAAGCAAGTCGAGCGCTATCCGAGTCGGAGTATGTGAGACCGACCGCTCGAGATTGCTCAAAATCTTGTGAAAGCGTGAAAAGCACTCGTCAAGGGACTCTCCAAAGAAGCATCTCGAATTTGCAGATTCGCTGAACCGATCCTGCCGAACCGTCTTGATCCGGGAGGTGCCTCATGGTATGCATCGAGGGTCACCCGGATGTCGTGAGCGGACGACTGTGAGAGATGCGATCAAATTCGCTCGCTCAATCCTCGTATGATGATGTTCCTTGTTTTGCATTTGCCTCAACATCGCCATATTCCTGCATTGATGTTCTCATCGGCAGAACAACAAATTGTATTTTCACCTTCCGCCAAATAGCATACCCCGAGCCTCGGATATATGTTTCCATTCGCTCTTCCGGAAGGGTAATCCAGCCATCGAAAATAGGCGGCTTGGTGGAATATTTGTCTCAGTTATGGCTCTTGAGACCAAGTTAAGATCTATGAAGAAGAGCTAACCGCTCGATACCAATTGAAGGACCGAAATGGCAACAGAGGGGGTGAATGGTGCCTTTAAAACTTCCTCCCTAAGTTCTACTTCTCCTTTAGCTAGAAAGCTTAAGAAGTCGAAAACAACACTCAACCGAACACAAAGAACCATAAAATAAGAAGTCGTAATCAAGACAACCGTTGTCGTAATCGTGAAACTATGTCGGGTTTTGACCGTGGTCAAGGAGCCGATCGTCTGCGAAACTTGGACGAAAGATGACGTGGTCGACACCGAGCTGCAGCACACGACGCACCATCGAAACTCGCCGTGGTCGTAAGACCGAAAATTGCGAGTCGCACAAGAATACTGCTTTGCTCAAGACGACCACGAGCAAGAATTTGAAGAACTTTTGATTTATAAATCCGAGAAAGCAAGAAACTTCAAACTTAGCAAGGATATGATCTCTAGAAGTAGATTTGACAAGATAATCGAGATCTAAGCAAGGCATGAGAGAAGACCAAAGACTAAAAATGTAAGCGAGCACGTGAGGCTAAGATCGAGAATCAAGAGATTTCTCCGATTTCAACTCGGCTCTCGGGAATGAAATGGCCAAATGGTCTTTAGATAGATTCCCTGTTCTGAGCAAAGAAACACAAGCCAAAACTCAAGTAGAACACGAATAACAGTCTGAACAAAACGAGAGCAAATAGATCAAACAGATCATCTCAAGAACACAAACAGAGAAAGATACAGAGAGATGAATCCAATCTTTTCTATTGCACATGGAGGTTTCTGACCACTCCATCGGAGGTACACGAGCATCCATGCTCTTACCCGAGACAACTCACACAAGATAGAGAGGAACACTCGAGCACCTGGGGATGACCTCACCCACTCCGCAGTCTCCTCCTCTATTTATACTCACACGCCAACGGGTTTCCACAGACCACCCGTTACAGAGCTCCAGTGCTTTACAGCCTCCGTGCTTTGCCCATTACCCAAAGGGCAACGGCTCCACCGCTTTGCCCGCTTGCACCACCAACTCTCCAAAGGCGTCATGGCTTTCTCGGTGGATGCTTCCTCCGCAGCTTTGACATTTCTCCAAAATGCCCCTCCGCGCCTTCCAGAAGCTTCCTCCACCGCCTTGTTGTCCATGCCGTCGCCCACCCGCGACACACGCCCTCCTCGCCTTTTCCACGCTGCTCGACCTCAACATCTCCCATGTCTAGTCCCGACCGTCCAAAGCCTCACCAAGACTAGTCTCCGCACTGCATCCAACACAAACAACAAAACATCACATAGCACCGATCCATACACCGCACTCACTCACAGAGCTCAAGTCTCTTTCCACGAAATTATACTTTACCAAACCTTGTCAAAATGTAGAACAAACCAGTCTACAAGGTCCATAACATCACAAGGAACCCAACCGACCAAACTCACCGTAATCGGACACCACATGTGCCCACACGACCGGTTTTAAAGAGCTCCATCGACCACGGTCAATCTGCCGACAACGTGGTCGAAGCCGACCGCCACAACGTGGTCGAAAACCTTAGCATGGTCGAATCTCTCCGAGCGCACAACGTGGTCGCACCACCGATCAAACAACGTGGTCGTGTCGCCCAACGACCACGCCAAAGTGGTCGAACGCCCGACCGCCCAACGTGGTCGAGTCTCCGATCCCACAACGTGGTCGAAAGACCGAGACCACAACGTGGTCGTAAACCCTAGCGCCGAATGCCGACCACGGTCAAATCTTCGAGGGCTCGCAACGTGGTCGCACACCGTCCGATCGCTCCCACCACGACCAAACTTCCCGAGAAAGCCGTAACGTGGTCGTAGAGTCCCGATTGATTTCCGATTAAGCCCAACGTGGTCGTATCGACTTCCGACCACGGTTAAAAACGCCGAGAGACCCGCAGAGTGGTCGTATGCGTGAATTCTGGCTTCCGACCAGCTCCCAAGTGGTCGTACGGGACCCGAAAGACTTCCGATCACGTTCAAATTCGCCGGGGACGCCACAGCGTGGTCGTAGACCACCCGAACGACTTCCGATCACGTCCCGTATGGTCGACGCACGCTTTCAAGCTTCCGATCAGTTCCAATGTGGTCGTGACGGTTCGTGGGAAAGTCGTATACCACTTTGACTACGCCGAGCTAAGAATTTGCAATAAAAGCCCAAAACAAACTCAATTTTCCTTCAACCAAGGGTCAATTACTCATCATAAAGATGGGATCATCTCCACATGATCTCTCACTTTCCGTACAGCCACAGTAGCATTATCAGGCAAGTCATCAGGATAAGGAGACTCAAGGACATGCTCCTTGCGCCTTGCTTGAGAACAATTCTCGTGTTGCGATACCAATCCAAAAGTTCGTTCCATTGAGTTTTCTTTCTCAAGAATAGATCGCAAATTAAAAGAACTGGATGCGGCATTAGTTGACATGATCTACAACAAAGAATATGCAAAGTTTAGCACTATGTTCATGTTTGATCTTCCATTAAACAATTTAACAAAAGATACTCCCACTATATGTTTTGTAATCGTCTTCCCACTAACGACATATAGTGGTCAAGATCCATGTTCATCTAAGTTCTAGTGAGCTTTGGCATCACTGCTAGAAACCTAGTGACGTAGGTAAGCAACACTTGCTAATCACATCTTATGTGACTCTTGTTTGTTGGGTGGCATCCAATGCCCCGGCCCCAACACCATGCCCCAAGGCCCAAATCTAATTTGATAGCCTTGTCAAGTAAACCAATACTATGCATGTGGATGTCCGACATCCACCCTATTAGATCAAGATAGTTGATGGTACTCGCTTTGCACCTACCAAACAATGATCATGATTCTTATAGGCGCAAAGAATTGGAAGGCATCAAAACAAATTCTTAATTTTTTCTTGAGAGAAGCTATTCTATCATGAAAACTAACCCTTAGTTGGTATGGCATGAAAGAATAGTATGACAAGAAATAAACATCACATGCATATAATCACATTATACCGTGAATGGTATGGCATTTTGTATCGTAGTGGTCGCCATCGCCATGGTTCCACGGTGATACTCTTCGCCACACTTTCTTGTCCTCTTTGTCATCATGCTTGAAGCCTCCATAGCAAAGAACTAAACTATTACAACTAATAGGTAGCAAATGAATTACATGAGGAGCTCAAGCATCACAAGTCGACACGCAGGTCGTTATACAATTAAAGAACGACCTCAACCCTACTGTGATTAATACGACACACAAAGTCGCCAAAACACACATGCATCACATATGCATCTATGCCATACCATTCACATCATTCCTCGCAAAACAAGTTAGCGAGAACATATTCTACCGACATGAATGTGTTTCTATAACAATCTATGCGTACGCAACGGCGGTCCCCGAAAACCTCACGGAATTACATAGATCGCATCTATGAAATCGCTATGAAAATCTCATCGGTCGATCAAATCAACCCAAACCGAGCCATTCAAAATGTCTCAATTTTCATTAGATCAATCACATCAATCATCGCGATCGGTATGCTTGAGGAGACCGCAACACAAGACCTCGATCTGTTGTCTCAATCTACTGACTGTGCGCGCAGTTAGCCCCGATGGTGTTACCAAAGGTAGGGGCAAGTCGCGCATATCAAAGAAGGAGCACGAACTAATCTTTTGGCCACATGATGCTATCAACTCATACATATTCCAACCCCTTATAACCGATTGATCTAGTCCGTAATAGATCCAATCTATTACAACCGCATAACAACATATGCACCGATCCGATCGCAAACTAAGCAAGATGGCTCGATACCACTAATGGATCGCGAGTAGGCTACGATAGCGTAAAACAAAATTTTTCACCGCGCACACAAGAACATCATGCTTAAGGAAGGATCATAGATCGTTACCACTAGACGCCAGCCAGCAATGAAGAAGAGTTGGAGAAGCCGATCCAACCACGCTGTCAAGTAGTAGTGGAAGTAGTCGATCGTCCCGAACCGATCGCTCTCCACGCGATCAACCACACCACGAGCAGATCCAATCAGAGGTTGTTGATGCCGATCAACGCCGCGCCTCCACCGTATCCACACGTCCGGGTCGGAACGCCGATCGCGAGTGTACCAAAGACTCGCGAGCGGCTAGGGTTTGGCTCGAGGTGGCGGCTACGGATTAGCTCGGGATTATCGTGTGCGCTCCTCCCCTCGCCTCCATATATATAGACCTCTCACTTGGGCCTCGTGGACCGAGGCCCAATAGGAGTCTATCCGGATCTCTATCCGACTGAGCCCATATCCAATCACATTCGAATTAGTGTTCCAACCTGCTAAGTGTGCGACCAGAGGTTCACGATACTTGGTCGCGACCCGTAAACACCTTTCCGGTCACCGTGTTAATAGTGGCCTCTAGTAAGACATATTAACCCCAAAGTATACGTAAAGATCATATCAACGAACTCAGAATGTTCTCATGTACTAATCCCTTTGCCTCACGATATAGATTAAGCTCAAGGCGAGACCCGTGTCATCCTCTTAATAGCTCAATCACTCTCTCGATTCCGTGATGGATTATAAACTCGTGATTGACTCAATCACATTGGCATGGCCATGCACTTTCATAATCCATTACATCGAGGGGCCCAGATATCTCTCCCATAAGGAGGGGCAAATTCTATCTTGATCATTCACATCCCACTACATGTTTCATGGCAAACCCAAAGACTACTTTTATGACTACCCGCCACGGAGTAGTGTTTAGTAGTCCCAAAGTAAGCTACTACGCATGCTTGGGAACCATGATGATCTCAAGTCTAAGGATTCCACATAAACACTACTTGAGACCAACCGATGACACTTGGAATCTCTGCAGTGTCTCATGGCGGGTCTATCCAACATATGTTCACTAACACATGTCCATATTATTAATTTGGTATCTCCATACCATGATCCATGAGACATGATCATCAATCAATACATATGTCGATCTTTGAATCATATTTGTTCCTCATATGAAATATAATCGTGATCATTTAGAAATAGCAACATTTTGGCATTAAGAGTCTCATGAATAAGTCACATACTCATTGATCAATAATGATAATGTCTATTTCAAGCAACAAAGCAATGTATCATAAACATAGTATGTGATATATTCAACATCTCCATGTTGCCTCTAGGGCATATCACCAACAGTACTGGCCGGTCTGACAGCCCAAACCGGTCTGACCGCTCTCAAGAAGCCGATCTGACCGCCGGAGCCTCGTCCGGTCTGACCGCCAAGGGGAGTGCGGTCTGACCGCTCCCCTGTTCCCAGGCACCCGAGAACAAATCTGATTTTTCAGACAGCAAAAACCAAAACTCAAATTCCCAGAGATTCTTTGATCCTTTGGCCACCAAACTTTGCAGATATGTTAGTATTATCCAAAGGATGCTACGTGCAAAGTTTCAAGCCATCTCAAAGAGGGAATCAAGATTTGGAGAAGAACCCTATTGGATGAACACAATTCGGTCAAAATGTGATTCTTGCAAATTGATCAAATAGCTCTTGGAATTAGATGATCACAGGGTCTAGAAGTGCAATTCCATCCTAGAGCAAACCAAAGTAACACTCAAATGCAAGAATCAACTAGAGAACGAAAACATCAAGAATCTCTCAAAGAAGACATGAAGCAAATCAAAAGTAGAGAGAAAACTTCAGATTTTCATTTCTCTAAAAACCAAGAATGCAAAGAGTCTAGTTACAAATGTACATCTACAGCACAAGAAGATTACAAGACTCTCAAACCATCCTCTCCCACTCCATCCTCAAGAACACCAAGAACCCTCTCTAGTTCTTGGGAGGAACACACACACAATGAAGATAAGGTTCCTAGGGCTGAATAGAGGAGGCAACAATGCTGCCTTCTTATGGTCTACAACCACTAAAGCCTAAAGCAAAAGCCTTCTCCAAAGAAGCTTTTGACTAAAGCTAACCCTAACCCTAACTTGAGTGTCCTAAGGGGTACGCAGCCCCCTCTACTGCTATTTATAAGCCCTGGCTACCGGGTCTCCTACTTTTGCCCGAACGGAGCCCGCTTCCACTTTTGCAGCTTCACAAAATGACCATTTTGCCCCTCCTGCAACCTCCGGGAAGCTTCCGCGCTCCTTGCCTCGCACGCTCCGCAACACGTCGAGTCAACGTCGTCTTCGACACATCACGATCGTTCTGACCTCAGCGCCACCTGCGCCTAGTCCGGTCCACCGTGGCTTGCCACGACTCCGCCTCGCTGTCCTGCAGACACACAGACAAGAAAACACGTCACATAGCACCGCTCGATACATGAACGTGTAAATAGCCTTAATCCATACGACTAAGTTTGACCAAAGTCCGACCGAGCCGTTGCACCAATGCAACGTCAGGGTCTGAACAAACCGACTCAAACTCGACTTTTGAAAACAGATGTCAATTACTCATCACTCACAATGGGATGATCCTCACATGGTCTCTCACATCTATACTCTTCTCCCTTGGTAAGCCGAGAAACACCGAGCGCTCGATCGGTTACCAGAGCCAGCGCTCAGCGCAGCCGCCCGGGTTCGATTCCGCCCCACGCAGGTGTTTAGAATATTTAGGCTATTAAATTTTTGTTTTGTTTCTATGCCGAATGCAGATAAGAAAAATCAGGAAAAGTTAGAAATAATTCCATAAAACATACAAAATTTTGTTAGGACATAAAAGAGCTCATTAAATATTTAATCTTGGCTTAATCATCATATATTAGTAGCTAATGTGCCATGAATAGTTATTCTAAAAAGTTTAAGTCAAAGGCATTAATGAAAGATGGTCTTGGTTACATGTTCAAAATTTAATAAAGGTCTCAATTAAAAATACATTCAAAGATTAAGATTAAGAAAATGAATTGAATAGTATGTTTACATATAAAAGCGAGGCTTGAATTAGAGATTACCCTTAATTATAATTAAATATGTGTGTGTGTGTGTCTATATATATATATGCCATAACATTTAAACATGTAGCCATAAAATAAATCTTAATGGTATATTTAATTAAATAACAAATCAAGCAGCTCCATAAAAACAATTAAACGATATGTTGTAAACGTTTAAAACGAAATACATATTAAATTAGAAAGAAATGATTTAAAGTATACACTCCGCCATTAGCCGTCATCAATAAATAAGTCTCAACGACAACTTTAGTAAAAGTGGTAGTAAATAAGAATATACTGTAAACCATCTGTAATATAATTAAATACTCACGTGCTTCAATAAATTATTAAATTAATCGATTTCAATTTGGATTTAATTGGATCTTTTGAGTTATTTGCTTCTATTCGTGTTCAGTCATTTAGCAAATAATTAGAAATTGGAGTACTGAAGAATCGAGGGATCAAGCACGGTCAAGGGCGAAGTGAAGATAAAGACCAGAAATTCCAGAAGAAGCATTGTGTGAGCTCAAGATAAGGTAAACCGCAAGGCCAAAGTAGTCAATACTTTGATCATGTTGAACCTACATTTTCTGCAAATTACTTTGGTTTGAATTTTCAAATTGCATGCTATTATTTTATATGCAAATACATGTTTAATTTCAAGATTCTAGTTATAAGCCTATTGTTTGCCTGGATTAATATTACACCCCCTTTTGAATATTGAATATGCGAACCTTGTTGCTCTAGCAAAAATTATGGTAGTAACATTTTGAAAATAAGTCCGTAATTATATACCATGCTTAGTATTGCCAGATATTTGGGGGCACCAAAATGCTCCAAGCGTCACTTTCAATCATGAGAAAATTTGGTTGGGCAGTCATGGTGGTAATGACTGGTGATGAGGACATCACTTCTTCGGATACACACAACACTCCTCCACTTGACACTCAAGGACCAATCACTACAGCTCGCGCTCGATAATTGAATTTACAGGTGAGCTCGTTCCTAAGTACTTCTTTTTGTTCATTTGAGAACCGATTGCTACCTAATGATTTAATTATGATTAGGAACCATGGAGAGGACCAAAAAGTACTTGGAGAAGGGCTACTAGGCGCACAAGTCCAGCAAGGGCGGTCGAATCATGTTGGATGCCCAACTCAAGCCGACTTCGAATCCAATTCGGAGTCCAGGACCAGTCCGTACTAAAACAGACGCCCAGATCGCATCCGGGCTCCATTTTGGACGTTCCACATATGTATGGAGAGCTGAGAAGACAACCTTTCCAATGGCTCTAGTCCCATGTCAAAATTCCTTCTGAGTCAACGGGAATCATCGAAACAATTGAGCATTCAGAATCTATCAGGGTGCTGCGCCACCGTCTTTTGGGCCGTTCGGCTTTGTATCGTGTTGGAGCCCATTAGGGCGCATCCAGGGGTTTTGCATGCCCCTAACTCCTTTATATCCAGCCGCCACCCCCACCATTAGGGTTTGAGTTTTTGTTTAGATTAATCTGTCTTTGAACAGTTTCGCCGTTCATCGGTTTGTGAGACCCCAACTTTCGAGTGCTGGTGATATGCCCTAGAGGCAACATGGAGATGTTGAATATATCACATACTATGTTTATGATACATTGCTTTGCTCCTTGAAATAGACATTATCAATATTGATCAATGAGTATGTGACTTATTCATGAGACTCTTAATGTCAAAATGTTGCTATTTCTAAATGATCCCTGATTATATTTCATATGAGGAACAAATATGATTCAAAGATCAGCATATGTATTGATTGATGATCATGTCTCATGGATCATGGTATGGAGATACCAAATCAATAATATGGACATGTGTTAGTGAACATATGTTGATAGACCCGCCATGAGACATCATGGAGATTCCATGTGTCATAAGTTGGTCTCAAGTAGTGTTTATGTGGAATCCTTAGACTTGAGATCATCATGGTTCCCAAAGATGCGTAGTAGCTACTTTGGGACTACTAAACACTACTCCGTAACTGGGTAGTCATAAAAGTAGTCTTTGGGTTTGCCATGAAACATGTAGTGGGATGTGAATGATCAAGATAGAATTTGCCCCTCCTTATGGGAGAGATATCCTTGGGCCCCTCGATGTAATGGATTATGAAAGTGCATGGCCATGCCAAGGTGATTGAGGAGTCAATCACGAGTTTATAATCCATCACGGAATCGAGAGAGTGATTGAGCTATTAAGAGGATGACATAGGTCTCGCCTTGAGCTTAATCTATATCGTGAGGCAAAGGGATTAGTACATGAGAACATTACAGTTCAAATTATATGATCTTTACGTATACTTTGGGGTTAATATGTCTTACTAGAGGCCGCTATTAACACGGTGACCGAAAGGTGTTTCGGTCGCGACCAAGTATACGTGAACCTGCTGTGGTTGCACACTTAACGGGTTGGAACACTAATTCAATGTGATTCGGATATGGGCTCAATTCGGATAGAGATCCGGATAGACTCCTATTGGGCCTCGGTCCACGAGGCCCAAGTGAGGAGGTCTATATATGGAGGCGAGGCCGAGGGAGGCATCCGACAATCCCGAGCTACACCGCCGCCACCTCCCGAGCCAAACCCCACCGTCATGAGTGCCGGGTACACTCGCGACATGCCCAAATTTCCGGACGGTGGATACCGGTGGAGGCGCCGCTCTGCGGCGTTGATCGGCATCAACAACCTCAGATTGGATCCGCTCGTGGTGCGGTTGATCGCGTGGAGGAGACGATCGGTTCGGGACGATCGACTACTTCCACTACTACCGACGCGTGGTTGGATCGGCTTCTCCAACTCTTCTTCATTGTCACAAGATCTAGTGTTAACGATCCATGATCCTCCTAAGCATGATGTCCTTGTGTGCGGTAGAAAAATTTTGTTTTCTGCTTGCGTAGCCTTCGCGCGATCCATTAGTGGTATCAGAGCCATCTTGCTTAGTTTGCGATCTGGATCAGCGCATATGTTGATATGCGGTTGTAATAGATTGGATCTATTACGGACTAGATCGATCGGTCATAAGAGGTTGGAATATGTATGAGTTGATAGCATCATGTGGCCAAAAGATTAGTTCGTGTTCTTCTTGATGTACGCCACGACTTGCCCCTACCTACCGGTAACACCATCGGGGCTAATCACGCAAGCAACGAGAGATTGAGCCAATGATCGAGGTCTTGTGTTGCGGTCTCCTCAAGCATACCGATCGCGATGATTGATGTGATTGATCTAATGAAAATTGAGACATTTTGAATGGCTCGGATTTGGGTTGATTTGATCAGCCCGATGAGATTTTCATAGCGATTTCATAGATGCGATCTATGTAATTCCGATGAGATTTGACCGCCAATGGGACCGCCGCTATGCATACGCATAGATTGTTATAGAAACACATTCATGTCGTATGTAGTATATCGCTCTACGCTAACTTGTTTTTGCAGGAATGATGTGAATGGTATGGCATAGATGCATATGTGATGCATGTGTGTTTTGGCTACTCTGTGTCGTATTAATCACAAGTAGGTTGAGGTCGTTCTTTAATTGTATAACGACACTGCGTGTCGACTTGTGATGCTTGAGCTCCTCATGTAATTCATTTGCTACCTATTAGTTGTAATAGTTTAGTTCTTTGCTATGGAGGCTTCAAGCATGATGACAAAGAGGACAAGAAGTGTGGCGAAGAATATCACCGTGGAACCATGGCGATGGCGACCACTACGATACAAAATGCCATACCATTCACAAGATAATGTGATTATATGCATGTGATGTTTATTTCTTGTCATACTATTCTTTCATGCCATACCTATAGAGGGTGTGTTTTTATGATAGAATAGCTTCTCTCAAGAAAAATTAAGAATTTGTTTTGATGCCCTTCCAATTGTCGCGCTATAAGAATCATGATCATTGTTTGGTAGGTCTCGCCAAAGCGAGTACCATCAACTATCTTGATCTAATAGGGTGGATGTCGGACATCCACATGCATAGTATTGGTTTACTTGACAAGGCTATCAAATTGGATTTGGGCCTTGGGGCATGGTGTTGGGAGCCGGGCATTGGATGCCACCCAACAAACAAGAGTCACATAAGATGTGATTAGCAAGTGTTGCTTACCTACGCCACTAGGTTTCTAGCAAGTGATGCCAAAGCTCACTAGAACTTAGATGAACATGGATCTTGACCACTATATGTCGTTAGAGGAAGACGATTACAAAACATATAGTGGGAGTATCTTTGTTAAATTATTTAATGGAAGATCAAACATGAACATAGTGCTAAACTTTGCATATTCTTTGTTGTAGATCATGTCAACTAATGCCGCATCCAGCTTCTTTTAATTTGCGATCTATTCTTGAGAAAGAAAACTCAATGGAACGAACTTTTGGATTGGTATCGCAACTTGAGAATTGTTCTCAAGCAAGAGCGCAAGGAGTATGTCCTTGAGTCTCCTTATCCCGATGACTTGCCCGATAATGCTACCGTGGTCGCACGGAAAGCTTATGAGAAGCAAACGAATGATTACCTTGATGTGAGTCGTCTCATACTTGCCACAATGTCCTCTCGAGCTCGAAGCAATATGAGAACACGATGCCTACAATATCATTGTGGGGTTGCGTGGTATGTTTGAGAACCAAGCAATGGCCGAGAGGTTCAACACTTCAAAGTCCTTGTTTGCGTGCAGGTGCTTGCGTAAGGGAATCCGTCCACCCTCATGTGATTAAGATGATTGGCTACATTAAGAGTCCGAAAGCTTGGTTTTCCTTAGCCAAGAGTTGGCTATCGATGTGATTCTTCACGCCCCCGAGCTTTGAGCCATTCATTTTGAACTATCACATGAACAACATGGATGAAGACCTTGGTCGAGTTGCATGGGATGCTAAAATCACCGAGGAAAGCATTAAGAAAAGCAGCCATCATGTGATGATGATGCAGAAAGGCAAGGGCAAGCCCTATGTAAAGAAAGGCGCGGTCAAAGAAAGTTAGCTCCCGATGAGATCACGAGCGGTTCTAAGGCCAAGCAAGTCAAGAAGGGCCCTGCTCGATGCGCATTGCTACCATCAGAAGCAATCGTGACATTGGAAAAGGAACGCCCAAAGTACTTGGAGGATCTTGAGAAAAGAAGGAAGTACGACTTCCCTGTGTATAAATGTTATAGAAATCAATCTTGCTACTTCATCTATCGATTCTTGGGTATTTGATACGGATCGGTTGCTCACATTTGCAAATCGCTGCGGGGGCTAAGAAGAAGTAGAAGTTTGAGGGGAGCGAAGTGGATCTTCGCTGGCAATGGAGCAAAAGTTGTCATGGTGGTGTGGCACCATGCCATTGTCTTTACCTTCGTGATTAGTTTTGGAATTGAATAATTGTTATTGTGTTCCATCTCTTTCCAAGAACATTATTTCTGCTTCATGTTTGCAAGCAGAAGGTTATGACTTTAGATCTGTGAACAATGGTTGTTCTCTTTATTTCAAAGATATGTTCTATTGTCATACTCCATTGGTGAATGAGTTATATGTTCTTACTCTTGAAGAGTCATCGGTCTATAACATTAATGCAAAGAGGCAACGATCGAATGATTTGAATCCCACATTTATTTGGCATCGCCGCTAGGTCACATAAATGAGAAACGCATGGAGAAGCTCCATAGAGATGATATTCGCACTCATTTGATTTTGAATCATTTGAGACATGCGAATCTTGTTTACTTGGCAAGATGACAAAAGCACCTTTCACCGGTCAAGGTGAACGGGCAAGTGACTTATTGGCACTCGTACATTCTGATGTATGTGGACCAATGAGCTCAACAGCCAGAGGTGGTTTTCAATACTTCATAACTTTTATCGATGACTTTAGTAGATATGGATATATCTACCGATGAAGATAAGTCCGAATCCTTTGAAAAGTTCAAAGAATTCCAAAATGAAGTGCAAAATCATTTAGGCAAGACAATCAAGTTTCTACGATCCGATCGTGGAGGCGAGTATTTGAGCCATGGGTTTGGTAATCATCTCAAGGATTGTGGAATTGTTCCACAATTGACTCCGCCCGAACACCTCAATGGAATGGGGTATTCGAACGGAGAAATCGCACCTTATTAGATATGGTGCGCCCATGATGAGCCACAGTGATCTTCCGTTGTCTTTTGGGGTACGCCTTGAAACAACCGCCACACTAAACAGGTTCCATCAAAATCGTGAGAAAAGACACCATATGAGATGTGGACAGACAACGCCCTAGCTTGTCTTTTCTTAAGATTTGGGGATGTGAGACTTATGTAAACGTTTACAATCTGATGGGAACGGGTCCCGATCTTCCAACAGGTTCGGATATGTTCGATTTGGAGGCGCGACACAAATCGATCCGGCTCCGAACGACACGCCCAAACCCCGCAATCGCAGCACCACGCTCTCAGTTATCAACCGCGCGCTGCCCGTTGACCTTGCTAAGAAGGCTAATCTCGCCATGTAATTGAAGAACACAAGCAAGAACAAGGAAGAACACAACCAAATTGCAGATATATTGATGAAGCACTTTCGAAATTGGGGTTTCACAAACCGATGACGGCGAAACTGTTCAAAGACAGGATTAATCTAAGCAAACCCAACCCTAATGGTGGGGTGGCGGCTGTATATAAAGGAGTAAGGGCGCAAAACCCTGGATGCGCCCTTAATGGACTCCAACACGATACAAAGCCGAACGGCCCAAAAGACGGTGTCGCAGCACCCTGACAGATTCTGGACGTCCACTTGTTTGGACGATTCCCGTTGACTCAGAAGGAATTTTGATATGAGACCAGATCCATTGGAAAGGTTATCTTCTCAGCTTTCCATACATATGTGGAACGTCCAAAACGGAGTCCGGATGCGATCTGGGCGTCCGCTTTAGTGCATCCTGGTCCTGGACTCGAATTGGATTCGAAGTCGGTTTGAGTTGGACATCCAACATGATTCGTCCGCCCTTGCTGGACTTGTGCGCCTCGTAGCCCTTCTCCAAGTACTTCTTGATCCTCTCCATGGTTTCTAATTATAATTAAATCATTAGGTAGCAATCGATTCTCAAATGTACCAAAAGAAGTACTTAGGAACGAGCTCACATGTAAATTCAATTGTCGGGCGCGAGCTCTAGTGATTGGTCCTTGAATATCAAGTGGAGGAGTGTTGTATATCTCAAGAAGTGATGTCCTCATCATCCTTCCCTCTTGAAGCGGAGTTGTCCTCAACTCGCCTCATCTTCTTCTCCCAAGCATGGCTTCAAATCTGAAATGTTAAAGGTGGGACTAACCCCAATCTCGGAGGCAACTCAAGTTTATATGCATTATCATTTATCTTCTCAACTATCTTAAAAGGACCAGCAGCTCTAGGCATCAATTTTGACTTTCTTAACTCAGGAAATCTATCCTTTCGCAAGTGCAACCAAACAAAATCACCCGGTTCAAGTTTAACTTTCTTTCTACCTTTACTACCAGTAATCCTATATTTTTCATTCATCTTTTCAATGTTTGCCTTAGTAGTCTCATGCATTTTGAGAATAAAATCAGCGCTCCTTAGCATCATTATGAACTCTCTCACTAGTAGGCAAAGGTAAAATATCAATAGGGCACAGGATTGAATCCATACACTACCCGAAAAGGACTTACCTTGGTGGTGGAGTGTTCCGCTCGATTATATGCGAACTCAACATGCGGCAAACACTCTTCCCACAGCTTCAAATTGTTAACCCAAAAGGCATGACTAACCACTCATACAAACCGAACTTAGTTTTAAAAGCAGTTTTCCATTCATCACCAAGTTTCATTCTTATTTGGTGGTATCCACTACGCAAGTCAATCTTTGTGAAAATTATAGCACCACACAACTCATCAAGCATGTCGTCTAGCCTAGGAATAGGATGACGATATCGATAGTAATGTTGTTAATGGCTCTACAATCTACACACATACGCCAAGAACCATCTTTTTGGAACCAAAAGAACAGAACAAAGACAAGGACTAAGGCTCTCACGTCGCACTCCATGGTCCAAAAGGTCTTGGACTTGGCGCTGAATCTCCTTAGTCTCTTCGGGATTGGTCCCAGATACCGCACGGTTTGGCAAGCTCGCCTGTGGATCAAATCAACTGTGCTCAATCCTCGAATGGGTGGAAGTCCCGGAGGTATCTCATCAGGGAAAACATCTATAAACTCCTGCAAAAGATTAGTGATAGGAACAGGCAAAGTGCAAGGCATATTATCAAGAGAAAATAAAGCATCTTTGCATACAAAAGCATAGCATGTATCATTAACATCATCAATTGCAGCAAGGTCTGATTTTGTGGCAAGCATAACAGAATTTTTCAAATGGAGTACTTGTTGTTTTTCAGTTTTATCATGTTCCTTTGATCATTAGCAAGAAGAGCCTCGCCCCTATCGGCCTCTATAATCTCACCGGGTTCAAAGGCGTAAAAGTAACTTTCTTCCCTTATGCATAAAAGTGTATGTGTTACTACTACCATGGTGTAAAGCATCATTATCAAATTCCCAAGGTCGACCCAATAAAAGAGAGCATGCTTGCATGGGAACCACATCACAATCAACATGATCAACATAAGCACCAATGGAAAATGTACTGGCATGTTTGTGTTACCTTAGCTTTTCCGAGTCATTTAACCATTGAATATAGTATGGATGTGGATGCGGTCGCGTGGTCAAGCCAAGCTTCTTGACCAAATCGAACTCACCAAGTTGTTGCAACTTCCTCCATCAATGATGACACGCACGCCGGTTCTTGATTGCAAAGAAGGTCTGAAACAAATTATGGCGTTGAAGTTTATCGGGTTGTTGTACCGCGTCGAGGACTCGCAGCACAATGATGCTCAGAGCGTCCGCTGTGGACGCCCACCAAGGACGAGGTCGCCATCACCACCGCCATTGTCGTCCGTGGCAGCAGAACATCATCATCCTCCTCGATATCCGGTGTCGATGTAGCCTCCATCTTCGTGGCGATGTATGTCCGCTGGCTAGGGCAATTCTTCCGCACATGACCAAGTCCATGACAGCGTGGCAATCGAATGCCGGAGGAGCGCCCGCTGAAGCCACGGAAGAAGAACTCTTGGCCGGACCTCAGAAAGAATTTTTGAAGAATCAAGGCGTGTCGTGGAAGGTGGATTCGTGGCGCCGCTGCCATCTTGTTCACTGTGTGGTGGAGGAGAACGAAAACTCAAGAAGACGTGGGCGATCCGTCGATGTAGTCGTCATGGGTGTAGAAGGGTCGTCCGGTGCGTTTTAGCTAATTTCAAGGCCCCGCAATTCTTTCTCTGCAAGCATAGCAAGGTGGAACAACTGTTGATGAGTAAATTCTTTATAATCAACAATGTCCTGAATTTCACGCCAGAACCCCCGTAGAAACGACAAATCTTATCCTCCGTGTCCTCAACAACCCCACAACGCACCATACCCTTTTGAAGCTCAAAGATAATAGTCTTGAATGTAACTATCACCTTGTTCTAAGCGCTGCAATTTTTTCTCAATTCAAGTTTATATGAGGGAGGAACAAAACGACACGCATAGCTTCTTTTAAGCGCCCCATGTATCAAAGTTGTAAACACATGGTACTTAGTTCATTCCACCGATAATAGCAAAGTCCTTAAACTCACTAGTAGCTTGTCTAACTCTATGTTGCTCAGAACTAAGTGAGAGTTAAACTTCGCTTCACCGTCATCTCCCAATCAAGATATATTTCAGCATCATAAAGACCGAAAAAGATGGAATGGTAAACTTGACTTTAGCAAAAGGGTCGCCGTTACCATGACGGTTCGGTTATTACCTCCCATACCATGTCGGTTCTCATTGAAGACGACGACGTAGTCGCAGCATCTTGTGTCGCCCACCGATCAATGTTGCCATCTCGCATCATACTGTGGCTTCATCATGATGATGGCCGTCATTGACAGTGGTAGGCGTGCCTCCAATGTGTCCATCCGACCGCTGAGGTCACCATCCGCCGCCCACGCGCCAATGCCTTCCGTGGTGTTCAATCGGGTAATGGCGGCGACGATGGTGTCCAATCTCGCCGAGATCGGTGAGTGAAGCGCTTTGTTTGTCGAGCGCAGCTTGTAGCCGGCCGCGACTAACACACTCGTTGAAATCGATCGGTGTCCCGCCCTCTTCGCTTCTCGCCATGGTTAGTGGAAATATAGGAAAACAAAAGGATGATCCCTATCAACTACAAAGGAAGGGAAGTGGAACCCGCAAAGGAAGTGGCTTACCAAGCTCTTACAAGTGTGCTTACCAAAGCAATGGTGGTACAACCGGTGGTCGGTTCGTGATACCTTGTCGAGCGTGGGTACGATTGCAAGGTCAAAACTGCTATCCGTAATTAGATATATGGAGTTTGAAGGCCAAATATGTCATGGAACACAAATCAATAACAGATAGTAATGATGAATAAATGTCCAAAGTATGGTCCTAGTTGTCGGTTTAAATGTGTCCTATATCAAGTAGGAGATGATGAACAAGGAGTCAAGAATGTAATATGAAAGTAACGACAAGAACAAAGATGGCTGTGCACCGAGAAGCTCAATTCAGATAAGCACAAAACAAATAAATTGTTGGCACCCTAAACTGTGCTCAGAAGGTTTTTTTTTTTTTCTTCTTTTTTTGTTGCGCCCACGGATAGCACTCTCTCCTCTCTACTATAGCCGAAATTTCTTTTTTGTATTTTTTATATTTTTTCACAGAGCGAGCACGTAAATAGGAACCACACAAAGTTGCAACTCAATCGGATGTAAGGAGGGCCTACAGAAAATAATGAATGTGTCAGAATTCGGTGATTCAATTTCTGAGCGAGTACTACACTTTCCAGGCCGAATTTCGAAAATAATTACCGAACCCAACAATGTTGGGGAGTTTCGGATGTAAAATTTAATTTCACCCAATTTCAAAAAAGCAACTGATTTCGAGTCCAGAGTCACGAAAGTTATGGCCGTTTGAAGATGGACCTCAAGTTATGGTTGTGTGGAGCTCAAACGAAGATCGGGTGGAGGGAATTTGTGGAATCTGGTGGCGAAGCTCGGGAAAGGTGGGGGATGATGCGGTGTGATCACGAGACATGATGGATGACGAAACAAAGGGTTAACAGAGGGTGGGATATGGGTGGGAAAACAAAAGCAGAGGGTGGAAACGCGATGCGTGACGGCTAGGGTTTGAAGGGTGGTAGCGAAGGAAAACAACTCGAACAAGACACGATCTAAACCAGCAACACAACTCGACTAAGGACACAAACTCAACACTACGGACTGAATCAACTTGTGCAAAGGCTAAACGAGATCTAGGACAGAAACAACCTATGACTACAATTTTTTGTAGGGCTTTTCATGGACTCTAGGACGAAACCGAAAATAACAAAGGAGGGGTAACTCAACACGGAGGAACACCAAGCTCTGATTACCACTTGATGGGAACGGGTCCCGATCTTCCAACAGGTTCGGATATGTTCGACGGTGCAGGCGCGACACAAATCGATCCGCTTCCGAACGACACGCCCAAACCCCGCAATCGCAGCACCACGCCTCCTCGTGTTATCAACCGCACTGCCTGGTTGACCTTGCCAAGAAGGCTAATCCTCGCGAATCAAGAACACAAGCAAGAACAAGGAAGAACACAACCAAATTGCAGATATATTGATGAAGCACTCAAAATTGGGGTTTCACAAACCGATGACGGCGAAACTGTTCAAAGACAGGATTAATCTAAGCAAAACCCAACCCTAATGGTGGGGTGGCGGCTGTATATAAAGGAGTAAGGGCGTAAAACCCTGGATGCGCCCCATGGACTCCAACACGATACAAAGCCGAACGCCCAAAAGACGGTGTCGCAGCACCCTGACAGATTCTGGACGTCCACTTGTTTCGATGATTCCGTTGACTCAGAAGGAATTTTGATATGATACCAGATCCATTGGAAAGGTTATCTTCTCAGCTTTCCATACATATGTGGAACGTCCAAAACGGAGTCCGGATGCGATCTGGACGTCCGCTTTAGTGCAGTTTGGTCCTGACCCGAATTGGATTCGAAGTCGGTTTGAGTTGGACATCCAACATGATTCGTCCACCCTTGCTGGACTTGTGCGCCTCAGAGCCCTTCTCCAAGTACTTCTTGATCCTATCCATGGTTCCTAATCATGATTAAATCATTAGGTAGCAATCGATTCTCAAATGAACCAAAAGAAGTACTTAGGAACGAGCTCACATGTAAATTCAATTGTCGGGCACGAGCTCTAGTGATTGGTCCTTGAATATCAAGTGGAGGAGTGTTGTGTATATCTGAAGAAGTGATGTCCTCATTACAATCTGATAAGCTCAGTCCTAAATCTGATAAATGCTTCTTTATCGGGTATCCTAAGGAAACAAAAGGATATTACTTCTATAATCAAGAAAAAGGCAAAGTGTTTGTCGCCTGGCTTGGTGTCTTCTTAGAGAAAGAGTTTCTCTCAAGAAGGGATAGTGGGAGCAAGGTGCAACTTGAAGAAATTCGAGAAACACCGAAAACGCTTCAGCTCCTCTGTAACCACAACAGATGAACAAACTGTTGAAGAACCTGCTAGGACACACCGCACCACGAGGTCGAGAGGTCACGTCGCACCGAGAGGTACATGTTCTTGACTACTCAACAACGGGACATATTGTTGTTAGACAACGATGAGCCTAAGACCTATGAAGAAGCGATGGTGGGACCAGACTCGAGAAATGGCTTGAAGCCATGAGATCCGAAATTGAATCCATGCACAGAATCAAGTTTGAACTTGGTTGATCCACCGATGGTGTTAAAACCATTGAGTGCAAATGGGTTTTCAAGAAAAGATAGACATAGATGGAAATGTTCACATCTATAAAGCGCGATTGGTGGCCAAAGGTTTCAAACAAATTCAAGGTGTTGATTATGATGAAACTTTTTCGCCGTCGCAATGCTAAAGTCTATTCGGATCATTCTAGCGATTGTCGCTTATTTCGACTATGAAATATGGCAAATGGATGTCAAACAGCTTTCCTTAATGGAAATCGAGTGAGGATGTGTACATGACACACCCACGTGTTTTGTCGATCCGCAATCACCGAAAAGATATGCAAGCCGCAAAGATCCATTTATGGATTAAAGCAGTATCTCGGAGTTGGAACATTCGCTTTGATGAAGTAATCAAAGGGTTTGGTTTCATCAAGAACGAAGAAGAGCCTTGTGTTTACAAAAGGCTAGTGGGAGCGCACTCGTGTTTCCGGTCTTATGTGGATGACATATTATTGATCGAAATGACATTCCTATGTCGAATCATTAAGTCTTCATTGAAAATAGTTTCTCTATGAAAGACTTAGGAGAGGCGATATATTCTCGGCATCAAGATCTATAGAGATAGATCAAAAGGTTGATTGGATTAAGCCAAGATACGTACATTGACAAGGTGTTGAAAAGGTTCAACATGCAGATTCCAAGAAAGGCTTCCTACCTATGTCACATGGTATAAATCTTAGCAAGAATCGTGTCCTAGTACACCGATGAGCGGATAAAATGAATGCGATTCCATATGCTTCACTATTGGATCCATTATGTATGCCATGCTTTGTACACGCCCGTATGTCTCGATGCTTTAAGTGCTACGAGTAGATACTCGAGATCCGGTGAAAGTCATCGATTACCGTAAAGAACATCTTGAAGTACTTGAGAAGAACTAAAGATGTGTTCCTCGTCTATGGGGTGAGGAAGAGCTCGTTGTAAATGGTTACACCGATGCTAGCTTCCAAACCGACAAAGATGATTTTAGATCGCAACTGGATTTGTGTTCTCATCGAATGGCGGTGCGGTGAGTCGAAGAGTTCCAAGCAAGAGACGGTTGTCGATTCTACAACAAAAGCCGAGTACATAGCGGCTTCTGAAGTCGCTAAAGAGGTCGTTTGGATCAAGAAATTTGTTTCGAGCTTGGTGTGATGGCTAGTGCCTCTAGCCCAATGGACCTCTACTGTGACAACAAGGGAGCCATTGCAAGCCAAGAAGCCTTGATCGCACTGTAAGTCCAAGCACATTCTACTGCGATTTCATCTCATCCGCGAGATTGTGAGAGAGGCGATGTTAAGATATGCAAAGTACAAACGGATTTGAACATTGCGCATCCGTTGACAAAGCCGCTTCCCGTACCAAAGCATGAGGCTCACACTAGGCAATGGGTATTAGATACCTACATGGTTGACTCTAGTGCAAGTGGGAGACTGCTGGTGATATGCCCTAGAGACAACATGGAGATGTTGAATATATCACATACTATGTTTATGATACATTGCTTTGTTCCTTGAAATAGACATTATCATTATTGATCAATGAGTATGTGACTTATTCATGAGACTCTTAATGTCAAAATGTTGCTATTTCTAAATGATCCCTGATTATATTTCATATGAGGAACAAATATGATTCAAAGATCAAGATATGTATTGATTGATGATCATGTCTCATGGATCATGGTATGGAGATACCAAATAAATAATATGGACATGTGTTAGTGAACATATGTTGATAGACACGCCATGAGACACCGCAGATTCCATGTGTCATCGCTGGTCTCAAGTAGTGTTTATGTGGAATCCTTAGACTTGAGATCATCATGGTTCCCAAGATGCATAGTAGCTACTTTGGGACTACTAAACACTACTCCATAACTGGGTAGTCATAAAAGTAGTCTTTGGGTTTGCCATGAAACATGTAGTGGGATATGAATGATCAAGATAGAATTTGCCCCTCCTTATGGGAGAGATATCCTTGGGCCCCTCGATGTAATGGATTATGAAAGTGCATGGCCATGCCAAGGTGATTGAGGAGTCAATCACGAGTTTATAATCCATCACGGAATCGAGAGAATGATTGAGCTATTAAGAGGATGACACAGGTCTCGCCTTGAGCTTAATCTATATCGTGAGGCAATGGGATTAGTACATGAGAACATTACAGTTCACCGATATGATCTTTACGTATACTTTGGGGTTAATATGTCTTACTAGAGGCCGCTATTAACACGGTGACCGGAAAGGTGTTTCGGTCGCGACCAAGTATACGTGAACCTGCTGTGGTTGCACACTTAACGGTTGGAACACTAATTCAATGTGATTCGGATATGGGCTCAATTCGGATAGAGATCCGGATAGACTCCTATTGGGCCTCGGTCCACGAGGCCCAAGTGAGGAGGTCTATATATATGGAGACGAGGGGCTGAGGGGAGGCATCCGATAATCCCGAGCTAAACCTCGCCGCCACCTCCGAGCCAAACCTCACCGTCATGAGTGCCGGTACACTCGCGACATGCCCAAACCGGACGTGTGGATACCGTGGAGGCGCTACTGCTGCGGCGTTGATCGGCATCAACAACCTACTGATTGATCCGCTCATGGTGCGGTTGATCGCGTGGAGGAGACGATCGGTCGGGACGATCGACTACTTCCACTACTACCTCGACGCGTGGTTGGATCGGCTTCTCCAACTCTTCTTCCACTGTCGCTGCGTCTAGTGGTAACGATCCATGATCCCTCCTTAAGCATGATGTCCTTGTGTGCGCGTAGAAAAATTTTGTTTTCGCTTAGTAGCCTTCGCGATCCATTAGATCGCTAGCCTTTTGCACAATTTGATTCCGAGTCCGTAGTGTTGAGTTTGTGTCCTTAGTCGAGTTGTGTTGTCGGTTTAGATCGTGTTTTGTTTCGGTTGCTACCTCTCATACAAACCCTAGCTGTCAATTTTTGTTTTCCCACCCATATCCTACCCTCTGTTTGAGGCATCCATCGTGTCTCGTGCTCTCCCAGCATCATTCCCCACCTTTCCCCGAGCTTCCGCCCCCAATTTCCACCAATTTCTTCCACCCGATTTTCGTTTCGGCCTCCACACAAATCATAACTCGGAGGCCCTACTTCAAACGGCCATAACTTTCTCATACGGACACGAAATCAAAGCGATTTTTTGAAGTTGGGTGAAATTAAATTTTACATCCGAATCTTAAGTCACGCTCGGTAATTTATTTTGCCCAAATTCACTCGAAAGTGTAGTACTCGAGTCTCAAATTTCATCACCAACTTTTTAGCACATTCATCATTTTCTCAGAGGCCACACCTTACATCGATTGACGTGAAACTTTGTGTGGTTCCTATTCCCGTGCTCGCTTATGAAAAAATACAAAAAATAAAAGAAAAAATTTCGCACCTAGGATAGTGTCAAGCGATCCGTAGTGACAATGGCACGGAGTTCAAGAATTCCTACTTTGAGAGGTTTTGTGATGAGACAGTGTAGAGCACCGCCTCTTCTCCGCACGTCCCACAAATGTAATGGCGTCGTGGAGAGGAAGAACCGCACCTTTGTCGAGATGGCCGTGACGATGCTTGATGAGTACTCTACACCGCTGAAGTTTTGGGCTGAGGCTATAGCCACCGCGTGCCATGTTTCTAATCGAGTTTTTCTTCGGGCACACTTGCACCGCACCTCTTACGAGCTGAGATACAGGCGAAAGCCCAGCGTCTCTCATTTTCGTGTGTTTGGTTGCAAGTGCTTCATTCTGAAGTCCAGGAACCTAGATAAGTTCGAGTCACGTTCTTGTGATGGGATCTTTCTGGGCTACTCGACTTGTTCACGGCTTCTGTGGTCCGAACCATGAGTCTAGTAAAATGGTAGAAACCCGTGAGGTGACTTTCGATGAGGCCATCCCGAGGACTAGGCCCGATATCTCGTGTTCTCTAGAGCGATCCGAGACCATCTTTGTGGATGATGAGGATGATGGAGATGAGGGTTGTCTACCCGATCCAGCCTCATCCACCCCTTGAGATGCCGTCTTCCACCGCACCTCAAGGCGATCGCCTTTACCTTCGCTCTTCCGAGCTAGTGGCTCTGCTCCTACCCCATCACTCACGAGGTAGAGGTCACTTCTTCATCTCATCCTGGACCTCCTAGACATATCCAAAAATCTCATCCTTTAGAGCAGATCATTGGAGACCTTTTTGAGCGAGTCAGAGCTTTCCAAATACCCATCCCAAATACTCTAATCATGTCTACAAGCTTTCCGAAGCGTTGTATGGACTTAAGCAGGCTCCTAGAGCTTGGTATGAGAGGCTTAAGTCCTATCTGTTGAGGCATGATTTTGAGATGGGTAAAGTTGACAAGACCTTATTCCCTCACGGCCGGAATGACCTTCTGCTCGTCTCAAATTTATGTCGATGACATCATCTTTGGCGCTCTTCTCATGCTCTAGTTTCACGCTTCTCGATGTCATGAGCACCGAGTTTGAGATGAGCATGATGGGTGAGTTGACCTTCTTCCTTGGCTTCCGATCAAGCAAACCCTGGAGGGTACCTTCTTGCATCAAGGCAAGTACAATCGTGTCCTCCTGAGACGCTTCGACATGAGTGATGGTAAGCCGTACTTGACCCAGCTGAGGATGGCGAGCCAGTTGATCAAAAGGAGTTTAGGAGTATGATTGGCTCCCTCTTATACCTCACTGCCTCGAGACCGGACATACACTTCTCCGCGTGTCTTTGTGCCTGGTTTCAGGCTTCTCCTCGCGTATCTCACCGTCAGGCGGTGAAGCGCATCTTCGGTACCTTCGAGCTACCATTGACTATGGTATCTGCTACTCTTCCTCCTCCTGCTCATCCCTTAGAGACTTTTCTGATGCGACTTTGCCTACCGTAGGATAGATAGGAAGAGCACTTCGGCACCGCCACCATTGGCACTTCTCTCATTTCACGGTCTTCGAGGAAGCATCCTGTTGCACATCCCACCGTCGAGGTCGAGTACGTTGTCGCAGCCGATTCTGTCGTAGCCAAGTGCTTGGATGATCTCGACTCTGGGGACTTTGGGTTAGCTATCGATCGTGTTCCGCTCTTTGCGATAACATGTCTCGCGATTAGCATTGCTAAGAACCCAAAGGCAACATTCTCGACCAAGCACATTGATATCGATATCATTTTCTTCGAGACCATGTAGAAGGGTGACATCGTGCTCCGCCAGGAGAGTGACCACCGCCTGGTCGATATCTTCACCAAGCCTTTGGATAGCACGAGGTTTTCACTGCTGGGAGAGCTTGGGGTGGTTTGTCCGTATGGACTGCTGTGAGGGGAGCTTTGGGCTTTACCGCTTTATCATATTAATTATGCTTCGTCTCCTTCTTGTTGCATTGCATCTGCGGTGCATTGGGTTTAGTCCTTCCATGAATGTTTCAAATTGTTATTTTCAAAATTTCAGTAAAAAATATTAATTCAAAATTAATTCAAAATAAAAAAATAAGTGTTCTTTAGTTGCTTGAATTTGAGAGATTGTGTTTGCCTGTTTTTAGCCTTTTTCAAAAAGGTTTTTCTTAAAAGCAATTTGACTAAAAACATAAAGCTTTTGTCAAATAACAAGGTATTGGTAAGTTTCATAAAAGAAACAACTTCAAATTAAGTATTTAAAAGCATTTGGCTTTTATTTGGATTTTCTGTGATTTTCTGGATTTTATTTCAAGCCTAAAAACAAGAAAATATATTTTTAATATTTTCTTAAAGCTAAAAAGAATTTATTTAGCCATTTCCAAGCTTCCCAAAATTTTATAGTAATTTCTGAGATTTTCTGAGATCTCAAAATTAATTTTAAACCTAAAAGGGTATTTTTGTAAAAATAAAAGAGCAAAATTGAGTTGAAAATATTTTTAGAAAGTCTAAAAATATTTTATATAATTTTTGAGAATTTTTTGGAATTAAAAATCAATTTTTGAATTTAAAAGATATTTTATAGAATTTTAGTAAGGCAAAAATGAATTAAAAATATTTTTCCTAAGTGTAAAATGTCTCCAGGAATTTTCTATAAAGTTTTTGGAATTTTTAAATATTATTTGCTATTTTTAAAGTATTTATAAAGTCTCCTCCTATTTTCTGAAAATCTAAATCCGAATTTTAAATCCGAATTATTCTCGTGCTGACACGTGTCACACCGGGATTTAATCCATCTTTTTCTGATTTAATCCAAGCCACCCATCATGACTTAAATCGGATGGACGTAAAGGCGCCATGTGTCGCAAATCTGGCCGCCCACTCCTTCCTCTCTCCTTCTCTCTCACCGACATGTGGGGCCCACCTGTCATCACCTTCTTTTCCTCCTTTCTTCTTCTTCTTCTCTCTCTCTCCTCTCTTAGGTGTCCGCCATGGCCGCCTCCCCTCCTTTCTCCCGCCTCCCCCCCGCGCGCCACCCGCCCCCACCTCATGGCGCCTCATGGCCGTTTGGTGCTACCGCCTCCGCTTTCTCTCCGCCGTCAGGCGCCATTATTGCCGCCGCCGCCTCGTTTCCGCCGCACCATCTCCCAAGTCGCCGCCTCGCCTCCCCACCCGCACACCCCCGCACGGCCATTATGGCCGCCCGCTGCTCCCATGGCTAAACCGGCTTCCCCTCGGAAGTCCATGAGCCGCCCCTAGCTCTCCCTACCACGCCGATTTTTCGGTTTTTAAAAATATCCCGCCTGGAAATTCAAAAATCTGCTGACGTCAGCATGACGTCATAATTCTATTTTCCTTTATAAAAATAATTCAGCCAAAAATTAAATTCCCTGCTGACGTCATAAATCAGCTTTTTCAATATAAAAATAATTCTCGAAAATCAGTCTTTTCTTTTTTCCTCTTTTTAAACTTCCGGAAGCCATATCTTGTTCATTTTAACTCCGATTTGAGCCGTTCAAATTTCTAAATTCTTATAAAATCCTAAACTATTCAAATATGTACTTATTTTCAATTTTTGAATTTTATTTGAATTTTATTTGTTTAGTTCTTTGCGTTTAGATTTCGGTGATCTCGGAGAGAACGACTTCAGCGATCAGAACCCGGTCTCCAATCAAGGCAAGTTACACCTTTGATCATGTTGATCCCAATACTTGAAATTAATTATGTTGTTTTTAAATTATTATGCATGCTTACTTTTAATCAATGTCTAGTTTAAATTCAGTTTAAAACTGTAGTTATACCCAAATTCTTTGGACAGCCAGATTTGACATCAAATGCAATTGTACCTTGTCAACCCTAGATAAAACCTAGTTGGTACATTAGTATTAACTAGAAATTTGATAAAATTGCTTAGCCATGCTTAAACTATTCTGATTTTGGGAACTTTCTTCACATAAAATGATAACCTTTTATCTTGAAATCTTGACTTTGAAGAATCAGAAAGGTTTATAAAATTATTTCCAAACAAAGTAAAAACTTGGTTTAGACTTAAGCAAATGGTTAGAGTGGTGGGTGCTTGCTGGCATGCATCGTAGTTTGTTGACTCGATGTTGATTGCCGTGCACGAGGGGTTTGTGGTTAGTGCCTAAGTCAAGAAGGACCGGTGCAGTGAGCTACTATTGCAAAGCCCTTTCGTACTACCACAAGTCCGGTATGGGACGGACCTAGCCAACTAATTTGTGAAGTTCCAACTTAATCTCGCTATAGGTCAATGTGGGCGGCGTGTCCGTGAGAAGTCTCACATGGCACAAGAGGGGCTCCAAGATGTGGATTCATGCCGGTGAAACCTTAGTGGCGTGATTATATTGGCAATGAATCATTGTAAAGGCTTTGTCATGATCTCCTCGTCGCACACCAAAGGAAGTGTGCTTATCCGGTGGCAATATGGGATGATCATGTCTTGTGGGTAAAGTCGCATAACCTCTGCGAGTGTAAAACCTATCTCGGATAGCCGTCTTGACGGTCATGGGCAAGCTGAGTAAAGTTTTTCACGGATTAGATTTTGATTTTGAAAACGCTTGATGAAACCTTGTGGATGGATGGAATCCATGAGAGATTTTGGAAAACCTTGTGGATGGATGGAATCCATGAGAGAATTTTGGAAAACCGTATGGATGGATGGAATCCGTACGAGTTGGTTTTGGAAAAATTGGTCCGGGTGGGATGCCCGTGAATAGGTTAGTGTTTGGTTGGAGCCTGCACTAACGTTACTTATGTTGATTACAATGTTGTTGTATTTATTGTATCAAATTCAGCTTTCGCACTTACCTTATGATATTTACTTCAATGATGCCTTTTATGCAAACTAACCATATTCATATGCATGCATTAACCCTGTTAAAACTCCTGGTGTAACTTGTGGAGTACGTTTGTACTCATGTTGCTCTATCTAACTCTTTCAGAGGAAGCCTTCGACGACTTGGTGAGGATTGCGACTAGGCCACGCCTTACTACCATTCGCCTTGTGGGAAGGCCGGATGGGCTGCTGCTTATTGTTTTTCTTCCGCTGTTATCTTCCGCTGCTATTGTAAACTTTGGCCATCAGGCTCATATTTACTTAAATAAAATTTATCATTATGCATGATATTTGTCTTTGTTCTGCTGTGTGCACTAAGCTTTCCTGAGATAGTGCGATTAACACAGAGGGTTTCGAGTTGTTGCTCCGGGTCCCGACAGAGATGGTATCAGAGCATTAATGACTCTAGGACGTGACCGAAGATAGAATAGAATGGTTGGACCTTAAGGATTTATTTAAATAAAAGTCATTTCAAAAAGTTATGCTTATTCTTACCTCTCAATCTTTGCTCACTCTTATCTCTCATTCCTTTCTCATCTTTATGTCATCTTTGGAAAACTTATTTTTGATTCTTCTCTTGTTCCAAAATAACTATAGATGGTCAACAGTTGAACTTCATCGACTCTGCCTCAACTTCAAGGATCAGACCTCAAGAGCTGCGAAGGATCACACCAAGACAACCTTTACCCTTTTAAGATTAAGTTGTTAAGCTAGAAAGTAGACGAAGTTATGAGCTGTCAGTTTCCTCTTTTGTCGACAACCGTAACTATTATTTAATAAAGGATTTTGCTAAAAATTGGTATTTTTGTTAGATTGTGCAAAACAACCCCTTTCCCTCCTTTGCCTTAAGTCTCCTCTTATCTAAACTACAAGCAGATGGTGAACACAAGAAGGAACGTCGTTGACAACAACCCCAATGCTAACGCCGAAGCAGAAGGAAATCAGTCTGCTCCAATCCCTCTGCCTCCGCCAGAAGTCGGACCTGACTGGGCTCAATTAATGGCAAGTCAGACTCAGCTGATTCAGCTCCTAGATCAAGCCATCAACAACCCAGCTCAACAATTGCATCAGCCACCAGCTCAAGCTCCCTAGAACAGATTATCAGAATTTCTAAGGATAAGGCCTCCGACCTTCTCAAGCAGTACAGAACCAATGGACGCAGATGATTGGCTCCGCGCAATCGAAAAGAAGTCGGACATCTGCGCATTACCGACCGTGAAAGAGTCCTGCTTTGCCACTCATCGCTTGAATGGACAAGATCATAATGGTGGGATACCCTAACCGACTCTCATACCAACCCTCAAGCTATTACCTGGGATGAGTTCGTGCGAGATTTCCGGAAAGCTCACATCCCTACAGGTACCAAGATCTTGAAGAAGAAAGAATTCAGAGCCCTACGCCAAGGAAGCCGCTCTGTTAATGAATATCTGCAGAAATTTAATCAGCTATCCCGCTATGCACCAGAAGACGTAGCCAATGATGAAGACAAGCAAGAAAGATTTTTAGAAGGCTTGAACGACGACATTTCTGTACAATTGTTATCCAATGACTATGCAGATTTTCATCAGTTGGTCAGCAAGGCCATTCGCCAGGAAAGCAAGAATGTGGAAATCGAGAACCGGAAGAGAAGAATGTCCACTCAGCACATGCACTCTGGAAACTTTTCCAAAGTCAGAAGAACCCTACCGCAAGCCAACAGATTCCAACCATCACCAGTAGCAGAAGAGCTAGTACCAGCAAACACCTCCACCAACACTGAAGACAGCAAAACTCTGATGATTGGCTTTCCACCAAAGGACCAGAACCCCGCAGCCGGAGTTATTTGTTTCAATTGCCATGAACCAGGACACTACACCAACAATTGTCCTAAGAAGCAGCAGGCAGCGAAAAATGGTACGTCGGGAACCTCGACTACCAACACTCTCCGAGCAGCAAGAAGAATACCGCAAAAAGGACGTCAGAATCAAATCTCCGCTCAAGCCAATCAGATTAAGATCCAAACCTATTTCTTTGCTAGCCCGTGCGAATCTCGAGGACGAGATCCTTTTAAGGGGGTAGTTTGTAACAGCTCAGCTGTTATTTTCAAAATTTTAATAAAAAAATATTAATTAAAAATGAATTCAATTTAAAATAAAAAAATAAGTGTTCTTTAGTTGCTTGAATTTGAGAGATTGTGTTTGCCTGTTTTTAGCTTTTTTCAAAAAGGTTTTTCTTAAAAGCAATTTGACTAAAAACATAAAGCTTTTGTCAAATAAAAAGGTATTGGTAAGTTTCATAAAAGAAACTACTTCAAATTAAGTATTTAAAAGCATTTGGCTTTTATTTGGATTTTCTGTGATTTTCTGGATTTTATTTAAAGCCTCAAAACAAGAAAATATATTTTTAATATTTTCTTAAAGATAAAAAGAATTTATTTAGCCTTTTCCAAGCTTCCCAAAATTTTATAGTAATTTCTAAGATTTTCTGAGATCTCAAAATCAATTTTAAACCTAAAAGGGTATTTTTGTAAAAATTAAAAGAGCAAAATTGAGTTGAAAATATGTTTAGAAAGTCTAAAAATATTTTATAGAATTTTTGAGAATTTTCTGGAATTAAAAATCAATTTTTGAATTTAAAAGATATTTTATAGAATTTTAGTAAGGCCAAAATGAATTAAAAATACTTTTCCTAAGTGTAAAATGTCTCCAGGAATTTTCTATAAATTTTTTGGAATTTTTAATTATTATTTGCTATTTTTAAAGTATTTATAAAGTCTCCTCCTATTTTCTGAAAATCTAAATCCGAATTTTAAATCCGGATTATTCTCGTGCTGACACATGTCGCACCGGGATTTAATCCATCTTTTTCTGATTTAATCCAAGCCACCCATCATACAAACCCTAGTCACAATTTTGTTTTCCACCCATATCCCACCCTCTGCTTGAGGCATCCATCATGTCTCGTGCTCTCCCAGCATCATTCCCCACCATTCCCCGAGCTTCCGCCCCCAATTTCCACCAATTTCTTCCACCCGATTGCGTTTCGCCTCCACACAAATCATAACTCGGAGGCCCTACTTCAAACGGCCATAACTTTCTCATACGGACACGAAATCAGGCGATTTTTTTTGAAGTTGGGTGAAATTAAATTTTACATCCGAATCTTTGTCACGTTCGGCGAATTTATTTTGCCCAAATTCAGCCTGGAAAGTGTAGTACTCGAGCTCCGAAATTTCATCACCAACTTTTTAGCACATTCATCATTTTCTGTAGGCCACACCTTACATCAGATTGACGTGAAACTTTGTGTGGTTCCTATTCCTGTGCTCTGCTTTGCGAAAAAAATACAAAAAAAAATAAAAAGAAACAAAATTTCGGCACCTAGGATAGTGCTGCGAAGCGATCCGCAGTGACAATGGCACGGAGTTCAAGAATTCCTACTTTGAGAGGTTTTGTGATGAGACAGTGTAGAGCACCGCTCTTCTCCGCACGTCCCACAATGTAATGGCGTCGTGGAGAGGAAGAACCGCACTTTGTCGAGATGGCCGGACGATGCTTGATGAGTACTCTACACCGGGAAGTTTTGGGTGAGGCTATAGCCACCGCGTGCCATGTTTCTAATCGAGTTTTCTTCGCACACTTGCACCGCACCTCTTATGAGCCGAGATACGGCGAAAGCCCGCCTCTCATTTCGTGTGTTTGGTTGCAAGTGCTTCATTCTGAAGTCCGGGAACCTAGATAAGTTCGAGTCACGTTCTTGTGATGGGATCTTTCTGGGCTACTCGACTTGTTCACGGGCTTATAGTGTCTGGAACTGCGAGTCTAGTAAAATGGTAGAAACCTGTGAGGTGACTTTCGATGAGGCGGTCCCGAGGACTAGGCCCGATATCTCGTGTTCTCTAGAGCATCCGAGACCATCTTTGTGGATGATGAGGATGATGGAGATGAGGGTTGTCTACCCGATCCAGCCCCTCATCCACCCCTTGAGATGCCGCCTTCCACCGCACCTCAAGGCGATCGCCTTACCTTCGCTTCTTCCGGAGCTAGTGGCCTGCTCCTACCCCATCACTCACGAGGTAGAGGCCACTTCTTCATCTCATCCTGGACCTCCTAGACATATCCAAAAATCTCATCCTTTAGAGCAGATCATTGGAGACCTTTTTGAGCGAGTCGGAGCTTTCCAAATACCCATCCCAAATACCCTAATCATGTCTACAAGCTTTCCGAAGCATTGTATAGACTTAAGCAGGCCCCTAGAGCTTGGTATGAGAGGCTTAAGTCCTATCTGTTGAGGCATGATTTTGAGATGGGTAAAGTTGACAAGACCTTATTCACTCGTCGGCTCGGCAATGACCTTCTGCTCGTCCAAATTTATGTCGATGACATCATCTTTGGCGGCTCTTCTCATGCTCTAGTTTCACAGTTCTCGGATGTCATGAGCACCGAGTTTGAGATGAGCATGATGGGTGAGTTGACCTTCTTCCTTGGCTTCCAGATCAAGCAAACTCAGAAGGGCAGTCCTTAAAGCATAGATAAGATAGGAAATACTACTGACTCAGACTAACTCTTATCTACCCCATATGACTCCAGGACAACCAGCTGTCAGGAAGAACACACACTAGAGAGCAAACACGCACTGCTCACCCGAGGGTGGCCCAACCCTCGCTAGAACCTAAAAGAAGTGAGTGAGCTCAACCTAGCGAGATAAGAAACAGCTATCCTGAAAGCACAACATAAGAGCAAGAAGTCTAAGCAACTCAGCAAGAGACACACTCTATCCTATGCTAGAAGGACTAAAACCCAATGCACCCGCAGATGCGATGCAACAGTAAGGAGATAGAAGCATGATAAAGCAGTAAAGCCCAAAACTCCCCCTCACAACAGTCCGTAAGGACAAACCACCCCAAGCTCTCCCCGTAGAGCTGAAAACCTCAAGCTGTCCAACGGCTTGGTGAAGATGTCAGCCACCTGGTGGTCACTCTCCACGAACTAAAGCACGATGTCACCCTTCTCTACATGGTCTCGAAGAAAGTGATATCTGATATCAATGTGCTTGGTCCGGGAATGCTGCACTGGGTTCTTAGCAATGCTAATCACAGACGTGTTATCGCAAAAGAGCGGAACACGATCAATAGCTAACCCAAAGTCCCGCAGAGTCGAGATCATCCAAAGCACTTGGCTACAAAGAATCGGCAAAGAACGCATTTGGCCTCGGCAGTGGATCACGTAACACCGGACCGCTTCTCAAGACCGTGAAAGGAGAGAAGTGCCAATGAACTGGCAGGTGCCCGAAGTGCTCTTCCTATCTATCCTACAGCAAGTAAAGTCTGCATCCGAAAAGGCTCTAAGGGATAGACAAGAGGAGGAAGAGTACCAGATACCATAATCACTGGTAGCTCGAAGGTACCGAAAGATGCGCTTCATCGCTTGGCGGTGAGACACGCGAGGAGAAGCCTGAAACCGAGCACATAGACACACGGAAAAGTGTATGTCCGGTCTTGAGGCGGTGAGGTACAACAGAGAGCCAATCATACTTCTGAATTCCTTTTGATCAACTGGCTCGCCTCCTCATCTGGGTCTAATACGGCTGTAGAAGCCATCGGAGTTGACACTGGCTTACCATCACTCATGTCGAAGCGTCTCAGGAGGTCTCGAGTGTACTTACCTTGATGCAAGAAGGTACCCTCCCGAGTCTGCTTGATTTGGAAGCCAAGGAAGAAAGTCAACTCACCCATCATGCTTATTTCAAACTCGGTGCTCATGACATCCGAGAACTGTGAAACTAGAGCATTAGAAGAGCCGCCAAAGATGATGTCATCGACATAAATTTGGACGAGCAGAAGGTCATTGCCGAGCCGGCGAGTGAACAAGGTCTTATCAACTTTACCCATCTCGAAATCATGTCTCAACAGATAGGACTTAAGCCTCTCATACCAAGCTCTAGGGGCTTGCTTAAGTCCATACAACGCTTTTGAAAGCTTGAAGACATGATTAGGGTATTTGGGGTTCTCGAAACTGAGGTTGTCGACATAGACTTCTTCCTCAATGAAGCCATTGAGAAAGGCACTCTTGACGTCCATCCGTAAAGCTTGAAACCCTTAGAAGTCGCAAAGGCAAGCGAATTCTAATGGCCTCAAGTCTAGCTATAGGGCAAAGGTCTCCTCAAGTCTAGACCCTCAACCCGGTAGTACCCCCGAGCAACCGCCTAGCCTTGTTTCAATGACTTCCCATCTTCACTTTGCTTGTTCTTGAACACCCACTTGGTCCCAATAATATTGTGACCTCGAGGGGGCTCAACAAGCGTCCAGACCTTGTTTCTTTCGAAACTCTCCAGCTCCTCATGCATGGCATTGACCCAAGATTCGTCAGATAAAGCATGAAAAATGTCCTTGGGCTCAAATGAGGCAACGAAGGCAGAGTGGAGACAGAAAAGTGACATGCCAGACTTGGAACGTGTGACTCGCTCAAAGAGATCTCCAATCATCCGCCGAAGGATGAGATTTTGAATATGTCTTGATGTCCAGATGAGATGAAGAAGTGGCCTCACCTCGTGAGTCGACGGGGTAGGAACAGAGCCACTAGCTCGGAGGAAGTCAGAGGCATGGGTGATCACCTTGAGGTGCGGTGGAATAAGGCACCTCAAGGGGTGGATGAGGGATTGGATCGGGTGGACAACCCTCATCTCCATCATCCTCATCATCCACGAAGATGGTCTCGGACTGCTCTAGAGAACCTGAGATATCGGGCCTAGTCCCCAGACTGGCCTCATCAAGGTCACCTCACGTGTTTCTACCATTTTGCTAGACTCGCAGCCTGCACTTATAGGCTCGCGAAGAAGTCGAGTAGCCTAGAAAGATCCCATCACAAGAACGTGACTCGAACTTATCTAGGTTCCCTGACTTGAGAATAAAGCACTTGCAACCAAACACACGAAATGAGAAACACCGGCCGCCCATATCTCAACTCGTAGGAGGTGCGGTGCAAGTGTGCCCTAAGAAAACTCTGTCAAACATGGCACGCGGTGGCTATAGCCTCAGTCCAAAACTTCCTAGGTGTAGAATATTCATCAAGCATCGTCCTGGCCATCTCGACCAAGGTACGGTTCTTCCTCTCCACGACGCCATTCTCATTGTGGACATGCGGAGAAGAGAACCGGTGCTCTACACCGCCTCATCACAAAACCTCTCAAAGTAGGAATTTTGAACTCCGTGCCATTGTCATCGGATCGCTCGCAAGGCACCGGAAGCTCAACAGAACCTATCGAAAAGACCTCGAAAATGTGAAAATGTCACATCCTTCGAGGCTAAGAAAACACCCAAGAATACCTCGAGTAGTCATCGACCACGACAATAACATACCACTTCCTCTTGCCGATCAAGATCGAGTCGGTCCAACTGTGTCCATATGGAGCAATGTGTCTGGTCATCGGTCATAGTAACTATGACCGAGGATGAGAAGCGGTAATCATCTTGCCGTGTGCAAGCATGGAGCGCAAACAAGATCTTTGACCATCTTGTGTTTTGGCTGACCACGAATGAGATCGTGGCCGCTAACTCAAGTCAAATGGTCAAATCCAATATGACCAAGTCTCCTATGCCAGAAAGCAAACAACGGAGAGGATCACCAGAAGACTCAGAAAAATCAGCACGAAAGATCCTTCCAAAACGAGAAATCCCACAAACCAAACTACCCGAAGAATCAAGAATTTTGCAATTGTTTTTCTTAAAGCTCACCTCGAAATCGTCATCGGTAAGCTGAGAGACTGAAAGCATATTATATTGCAGCTTACTAACCAAAGCAAGATCTTTCAAAATAAATGAATCATTAATGCGATCAGTATCTTTGGCGATGACGCCAGATGAAGCGCCTCCAAGGTGATCATCTCATCACCGGAGAACGGGCAAGGAAGAAAACCAACGAGAATCTCCGGTCATGTGTCGTGAACACCCGTGAGTCTACAAGCCAAACCTTTCCTTCCCCGCCTACGAACCCGAGTCAAACAGAGTAAAGTCTCGATCGGGATAAATCAAGAGCGATTTTGGCACCCAATCTTGAGTAACACGAGAGCGAGATGAAGTAGTCAAGCACGATCGCCTCTATCTACCCTCGCTCTCGTCACCCAAAGAAATGAAGGTCTATGTGCAGACTGTCGTTGCTTGGTCCGACTACTACCAAGAGCGAGTCGAGCACCCAAGAACATGTCGATCATGCAGCGGTAGGCATCTCGACGGAGAAAGCGAGATCTACCCTCAGAACGGCGGAAGTCACAACCAGAGGGAGCACGAGGACGAAAATCAGAAAACTCGGAAGAACCAAGTCCTCGATGCTGCCCAGAGCTACCGGTAGTAGCAAACCTAGACCTCGTGTTGATCTTAGGTGCACTCAAGGTCTAGGGCTGACCCTGAATACGCCTAAGAGACTCAACACGGTCTCTTCGCGCGATCTTGGCGCGCTTGAAGCAATGGTCAAATAAATGTCCATCCTTCTAACAGAAGGTGCAATAATACTTCGCCTTCTGAGGGGTAGAAGTAGCATGAGATGGCTTCACCTTCTGAGAGGCCGAAGCTGCAGGTGAAGTCACCTTGCTGTCAGAGATCATTTGGACAAAACCCGCTGATTTGAATTGAACTTTCTTGTTCTTGGGCTTGACCTCAATCACACCTGCGGCTACAGGTCTAAGTATGACAGGTGGATGCTTCTTTACATCCTCATGGAATTCATATCCTAGACTCTGATTGAACATGCAAATCTTTGATTGGTCTAGAATATGATTCAGCTTCTTCTTGCCTCCTACAAATTTCTCGAGAGTGTTCATAAGGTACTGACACTCCTGAAAAAGCGAGGTGCAAGAAGAGCAAGGAGGAGAAGAAACAACAGTAGGTAAGGAAGCAGATGAACAAAAAACAGCAGAGGGAAGACTGGCTTGTACACGCACAGCCGACTTAGAAGGGACAGTCCTACTGCTAGCAGGTTGGTTCGCGTTGCTAGGCGTCTTTACCTTACCCAGGGACTTCTCCCCTTCTCCACAATCACACTACAAGAAAGAGGTGGCTTCTCTAGTAGGTCCTTAGTTAGCTTCACACATTTCTCATCCAATGCAATCAAGTCAGATTTTAGTTTGTTACAACTAATGCATGGTGAGCTAACAGGGTCCTTAGAAGCAAATTGAGCCATTTTCTTATTAGTGTCAATCATTTCTTGAAACTGTTTTGAGATAAATTCAAGTTCAGCAGTTAATTTTGGACAGTTCAAATATGAAGAAATGGGCTCTAGTAGTGCAGCTTGTAGATCAGCAATTTTATGATCTGCCCGTTTTAGATTTATTTTTAGATTATTGCAGTTTTCACAAGACTCGGGCAGATCGAGAAGCATAGTGTAAAGACATCTAAAAGCATTGTCCTTATCCTCATTGAGGTGCAAGAAATAGTCTCAACAGTAGAAGATGAAACAGGAACTACCCTACTCATCTCAAGCTCAGCAAGAAGACTAACATTCTCCACCTTAAGTAAATCAAGCTCAGAGGTCACACTATCATGAGGCAATGCATGTATCACAGTCGTCACGGGAGGGAGCAGATATAAGTGAAGTAAGCTCCCGTGACAATCGATCTACTTCCTTCTCCAACTCGCTACATCTAGCTCTAGATCTAGCATGAAATCCTCCTAACTTAAGAAAAGCTTCATTTAGTTGGTCATAGGAGGGACATACCTCGTCGGAGTCGGAATAGAGATCGCTGTCGCTGATCTCGCCCTCGAGGGCCATGAAGCACATGCCGGAGAAGTCGTCGCCGCTCTTGGGATCTTGGTCACCCGTCCCGTCGTCGTCGCTCCATCCCTCCACCTCGCGGTGGAAGAGCTTCTTAGCCTTCCCAAAGTCGCGGAACGTCTTCTTGCCTTGCGTCTGAGCTGGGGGCTTCTTGTTGCGGTTCTTGTTGGGGTAGTCGTTCTTGCCCGAACCGCCGTAGTCTCCTTTCCCTTTCCCCAGCTTGGGGCAGTTTGCTCGAATGTGGTTGGGGCCACCACACTCAAAGCAAATCACTGGTCCTCTTCTTTTTCCGTCCCTCCTCCTCTTGTAAGCATGGGAGAACTTCGACACGCCACGAGAGCAGCTAGGAGAACCCGCAAGAGAATCGCGAAAGAACCGAAAGCAGTGGGATCGGTGACTAGAGCCATCGATCGAGACTTCGACCGACGAGAGACTATGTCAATCTCGTGAGTCTTGAGGCGTGAGTAAAGCACGTCAAGAGTCATGGTCGAGACTTCCGTGGTGTCCTTGATGGTAGTCACCTTCATCTCCCAAACCCTAAGATCGAGTGCGGAAAGAATCTGTTGATCGTTATCCGAGTCGGAGTATGTGAGACCGACGGCTCGGAGGTTGCTCAAAATCTTGTGAAACGAGAAAAGCACTCGTCAAGGACTCACCAGCAAGCATCTCGAATTTCATCAGATTCGCTTGAACTCGGTCTTGTCGCACCGCCTTTATTTGGGTGGTGCCCTCATGCTAAGCATTGAGGGTCACCCAAATATCGGCGACGACGCCGGTGAGAGATGCGATCAAATTCGCTTCTGCTCAAACCCTGAATAATGATGTTCCTTGCCCTTGCGTTTGCCTCAACATCAGCCATATTACCGGCATAGATGTTCTCATCGGCGGGAACAACAAATTGGACCTTGACCTTTCGCCAGATGGCATAGCCCTGAGCCTGGATGTAGGTCTCCATCCGGCTCTTCCAGAATGGAAAATCTATCCCATCGAAGATCGGGGGCTTGGTCGAGTACTTGTCCGTCGCCATGGCTCTTGAGACCGGTTAAAGATCTATCAAGAAGAGCTAACCGGCTCTGATACCAATTGAAGGACCAAAAAAGGCGACAAAGGGGGGTGAATGTCGATTCTTAAAAACTATTCCCCCTCTTAGGTTCTACTTAATGAAACTCCTCAACAATAGCTACGAAGAGCTATGAAGGAGATCACAAAAACTCTCTGGAACCAAGAACAAAGTACAGAGAACAATGAAAAACAAATCTATGAAAAATCAGAAAAGCACTCGGGCTGCCAAAGAGTGGCCAGTCAAACTGCTACAAATAAGCCGGTCGGACTGCTTGCTCAACGCCGGTCGCATCACCGGCTATACCGGTCTCGACCGCTGCAAGGTCCGACCGCTAGGCGTGAGCCGGTCTCGATCATTCAAGACGGGCCGGTCGGACCGCTGTTGTTCGGCCGGTCTGACCGCTGGGCTGGTCTCGACCGCTTCGGTAGTAGCCGGCCCGACCGCCATGAAAACCGGTCCGACCGCGAAGAAATCCGGTATGACCGCTCCCCTGTTCCCAGGGCACCCGAGAGCAAGTCTGAAATTTCAGACAAGAAAACCAAAATCAAATTCCAGAGATTCTTTGATCCTTTGGCCACAAAACTTTGCAGATATGTTAGTAATAACCAAAGGACTCTACAGGCAAAGATTTAGGCCATCTCAAAGAGGGAATCAAGATTTGGAGAAGAACCCTAGAGGAAGAACAAGAGTGGCTCAAAAATGTGATTCTTGCAAATTGATCAAATAGCTCTCGGAATTAGATGACCACAGGGTCTAGAAGTGCAATTCCATCCTAGAGCAAACCATTTTAACACTCACACGCAAGAATCAACAAGAGAATGAAAATATCAAGAATCTTCCCAAGAAAACATGGTAGCAACTCAAGAGAAGAGAAGAAACTTCAGATTTTCATTTCTCTAAAACAAGGAATACAAAGAGTCTAGTTACATATGTACATCTACAGCACAAAGAAGATTACAAGACTCTCAAACCATCCTCTCCCACTCCATCCTCAAGAACACCAAGAACCCTCTCTAGTTCTTGGGACGAACACACACACACAATGAGGATAGGGTCATAAGGGCTGAATGGAGGAGGCAACAATGCTGCCCTCTTCTAGTCTCCAACCACTAAAGCATAAAGCAAAAGCTCTCTCCAAAGACACTTTTGACAAAAGTAAGCCCTAACCCTAAATCAGGTGTCCTAAGGGGTACGCAGCCCCCTGCAGCTATTTATAACCTCTGGATATCGGGTCTCCTACCGTTCTGACCGTTTAAACCCGAACGAGCCCGCTCCCACTTTTACTGACCTCGCGAAATGACCATTTCGCCCCTCCTGCAACCTCCGGGAAGCTTCCGCTCCTTGCCTCGCACGCCTGCAACCACGCCTAGTCCACGTCGTCTTGACACATCACGACCGTTCGACCTCGGCGCCACTGCGCCTAGTCCGTCCATCGTGTCTCGCCATGACTCGCCTCGATGTCCTGCAGACACACAGACAAGAAAACACATCGCATATCAGCACTCGAAACATGAACGCGTAAATAGCATAATCAAGGCCAAACCTGTCGCATTAACGGAATATACATCCTAACCCATACGACTAAATTTGACTAAAATCTGACCGATTCCGTTACACCATGCAACGTCAGGGTCCGAACCAACTGACTCAAACTCGACTTTTGTAAACCGATGTCAATTACTCATCACTCACATGGGATGACCCTCACATGGTCTCTCAAGATGATTCTATTGTTCAGCCATCTTTGTCTCTCTGATGTTCATCTTCTTTGAGAGCTCTTGTTCTTTACTGTGCTCAGAGTTTTTTTTGTGTTCCAAAGGCTGAAATCTCATTTGCTCATAAATTGGTTCTACCTAAAAGCCACTTGACTGGATGATACCTGAGAGCAATATACTCAAATTACTCATTTTCTCAAACACGTTTTCACGGTTTTGCTTTCTGCATTCTTCTTTCGATTCTGAAAATACTTCTCGCTTCTAGCCCAACCTCGAAATTTTCAACCGCCTTTTGTCTCTCGGACGCTTGACCCGCCACGTTCATTGTGTCTTTTATTTTCGGTTTCTTTGTGGTAGCAGTTTGCTGTTTGCCGAGCATCTAGAATGCAGTGATTCTTGCTTGAGAGATTGCAGTTTTTGTGTTCTTTATGTCTTGGAAAGAAGTTGTTCCCATGCACTATATCTCAGTACTTCTTGTTGAAGTTTTCTTCGTGTCTGCACTTCTTCTCTGGTAATTTCTGTTCCTGGTTTTTCAGCCGCATCCTTTTTCTTTTCCTGTCTTGCCACCGTGACATTTCTTTTCTCCCTTCGATTTGCCTTCTTCTTTTTCGCCTTTGCCTTCCTTTCTGTTTTAGCTTTTCTTTTACCGTAGGTGCCGGTAGTATAGCATATGATCTGCAGACTAGCACCCGCCTCGCTTTCCTTGGTTCGGTTTTTGCCTTCTAGTGGCATTGGTTTTCGATTCGGCAGGATTCACTCTCATTTCAGCTTTTATCGCTTGTCGATTTGCTGTTTCAGTTCAGCTGCTGCACTAGTTTTCTTATTTTTCAGATGTTTGCTTTCCGCCGCTCCACCTTGCTTATTTTCGTTTCTGCAGATTTCAGCAGTTTCAACCGACATGACTATTTTCGTTCTTGGTCGTTTTGAACACCGACTTGCAATCAATTCTTGCTACAAAAATATTGTTGACTAATTTGGACAGCAGATCATGATCAGTTGTCTCTGCTTCACTTTTGTGCTTGGTTGTCTGTTTGGTTCTTCAAGTTTTCAGTAAAGCCTTTTACTCTCTTGCTTCGTAGCTTCTATAGCTATCGGAGAAGAAAAAAAATGAATACTCGGGGAGATTTTAAAGGCACCATTCACCCCCCTCAGTTGCCATTTCGGTCCTACAATTGGTATCAGAGCCGGTTTGCCATTTCGGTCCTCCAATTGATTTCTTTTAATTCTATTGGAAAAGCCAAATTCCTCTTTGATTGCAGAAAGTATCCCGGTAGTTCGGGAATACTTGGATGTATTTCCAGCAGAATTGCCAGGGATGCCACCTCCGCGTCCAGTGGAGTTCAGGATTGATTTAGTGCCGGGGCACGACCGCCTATGACCCCGTACCGTTTGGCTCGACCCTTTCAGAAGAACTAAAGAAGCAGTTGGATGATTTGAGAGCGAAGAACCTTATTCGACCGAGCGTGTCTCCGTGGGGAGCACCGGTGCTGTTTACCAAGAAGAAAGATGGAAGTTGCCGCATGTGTATTGATTATCGTGCTCCCAACCAGTTGACCATCAAGAATAAGTATCCATTACCCCGCATTGAAGATCTATTTGATCAATTGAGAGGGGCTAAAGTATTTTCAAAGATTGATCTCCAGTCGGGATACAATCAATTCCTGTCCGAGAGGAGGATATTGAGAAAACTGCGTTCTCAACGAGGTATGGGCACTTTGAATTCAAAGTTATGTCTTTTGGACTAACGAATGCCCCTGCTGCTTTCATGGAGACAATGAACAGGATGCTGCATGAGTACCTGGACGACTTCGTAGTCGTATTCATTGATGATATTTTGATTTACTCAAAGAATGAAGCAGACCATGAGCATCATCTGAGGCTTGTATTGGAGACACTAAGGGAACATAAGTTCTTCGCTAAGTTTAAGAAATGCGAGTTCTGGGTGTCTCAGGTGGGATTTTTGAGACATATCATCAGTGATAAGGGAATATCGGTTGATCCAAGTAAAGTTTCTTCAGTGGTGGAATGGGAATGACCGACTAATGTCAAAGAGGTGAGGAGTTTTCTCGGACTGGCGGGTTATTATCGGAGATGTTTGCAAGAATTTTCTTCCCTCCCCTCTCCTCCGTTGCCTGTGATCAAGTCCTCCACTCGCTGCCGGATCAAGCGGGAGAAGGAAAGCGATTGGATCCGGAGGAAGGGAAGATCAAGAGAAGGGAGGAAAAGGAGAAGAGGAGGATTTCGTGGGGTGTTCATCGTGTTCTTCGTCGTTTCATCAAGGGTAATCCATGTTTTCCCCAATTAGATTAATAATTTAGTTGTGCTAGCGATGTCGTAAATCTAGACTGCTAGGACAGATCGGGTTAGACGGCTGTTTTGGATAGATTCGTGGGGATTCAGGTCTGGACCTCTCCTAGAGATTAGTATAGGACGTCGTTATCTTTCCATGAAGTCCTAGAACGCGTCATTCGGACTTGCGTAACAAAAGTTATGATTTTTCTAGTGGGACTGTTCTGCAGATCGGGGGAAATCCGGACAGGTTTCGGTAAATTGGTTTGGGCGATGGGAATACGGGCGAATCAGAAGACCTTCATATTAGTAAAGTTGTAGATAATTTTCTTAGCTTTCCATAAAGGTCAAGAAGTCCTGATTTCGACTTTCGGGGTGAAAGTTATGGCCATTTTAGTGCGCTGTCCAGAGAGGCAGTCGTGATTGCTGATACTTTAGAAAATGGGTTGGTGCGGGTAGAATATGGCCGAATCTGGGAGGCTCACCAAATATGTTTTGTTAGATAATTTAATGATCTTTTCAAAGAATCTGAGAACGCCCTATTGGACCTCTGTATCAAAAGGTATGAATTTTTGAATGTGACTGTCCGTGGAAGGGCAGAGTTTGGCCGAAAGAACACGGGAATTAAGTCACGTTAAACATGTTGGTTTAGTTTGGGGGTGCTGTTACTTTATCTAAAGACCCGCTACTGTTGTCTTAGCAATTATTATAATTATTGTTCAGGCAAGTATATTTGTGGTTTAGTTTGGGGGTGCTGTTACTTTTGCTCGTCCCCCGTTTTCTCGTGGTTAAGGCAAGTATATTTGTGGTTTTAAAACTAAAGTGTGGATTGTGTATGATTGATGTCTGTTGATGATTGCTACAAAGTTATGGAAATGTGTGCTCATGATTATGTTATTGATTTGTTGGTATTGCTTATGGTCATATGCAATTGTTATATTCATGAGAATTTATGATGCATAGATATTGTGAATGCAAGTTTATTTATCGAGATATTCACATACATGCATCATGCTGATTATTGAAGTCTTGGTCACGAGATGACCAAGCGCCGAGGTCCCCGTCATGTTGATGTCATGACAGGCTAAAGGTCCCCATGTGGAGTATGGGCAATTGGTCCCTGTATAAGATGGTACAGGCATGTGTGTGCATTGACAGATGCACACTCCGCATTACCGGTAAAATGCGAAATAGAAGAGAAAAAGAGATTTTTGATCATCTTGCATAGCATGGATGTTATATTTGATTAAGATGATGTTCATGATTACCCATGTTACTATTCTTTAATACTTGCTGAGTTGTTGGACTCACTCTTGTTGTTGTTGTTGTTGTTTGTTGTTTATTTTAGGTACCTTCATGAAATCAGCATGCATGGGAGTAAAGAAGGATTAGTGTTGTTGCACTGGCACAAATTATTTACCATGGAAGAACTAGAGAACTTTAAATAATATATGTTGATTAGCCTTTGTGGTATTTGAGTTATGCTTATCAGGTTTTAAAAAATGTAATAATGGATTAGGAACCTTTTATATTGCTTCCGCGCTTTAATTAAATTTTATAAGGATTTTGCTTAGTATTGTTTTCATTGTGTACGGTTAATTATATCTCTTGATTATTCTTGTGAGAACTTCAGTTTTAGACAATAAACAAAGGAGACTCTGCCGAAATTTTGTAAGAGTGAAATTGGTTAGCTTTGTTATGTTGTTAGTTTAGTAGCATTCTATGCCATATTCTGGCTGGGGTGTTACACAAACAGTTTAACAAGTTATTCAAACTACGAACAAATAAACATCATCATTAATTTCATACATGCACAACCACAATTCGTGATCACAATTAATAAAACAACGCAATTTTCCATGAATCATTTCATTTAAATTTTTAGATTTAAATGGCATAGGAATGCAATCGTTTAACAATAAAGAAATACATATGAATGCTCATGCTATCTTCACTTCACTCTTTCCGTAGCAGGAATTGCTTCCATGGAGAAGAGGTGCATCGACACTGACAATATACGATCTTTGCACTGCAGTCTGATCGCGGCATTTTGGTGACATTCATACATGCAAATGGCATGATATGACATGAATGATATGATAATTCATTAACCACATTAATTCATCCACAAGGAGCATTATCATGCTCTCAACATATCCACATCCACCACCTGTTATTTTCATGTCCACATTATAACATTAAGCAAGAATTCCACATGTCTACTAGCATAATATCAACATATCAATGTATAAATACTTGATATCATCTCCACAATTAAAATATCTTGCAATCATGGTATAAAGTATAAAATTAAAGTAATAATGTAAATTGCAAGTAGAAGGAATAACAAGTTAAACGGTAGCAACCACCGCTACATTTACTAGCCTCAATCCGATGAAGCGAAGTAAAATCAAGAGCGCTCAGGGACAAGACCACCTATCTAAAAGACAACTCTCAGCACACAACCACAACATACAAACACTACAAAAATAATTAAGACGTCGCTAGAACCCCGAACCCGCACAAACTCTTCTCCGCTCAACAATTCAGCAAATTACCCTCTGCAGCAGTGCTGCTTCACAATTTTGTATCTTTAAAAATAATGATCAAAATACAACAAATGATACCTCTCTGGATTTAAGACTTAAAAACCTACAATTTTTATGTAGAACATATATTTTTATTTTGAGCACACCTAGGGATAATTTAATGCCCAAAACAGAGGAAGAACTCTGTTCTGGCAGATTGGACAACAGTGTTCAATCGCGTCCCAGCAACACTAAGGCGTCCAAAAATTACGAAATTTCTACCGCAGCTAGATTACCAGATTCTCTACAATTTTATCAATTACAGTCAAATCATTTACTACATCAATCCCCGAATTACCGTCGGTTTGTACCAATCTGCTCGCCTGGCGAACAGCGGTATTCCCGACCCCGTATCTCCCAGATCCCACGGCCAAAAATTACGAAAACATTACAGGAGATGCATCTAGAAGTCCTTTACAACTTTTCTTTTGAGAGAGTCCATAGGAAAATTCATTTACTAGGTCAAATCAGCGAGGACAGACACGCTGCGCGAATCAATCTATAGGCAGACAGCAGCTAATCTCTAATCGGGCAATTAATCTATTAACTACCATCAAAATCCGTGCAAATAACCCTAATTGTTCATAAAAACAGATGGTTTGGGATGAGAAAAAATTACCTTGATGATGAATTACCCCACTTTTTTCCTCCTCTTCTTCTCTTTGCTTCTCCTCTTCTTCCTTCTCTTCCCTTTCTTCTCCTTCCTTCACCTTTCTCGTTGGCACCAATGGCGTGAGCTGTTTTGGGGATGTTGGGGTAAAATCTGGGAGAGGGCGGCCAAGGGTGGGGACGGGTGAGGGCCAAGGGAGGAGGTTATAAAGGGTGCTAGGGTTTGGGAGGGGTGCAGGCCCCTGTTGGGCTAGCTGGCCCAAATCACCGCCCACCCTCCGGGCAGCCCAAAATATCTAAATTAATTATTTTAATTTTTAATATAATTTATTCATTTTCTAATGTTCTACAAATTTTATTTTTCCCTTCCCGCGATTTGCCCAAAAACCGGCGACTCCGCGATTGTTTTAAAAAACTTACGTCGTAACGACGTTTGAGATATTACATTCTCTCCACCTAAAAAGGATTCGTCCTCGAATCTCGCTCATCAACCCACGAGACAAAAAAAGAACAACCAAAGAATGGAGCATCCCAAGGACGGAACATCCCACGGGAACAACAACTACGGGTTCTCACCCGCCTCGAAGAACTCGGGTCCTTCTTCTACATTTGAACTTCAAGCTCCCACGTCACCTCCTGCTCAGATTGATTCATCAAGAGGGCATCCACATCAACTCCAGCAAGTCCACGTCACACGCCGGTCAACGCCGAGCACCTGCAACTCTTTTGCCAGCTCTGAGCGGCCAACAGATCCTGCCATTCTCGCAAACCTATCAAGCGACTATCTAATACCATCCTCCTTCTTAGAATATTTTTCTTTATATATTATAATCGGGATAATACATTGTACCCCCTTTTAAAGAATTCAACCACAGATTCCACTCATAACATTACTTGAAGCATAAACAATAACTGTTTACAAATGTAACACAACCACAAGAAAAATGAAGCATTTTCAAGCAACACACTAGCAACCAGCTTTTCTTCAAAGGACCATGGTCCAAATCAAAGGATTCACAACAAAACCATTTACACTCTCCAAATAGACATTTGGAGAATCCACACTGCACAAGCCAAGAGTGAAAATCACTCGACAGACCAAAACAATCATTTTCTTTTCCTAACTGGAAAAGAATACACCACAACACATAACAACTCAAGTTGCTGATGACCTCTGCCATAAACACACAATTTAAACAAGAATCAAGAGAGCATATTACTGCTCAAGATATTAGTACTTTCCCAATCCATTCTTTTTGGAAATTTAACTTCCTTGAACCAAGGATTTCCAAATTATCGCCCAACACACCAACTAGATGCCATACACCTCTTAAAAGACTTTGCAACACAAATTAATTACCCCTTTCTTGGAGAGGCAAAGAAAGTAAAATCCAGCACAAAGGAAGATGTTACTATCTGCAATAAACACAAAACCAAGAGAAATAGCAATGAACTTGGACAACAAAAGATAAGATCGCAGCTGAAGGCACATGCCTCCTCAAGAAGAACAATATCAAATCTCAACCAATAAGAATACAATATTTCAATTCGAGCTCAAGAAGCTCTTATGCGGCGAAAATATTACCATTCGAGCTCAAGTAACTCTTATGCTGCGAAAAATGCACAACTTGACTTCAACATCCAATATTTTTACCACACTCTTTCCTTTAATAAAGAGGATAACTTTTTTTTATTACGGTATCACCTTGGCAATTCCAACAAAGAGTCATGAGATCAAAAAGATCGCGCACACGAATCTCAAATCTTTTGATTTAAATAGTATCATGGAAGTTATCAAATTCTTTTATTTAAACAACCTTCAACATTGTCATCACAACCACATACTGACCATCATGCTAACATCAGAATAATACATTCTTAACAAGCATCATCATATCCTCAAATTCATTCACAAACTTTTCCAAAAGAAACACAAGGAATCACTCCATCATGTTTCTATTATCTAAATAATATTGCGACTACTTAGTCTAGAAAAATCCTAGTGCATAAGCCACCATATTAGAACAAAGTTCTTAAACAAGATGATACTAGAACATGGCAATCTCACAAAACATGCTACTATAAATCTCTTATTAGATTCCATATATTCCATTCTAATTGATGTTCAACTCTAATTTAGCACAAATTGATTGTACTCTAGTAATAACTGGCAATAATTGATTGTTATTTTATCATAACAATATTCATGATCCTAACTCCGTTTTACAATCATAAAACAATCATCAGCATAGATTCAACATTTCATCTTATGTTCAGTAATCAGAACGAAATATCTTCAAACTTCAATATTATTATAAGCTCTATAAGACAAGGTTTCACAAGTCTATACATCAACCTTCCTCTATTTCTTTATACATGTTTCAACAATCTAGCATGATGAAAGATAGATAAAAATAACAATTGTACATGCTCATAAAGTATCTAATGAAGGACAGATTAAAGGTCAATATTACCAAGGCAATATTCCAACACTTCCTTACTTAATAATTCCAAACGGTTAGATTAATTACTAGAGACAAAAATAATTCAATTTATCTAACAAGATAGAATTTTAAACAATCATAATAATCATTCCAATTCTTTTGCACACTCATCAATAACTCCATGAGTTCCAATCATGTATAGACAATTTCTCAATCACAGTTCTTCAATAAACTATTACAAGGCAATATCAAATTAATCAACTACACTTCCAAGGATGCTAGTTGAAATTAATTATGCACCACACTAACATCTCAACTTGATAATTCATACCTTATGAATTAGTTTATATGATTACCACCTTCCACTTAAGCATAGCAAAACATCACAAAGGGTTTTAACACTCTCTTTCGGAAAGGAGAGAAATTAAGCTTCAACATTCAAAATGAACTAAAAGAAATACATTGATCTAAAGCTTTAACATATTAATGAGTTTTGAGATTGCAACACAAAAATTTCATTAATAAAAAAATACCAAGCGAACCAATGAGTCATGCTTCACAACAAGACAAAACTCCCGAAGGGAACATCCTTACAAATCAACAATATTCACATGGAGCAAAAGTGTCTCAAATGTTCCGAAAAGAAACAATAATTGTTTCAAGGAACAGGTAGAGACCAACTGCAAAACAACAACTGCAATGAACCACAATCTCAAGAGAAATTCATTAACTGCAATAGGCCAAGAATTGGCCAAAATCAACTTAAGAAAGATAACAACTTTTCTAAAGAAACTCACTCACAACATCTGCAAATAAGTTACCTGAGATAACTACATTGCTAATCCCCATGCTACAAACAGCGGTATAACCTGGCAATGCCAAAGCAGCAAATACAACCTCTACATCTTATCATTGATAATTCTCACTCATAACTGTCATAGGAGCAAATCATAATCATACAAGATTAACTCATAATGTAAATCGTCATTACAACATGTCAAAAGCATAAATGCAAAGCTTGACCCATCCCATCCTACTGTGCACATGTGTGTCAATTTAATAATTTAATTACAACAGACCTAAAGCCTACTCTGATACCAACTATAACACCCTAGGACCCACATTACCCTGGGATGCTACTGAAACTGCTCTACAACTAGCTAATTTACAAGGTAAGTTAAACTGGCAACATTTAATTAACAGGATAATATAAGCGGAGCATAAACAACTAGAAAATAATAGAATAATGAGAGCAAATTAATATTCATGATCAACTTAAACATAATAATCAAAGGAACGGTTCCAAATTAACATTAATAAGATGAAACAATCATCCACAAGATAGCTAAGCATAAACTAGAGTTCTTTCCAAATTAACATTAATAAGATGAAACTATCATCTCCACAATTAAAATATCTTGCAATCATGGCATAAAGTATCAAATTAAGGTAATAATGTAAATTGCAAGTATAAGGAATAACAAGTTAAAAGGTAGCAACCACCGCTACGTTTAATAGCCTCAATCCGATGAAGCGAAGTAAATTCAAGAGCGCTCAGGGACAAGACCACCTGTCCAAAAGATAACTCTCAGCACACAACCACATCATACAAACACGACTAAAATAATTAAGACGTCACTAGAACACCGAACCTGCACAAACTCTTCTCCGTCAAAGAATTCAAAGAATTACCCTCTGCAGTCACGCTCATAATTTTGTATCTTTAAAAATAATGGTCCAATACAGTAAATGATACCTCTCTAGATTCAAGACTTAAAAACCTACAAGTTTCATGTAGAACACATATTTTTATTTTGATCACACTAGGGGTAATTTAATGCCCAAAACAGAGGAAGAACTCTGTTCTGGCAGATTTAATCCCCGAATTACCATCGGTCTATACCAATCTGCTCGCCTAGCGAACAACGGTATTCCCGACCCTGTATCTTCCAAATCCCACAGCGAAAAATTACGAAACAATTACAGGAGACGCATTTGGAAGTCCTCTACAACTTTCCTTTGGGAGAGTCCACAGGAAAATTCGTTTACTAGGTCAAATCCACGAGGATAGACGAGCTGCGAATAATCTCTGCGACAAAGAACTAATCTCTAATCGGGCAATTAATCTATTAACTACCATCAAAATCCGTACCAAGAACCCTAATTGTTGATAAAAACAGACGGTTTGGGATGAGGAAAAATTAGCTAGATGATGAATTACCCCACTTTTTTTCTCCTCTTCTTCTTATCCTTCCTTCTCTTCTTCTTCCTTCTCTTCCCTTTCTTCTCCTTCCTTCACCTTTCTCGTTGGCACCAATGGCAGCAAATTGCTTTGGGGATGTTGGGGAGAAATCTGGGAGAGGGGCGCCAAGGGTGGGGAGGGTGAGGGGCAAAGGAGGGGTTTATAAAGGGGTGCTAGGGTTTGAGAGGGGTACGGCCCCTGCTGAATGGGTCGGCCCAAATCGGCCGACCCACCCCTTCGGATAGCCCAAAACATCCAAATTAATTGTTTTAATTTTTAATATATTTTATTCCTTTTCCAATGTTCTACAAATTTTATTTTTCCCTTCCCGCGATTTGCCGAAAAACCGGCGACTCCGCGATTGTTTTAAAAAACTTACGCCGTAACGACGTTCGGGATATTACAATTGCTATGGATGAGGCAAACTTTGATGGATTTCAGAATTAAATTTGATAAAATGCCTCTTTTGTGTGATAATGATAGTGCAGTTAAAATATCAAATAAATCAGTCCAACACTCAAGAACCAAACATATATATATTTGCTACCATTTCTTGAGAGATCATGTGAGTAAAGGAGATATCACAATTAGCCACATCCGGACCGAAGACCAATTAGCAGATATCTTCACCAAACCACTAGATGAAAGCCACTTTTGCAAATTGAGGAATGAATTAAATGTTATAGACTACTCCAACATTACTTAAACTCACGACTCATTTATTTTATGCTCATTTGGAGTTGCTTGAGGTCTTTGTGAAAAGAATTTTTTCTCAAATTATCTATGTCTATGTTGCTATTTTTAAAATGGTATATTTAATTCATAATGATCATGAATGATTATATTTGAGTGCAAACAAATAGGGATCATTTGCATATTTTCTTAATCCAAGCCCTACCCTCTGAAGTTCTGGAATTATGGGAACTACCGTTGTTGTTTTTGCGGTACTTCCACTTTCTGGAACTACTGACAATATAATTGCGGTACTTCCGCATTTGCATATGAGTAGTAACTACCAAAATCAAGGTTTTTAACGCGTGGGACCTCCTCTCTCCTCCGGAACCTCCGTCCACTCTATTGCTCGAGTCTGTGCGACCCTCTCTCTCCTGTCCTCTCCTCCAAAACTCCAAAACCGCCCCCTCAAATATCTAGATCTAGTAGGGATTTCTTCAGTTTTTTGTGATCTCTCACATCCTAAGGGTTCACCTCCTCCGATCGTCAAGATAATCTGGATCAAATCCTCCTATTTGCCTTGTTTTTGAGAACCCTAGGTTAAGTCTCGGTTTGATTGAAAATGTGAATGATTTTGGGTTGTTAATTTTGGGCAAATTGGTAGTTTTGGTGTCTAATGATGTTTGCGCATCTATTCCATGGATTCAATCCAAGAAAAACACTAAACATTTCACACATTGGCTTGCCCTAGAAACGATCAAGGAGACCGAACTATCGCCGATGAGCGGTATCATCATAGGCGGTACTACCGTGCCTTAAACGGCGGTACTTCTGATCTTCTTGATGAAACAACAATCTTATTCCATATGTTTTCAAATCCTCTTGTTTAATTCCTACATATTCTCTAATATCCTTTCTCCTTGTTCTTAGAGGCCAAAGATATGGAATGCCAGCCGCAGGCTATACTCTTCAACGACCTCGGGTCAATCATACGAAACCCCTACAACAAATGCCCTTCCTCCTGTAGCTCCATCCTCCTCTGAGACTGTAAGAAAAGACAAGAGGACAAAGGGAAAGCTGTCGCTTTTGATTCTGAGACAGAGTCAGAGCAACAAGAGAGTTCAGCTATGGAAGAATACGATGAAGACTTGCATGACCACAAAGAACCTCAGATTGACTTGAGGAATATTTTAGCTAATGAGTATGCTAGATTACGCCACAGGAACCAATTGGTGCCACCTTGCAATTCCATCAACCCGAGGTTACACACAAAATTCCAAGAACAAGTGTATGAACAGCTATATGGTAAATAAAGATTATTTACTGATCACAAGTACGTTGATTAGGACTACTTGGACTCAATTGACAAATATGATGGGACATATAGACTCTTTCAGCAGGCTAGCATACAGAACTTGGTTGCTCTAAAATCAGATTACAATGAGGACATCATTAGGCAGTTTTACGCCACTGCTCACATCTCTCCTGATTTTTAGCACCTCTCATGGATGACAGGCTGCCAATCAGTTGACTCCAACAAGCATGAATTTGAGCTAGCTTTGAGACTAAGTCTAGTGCCTATGAGAAGGTATATGACAGGCCAGCACTTGAGCTTTCAGGTTTGTCACAATATTATGATCAAACCTGAAGATTCATTCCAGGCAAACTAGTTGGACCTTTTCCATCCTACCCTAGTGTCGGGACCCGGAGCAACAACTCCGAAACCCTCTGTGTTAATCGCACTATCCCAGGAAAGCTTAGTGCACACCACAGAACAAAGACAAATATCATGCATAATGATAAATTTTATTTAACTAAATATGAGCCTCGATGACCAAAGTTTACAATAGCGGTGAAGGTAACAAATGAAGAAAAACAATAAGTAGCACCCATCCACCTTCCCACAAGACGAATGAGCGTAAGACGTGGCCTAGTCGTGATCCTCACCAAGTCATCAAGCGCCCTCCGAAGAGTTAGATAAAGCAACATGAGTACAAACGTATCCACAAGTTACACCAAGAGGTTTAACAAAGTTAATGCATGCATATGGAATATCAAAGAAGGCATAATATGGTAAGTTTGCATAAAGAGCAACATTAAAGTAAATATCATAAAGTAAGTGTGAAAGCTGAATTTGATACTGTAAGTGAAACAACATTGTAATCAAATTAAGTAACATTAGTGCAGGTCCATCCCCTACACCAACCTATTCACGGGTATCCCACCCGGACCAACTTTTCCAAAACCAACTCGTACGGATTCCATCCATCCATATGGTTTTCCAAAATATCTCATGGATTCCATCCATCCACAAGGTTTTTCCAAAATCTCTCATGGATTCCATCCATCCACAAGGTTTCATAAAGCATTTTCAAAAATCAAAGTCTAATCCGTGAAAAACTTTACTCAGCTTGCCCATGACCGTGGGCACGGCTATCCAGGATAGGTTATACACTCTGCAGAGGTTGTACAGCTTTACCCACAAGATATGATAATCTCATATTGTCGGCCACTACACGCTTCCTTAGGTGTGCGAGTGAGAAAATCATAACAAAGCCTTTACAATGATCCATTGCCAACATAATTACGCCGCCACTAAGGTTTCACCACAGCATGAATCCACATGCTGAAGCCCCCTCTTGTGCCATGTGAGACTTTCCGTGGCTTTGCCACGCCCATATTCAGCCTATAGCGAGATTAAGTTGGAACTTCACAAATTAGTTGGCTAGGTCCGTCCCATACCGGACTTGTGGTAGTACAAAAGGGCTTTGCAATAATAGCTCACAGACCGGTCCTTTACTGACTTAGGCACTAACCACATACCCCTTATGCCTGGCAATCAACATTGCGTCACCAAACGGCAATGCGTGCTAGCAAGCACCCACCACTCTAACCATTTGCCTAAGTCTAAACCAAGTTTTCATACATTGTTTGGAAATAATTTCATAAACATTTCTGACTCACCAATGTCAAGACTACAAGATAAAAGTTTATCATTTTATGTGAAAGATTATCCCAAACCAGAATAGTTTAAGCATGACTAAGCAATTTTACCAAATTTCTAGTTAATACTAATGTACTAACTAGGTTTTATCTATGGTTGATAAGGTACAATGGCATTTGATGTCAAATCCGTCATTCAAAGAATTTGATATAACTACAGCTTTAAAATGCAATTTAAACTAGACATTGAATAAAAGTAAGCATGCATATTAATTTAAAAACAATATAAATAATTTTAAATAATGGGGTCAACATGATCAAAGGTGTAACTTGCCTTGATTGCCGACTGGGTTCTGATCGCAAAGGTCACTCTCTCCGAAATCGCCGAAATCTAAACGCAAAGAACCAAACAAACAAAATTAAAAAAAAAATTCAAATAAAATTCAAAAATTTAAAAAGAGTACATAATTGAATAGCTTAGGATTTTAGAAAAATTTAGAAATTTGAACGGCTCAAATCGGAGTTACAATGAACAAGTTATGGCTTCCGGAAAATTTAAAAGAGAGAAAAAGAAAAGGCTGATTTTCGAGAATTATTTTTGTATTGAAAAATGAAATTATGACGTCAGCGAAGGATTTAAATTTTGGCCGAATTATTTTTATAAAGGAAAATAGAAATATGATGTCATGTCGACGTCAAGAATTTTGAAATTTCTGAGGAAAATATTTGTTTGACAGTGGGACCGGGTCTACTGTGGACCGGTCCACGGACCGGCGGCCGAGGTGACGTGGCACGCATGGCACACGCGCCACGCCAGCCACACGGCGGCCACGCGGGCGAGGAGTGGCGACGTGGCCGGCCACGCCGCAAGACGGAAGCTTCGGCCGGCTGGCTCGCCGGAGCTCTGAGCTCGTCTCACGGCCGGCGGGGGGCAGCGGAGGAGGCGGCGGGAACTCGTGCTCACCGCACCGAGCACGGGAGGCCGGGCGGCGGCGGCGGCGGAGAGAGGTGGCGGTGGTGGCGCTCGGCGGGGTACCTCCGGTGGCGGGGAGGGACTACCGAGGAGGGCGACTGAGGTCTGGGAGGAGATGTCAAGGAGGCGCCCAGGCGGGTTTTATAGGGAAAGGCGCGGCTCGCCGGTTTTTGCGGCGCAACTGGCTCGGCCGAGGCGGTGGGAACGCTGCGGCGCTTTAATGGGTCAGGGGTTGCGGCGGTGAGGGGAGGACCGAGGCGGCATCCATCGGGAGTGGGGCGGCGCCTGGAGCTCGGGCGGCCATTTATGGCGGCGTGGGATCGACGCGAAAAGAGGCGAGGCGGCGCCATTTGCGCGGCCGGCCGGGCTAGAGGCGGGCGGACGATGGGGGCAGGCGGCGGAGATGGCCTGAGATGAGGTGGAGCGGGCGACAATGGCGGCATGCGGTTTGGAGGAGAGAGATGGAGGAGGAAGAAGATGAAGTGAGGAAGAAGATGATACTTACATGTGGGGCCCACGCGTAAGTGAGAGAAGGAGAGGTGAAGGGGTATGTTGACCTGATGGTTGGCACGTGGCGGGAGGGAGGATCTCGACCGTTGGGGTTTAAGTGACAACGGATGGCCGAGATTATTCAAGGGAAAATTGGATTTAATCTCAGCCGAGATTAAAAATCAGATTTAGATTTTCCAGAAAATAGGAGGAAATTTGATAAATACTTTAAAAATTGTAAATAATATTTAAAAATTCCAGAAAAATTACAGAAAATCCCTGGAGATATTTTATACATAGGAAAATTATTTTTAATTCATTTTGGCCTCTTTGAAATTATATAAAATATGTTTTTAACTTCAAAAATTGATTTTAAATTCCATAAAATTCCCAAAAATTCTATAAAATATTTTTAGACTTTCTAAAAATATTTTCAACTCAAAATTGCTCCTTTTTGCTTTTTACAAAAATACCCTTTGGCTTTAAAATTGATTTTGATATCTCAGAAAATCTCAGAATTTAATATAAAATTTTGGGAAGCTTGGAGAAGGCTAAATAAATTCTTTTTAGCTTTAAGAAAATATTAAAATATATTTTCTTGCTTTTAGGCTTGAAATAAAATCCAGATAACTCCGAATAAATCCAAAATCACGTAAAATCCAAATAAAAGCCAAATACTTTCAAATACTTAATTTGAAATGGTTTCTTTACGAAATTTACCAATACCTTTTTATTTGATAATTGTGTTTATATTTTTAGTAAATTTACTTTTGAGAAAAACCTTTTTGAAAAGGCTAAAAACGAGCAAACAGAAACTCTCAAATTCAAGCAACTGAAGAACACTTATTTTTATTTTAAATTGAATTAATTTTAATTATTTTTTTATTACTAAAATTTTGAAAATAATAATTTGTATTTATTACAAACTACCTCTTAAAAGAATCTCGTCCCGAGATTCGCACGGGCTAGCAAAGAAATAGGTTTGGATCTTACTCTATTTGGCTTGAGCTGAGATCTGATTCAGACGTCCTTTGACAAACTTTTGTGGCATTCTGCCTGCTACTCGGAGAGTGTTGGCAGTTGGGGTTCTAGATGTACCATTCTTTATTGCTTGTTGCTTCTTAGGCAGTTGTTGGCGTAGTGTCCTGGTTCATGACAGTTGAAACAAATAAGTCCTGTTGCTGGGTTCTGGTCGTTTGGTGGAAAGCCGATCATTAGAGTTTTGTTGTCTTCAGTGTCGGTGGAGGTGTTCGCTGGTACTAACTCTTCTGCTATTTGTGACGGTTGGAATCTGTTGGCTTGTGGCAGGGTTCTTCTGACTTTGGAAAAGTTTCCAGAGTGCATATGATGAGTAGACATTCTTCTTTTCCGATTCTCGATATCCACATTCTTGCTTTCTTGGCGAATGGCCTTGCTGACTAACTGATGAAAATCTGCATAGTCACTGGATATCAACTGTACGGAGATGTCGTCGTTCAAACATTCTAAAAATCTTTCTTGCTTGGCTTCATCAGTGGCTACGTCTTCTGGTGCATAACGGGATGGCTGATTAAATTTCTGCAGATATTCATTAATAGAGCGGCTTCCTTGGCGCAAAGCTCTGAATTCTTTCTTCTTTAAGATCTTGGTGCCCGTAGGGATGTGAGCTTTCCGGAAATCTTGCATGAACTCATCCCAAGAAATAGTTTGGGGGTTGGCATGAGAGGCGGTTAGAGTATCCCACCACTCAGAGGCTGGTCCATTCAGCTGATGGGTAGCAAAAAGAACTTTTTCCGATCAAGACACTCATGAATATCCAACTTCTTTTCAATGGCGCGAGCCAATTATCTCGTCCCATTGGTTTCATCTTCTTGAGAAGGTCGAGGCCTTATCCTTAGAAACTCGACAATCTATTCGGGAGCTTGAGTCGGTGCCCCGACGCAGCTGTTTGGTGGGTTGTTGATGGCTTGAGCTAGGAGCTGAATCAGTTGAGTCTGATTTGCTATTAATTGAGTCCACCAGTCCGACTTCCAAGTGAGGCGAGGGATTGGAGCAGACTGACTTCCTTGTGCTTCGGCATTAGCATTGGGGTTGTTGACAATGGTGTTCCTCCTTGTGTTCACCATCTGCTTGGAGTTTAGATGAGAGGAGATTTAAGACAAAGGAGGGGAAAGGGGTTGTTTCGCACAATCCAACAAAAACACCAATCTTAGCAAAAACCTTTAAATATTAGTTACGGCTGTTGACAAAAGAGGAAACCGACAACAAGATAACTCGCTCACTGCCTAGCTTAAAGAACTTAATCTAAAAGGGTAAAGGTTGTCTTGGTGTGATCCTTCGCAACTCTCGAGGTTTGATCCTTTAAGGCGAAGATTGAAGTTGCGACAGAGTTGATGAAGTTCAACCGTTGTCCATCTATAGTTGTTTTGGAACAAGAGAAGAATCAGAAATACATTTTCCAAAGATGACATCAAGATGAGAAAGGAATGAAAGGTAAGAGTGAGCAAAGATTGAGAGGTAAGAATAAGCACACTTTTGAAATTACTCGTTTATTTCAAATAAATCCTTAAGGTCCAACCATTCTATTCTATCTTCGGTCACGTCCTAGAGTCATTAATGCTCTGATACCATCTCTGTCGGGACCCGGAGCAACAACTCCGAAACCCTCTGTGTTAATCGCACTATCCCAGGAAATCTTAGTGCACACAGCAGAACAAAGACAAATATCATGCATAATGATAAATTTTATTTAACTAAATATGAGCCTGATGGCCAAAGTTTACAATAGCAGCGGAAGGTAACAACGGAAGAAAAACAATAAGTAGCAGCCCATCCAGCCTTCCCACAAGGCGAATGACTGTAAGACGTGGCCTAGTCGTGATCCTCACCGAAGTCGTCAGAAGCGTCCTCCGAAAGAGTTAGATAAAGCAACATGAGTACAAACGTACTCCACAAGTTACACCAGGAGGTTTAACAAAGTTAATGCATGCATATGGAATATCAAAGAAGGCATAATATGGTAAGTTTGCAGAAAGTGCAACATTAAAGTAAATATCATAAAGTAAGTGTGAAAGCTGAATTTGATACTGTAAGTGAAACAACATTGTAATCAAATTAAGCAACATTAGTGCAGGTCCATCCCCTACACCAACCTATTCACGGGTATCCCACCGGACCAACTTTTCAAAACCAACTCGCATTTTGATTCCATCCATCCATACGGTTTTCCAAAATATCTCATGGATTCCATCCATCCACAAGGTTTTTCCAAAATCTCTCATGGATTCCATCCATCCACAAGGTTTCATAAAACATTTTCAAAAATCAAAGTCTAATCCGTGAAAAACTTTACTCAGCTTGCCCATGACCGTGGGCACGGCTATCCAGGATAGGTTATACACTCTGCAGAGGTTGTACAACTTTACCCACAAGATATGATAATCTCATATTGTTGGCCACTACACGCTTCCTTAGGCGTGCGACTGACAAAATCATAACAAAGCCTTTACAATGATCCATTGCCAACATAATTACGTCGCCACTAAGGTTTCACCACAGCATGAATCCACATGCTGGAGCCCTCTCTTGTGCCATGTGAGACTTCCCGTGGCTTCGCCACGCCCACATTCAGCCTATAGCGAGATTAAGTTGGAACTTCACAAATTTGTTGGCTAGGTCCATCCCATACCGGACTTGTGGTAATCTGAAAGGGCTTTGCAATAGTAGCTCATGCATCGGTCCTTCTCGACTTAGGCACTAACCACATACCCTTTGTGCTCGGCAATCAACATTGCGTCACCAAACGGCAATGCATGCCAGCAAGCACCCACCACTCTAACCATTTGCCTAAGTCTAAACCAAGTTTTCATACTTTGTTTGGAAATAATTTCATAATCATTTCTGACTCACCAATGTCAAGACTACAAGATAAAAGTTTATCATTTTATGTGAAAGATTATCCCAAACCAGAATAGTTTAAGCATGACTAAGCAATTTTACCAAATTTCTAGTTAATACTAATGTACTAACTAGGTTTTATCTAGGGTTGACAAGGTACAATGGCCTCTGACCCTCTCTCGATACCAACCAGAACACCCCTGACCAAACAATGGCCCTAAATGCTACCATCTTCTAGCCAAAAATAAAACTTCTAATAATTATTCCATAAAAATACGACAAAGTCTTATCTATTCATTCATTAATAGCACTCTAGATAAACAGAAACAGTTCTAGTTCCAAAATAATGAACGGAAGCGATATCAAATAGTTCTAATCATTATTACATTTAATCTGATAAATAATAAAATGAACCAATTAAGCTAACCAGCCAATAAGATTATAATGGTTGTCTCTATTTCTTATTGAGGGAATAGTGCACGTGCATCTGGACTAGCCCTTTCATGTCCCCAAGTATGCGATCTCACATTGGTACCTAAAATAAACAAACAACAACAAGGGTGAGTCCAACGACTCGAAGTATAAATCAGAACCAAAGCAAGCATGAACATTAACGACAAGTTAATCATGTGACATATGAATTTCATGCTATGCAATATGATCAAGGTTCCTTTTCGATCTCTTCGCATTTTACCGTGTCGCGGTGTGCATCCGTCAATGCACACCCATGCCTGTACCCTCGGGTACAGGGACCAATTGCTCACACTCCACAAGTGACCAAGACTTCAACAATTCTCAGCATGATGCATATATGTGAATGTATCAACAAGATAACCAGGCATTCAACATACTATGCATCAATTTAATCTCAAAAATGCTATAATGTAAACAGAACATAAATAGCATTATCAACTCATAACTTTACTAAAATTCACAAGTAAAGCATTCATAACTCAATCATCACTCATAACATCCAAATCATCAAATCACATAGATTAATCATAGCAAAGTTATACTTGCATCAACATGAGACAACGAAGAACGAGTAAGGCGAAACCCGGAATCCGCTCTCCTCCTGAATAATTAATTAATAATTACTAACATAACAGTAAGGGTTTCTAGATACAAAATATCAGCAACCCCAATTACCCCACAATTTATCTCAATTAAAATCTCCAACTCCCCTCGGCCAAAACTGCCCAACCACAGATAGCCGACTTAAAAAATCCATAACTTCCAGTACGTAAATCCAAATTAAGCGTTCTCAGATTCTCTGGAAATATAATTAAATTATATAAATAAACTTAGTTGGGGAGCCTCTCTGATTCTGCCATTTTCTACCCGATCCAATCCCTTTTCTAAAGCATCAACAATCACGTCGGACTCTCTGGACAGCGCACTAAAACGATCATAACTTCCACCCAGAAACTCGAATCTGGACTTCTTTACCTCTGTGGAAATTTAAGAAACTTATCTACAACTTTCCCAATTTGAAGGACTCCTGAATCGCCACAATTCCCGTCGCACAAACCGATCTACTAAAATCTGTCCAAAACTACTCCGATCTGCAGAACAGCAGCATTAGAAAATTCATAACTTTCGCTACACATATCCGAATCACGTGTTCTTGTACTCCCTGGAAATATAATTACGCCCTCTACAATTTTCTAGAAGGGGTTTAGACCTAAATCCCGACGAATCTACCCCAAAACAGCCTACAAACAGCTTCTGTCCCGGCAGCCCAGAAAATCGACGAATCTAACTCGATTAAAAACTCATCTAGAGACTAGCAGGGATTACCCTTGACGACACGACGACGAACACGACGACGAACACGCCCGCGATCTCCTCCTCTCCTTTCTCCGGACCCACGCGATGCAGCGAAGGACGACGACGACGACGGCGCACCGGGGAAGGAGACGACGTCGAGGCAGCAGGGCGATGCCGTTCTCCGGCGACGTCGCGGCGCAAGAAGACGGCGACACCACGGCATGTGGCGGCGGCAGACACGGCGCAACGCGGCAGCGCGCGCAGCAAGCAAAAGGCGGCAGGCGGCGGCGGCGGCAATGTGCGGCACAAGAAGGAGGCGGCGGCGGCGGCGGGGCGGCAAAGAACAGAGATGGGGCGGGTGGTTAGGGTGGGGGCTGCCGTGGTTTTAAGAGGTGGCCTCCCTCCCTCTTGGGCCTAAAAATCCCACCGAGCCAAGGCCTAAGCCCAAGTTGTCTTAACTTTTAAGAAAACCCCTCTAAACCAAAATATTCTTAATCTTTTCCTTCTAGGTCCCTCTCTATTTAATAATCAAACAAACAATTGAATAACAATTAATAAAACAACTGGGCATTACATTCTACCCCAATTCTAACCGCAAACACAACAAGAAACAACAACAACCAACTAGCAAAACACGCACCGACGTGAACAACGCCGGCACTGCTTTCACGCATGCGAGACTCCAACTCCCAAGTTGCCTCCTCTCTCGGTCTGCTGCGACCAAAGCACTTTGACATACAACAAAGTCTTGTTTCTCAACACTTTTTTTGATCTTTCCGAATCCGCACCGCTTGGACTCAAAGGATGATCTTGCTCAATAACCAAAGGTTCTAGAGCGATGTGAACTCGGGTCTCACAAGTACTTTCTCAATATGGACACGTGAAACACGTTATGCACTCCGCATATAGCCTCGTGGAAGATCCAAACGGTAGGCCAACTTCCCAATCCGCTTAGTATGGTGAAAGGTCCAACGTACCTCGGGCTAAGCTTCCCTTGGTACCGAACCTCACCACACCCTTAGTAGGAGATACTCTCAAGAGCACCCGATCTCCCACCGCAAACCCAAGTCCCTCCTTCTCACATCGGCATAACTCTTCTGCCTACTCTGGGCAGCCAACAAATTATGTCTCACCAAAGCCACTCTCTCAACGGTCTTCTGGACCCAATCCGGCCCCAAGACGGCTTTCCACCGCTTCCCAAAGAAAGGCGACCTGCACCTACGGCCATACAAGACTTCAAATGGAGCTGCTTTGATGCTTGAGTGATAACTGTTGTTATAGGCAAACTCCGCCAAAGGTAATTGGTCCTCCCAACTACCCTTCCAGACAGACACAAGACCTCAACATGTCCTCCAGTGTCGGATGGTCCGCCTGACCGCCCATCCGCGCTCGGGTGAAAAGTCGTGCTCAAACGGTGAGTGCCCAAAGCACTCTGCAGACTCTCCCAAAACTTGAAACAAACTTGGCATCTCGCTGAAATTATGGTCTTAGGCACACCATGAAGCCTCACAATTTCCGAACATAAATAGGAGCCGATCACTCACCGAGTTGGTTGTGCGGATAGGAATGAAGTGCGCCGACTTGTCAAACGATCCACAACAACCCAAACTGCGTCCTTGCCTCTCGGTGACCGAGGCAACGCGACCACAAAATCCATAGAAATATCATCCCATGGCCATTGAGGAACCTCTAATGGCTGCAGCAAATCGGCTGGCCTCTTATGTTCGCTTTCACTTGTCGATGATACCACACGAGGCCACATAATTGGCTATATCCACCTTCATCCTTTTCCACCAGAAATTCTGCTTCAAGTCACGATACATCTTGGTCTCTCCCGGATGAACGGTATACGGGGTGCGATGAACTTCTCTCAAAATGTCATCCTTAACCCCGCTTTGCAAGACGCATAAACGCCTTTAAAGCGCAATGCACCGACATATCCAAGCTGAAATCCTTCTTTTCCCATTTCCACCGTTTCATAACCCTCTCAACAACCGATCGATCACAGCCTCCCTTTTCTGCCCGGTATAGTCGACTCTAGGATCAACTGGTCTCCCCTCGGGCGCACTCGCATAGCGATGAAGATATCCCCATACGATCAAAATCAGCAATCAAACAATCCGTAGTAGCAAAGGTCAGCTTATGCGACTCGTAATGGTTAGATCATAATCCTTGATCAACTCTAACCATCTGCGCTGCCTCAAATTCAAATCCTTCTGGGTAAAGATGTACTTGAGACTCTTGTGATCGGTAAACACGTCACAAGCCTCATCGTATAGATAGTGCCTCCAAAGCTTCAATGCAAACACAACTGCAGCCAGCTCTAAATCATGGGTAGGGTAATTCTGTTCATGCTTTTTCAGCTGTCTCGATGCGTAAGCCAAAACCTTACCATCTTGCATAAGCACACAACCCAGCCCAACTCTTGATGCATCAGAGAAAACTGTGAATCGCTTCCTCGGCTCGGAGCGGAGAGAACAGAGCGGTCACCGCCTTTTCCTTCAAAATCAAATCAAGGCCACAATCATCGTCCCATCAAACCTCATGTCCTTCCGAGTAAGCCTCGACAAGGGCTTGGCGATGATGGAGAAATCTTGCACAAACGCCGATAATAACTCGCCAACCCGAGGAAGCTCCTCACCTCCTTGACATTGGTCGGCTTCCCGCCTACCACCAAGAGACTTTACTTGGATCAACTGATACTCCCTTATCGCGATGATGTGACCCAAGAACCCCACTTGAGTCACCCAACTCACACTTCTTGAGCTTTGCATAAAACTTATGCTCTTAGTGTTGCCAACACTTGTCTCGTATGCCGCTCATGATCCGCTTCACTCTTGGAATAAATCAAGATATCATCAATGAATACGACCACAACGTCGTCCAAATATTCATGCAACATCCTGTTCATTGTCTCCATGAAAGCGGCAGGGCATTTGTTAGTCCAAAAGACATAACTTTAAATTCAAAGTGCCCATACCGTGGAGAACGCCGTTTTCTCAATGTCCTCTTCTCGACAGAATTTGATTGTATCCCGATCGAGATCAATCTTTGAAAATACCTTAGCTCCCTCAACTCGATCAAACAAACCTCGATACGGGTAAAGGATACTTATTCTTGATGGTCACCGGTTGAGAGCACGGTAGTCAATACACATGCGCCAACTCCCATCTTTCTTCTTGACAAACAAGATTGGTGCTCCCATGGAGACACGCCGCTTAATAAGATCCTTTGCTTTCGGATCATCCACCGCTTCTTTAGCTCTTCTTGAACGGTCGAGCCAATCGGTGCGGAGTTATAGAAACCGGTCATGCTCCCAAGACCAAATCAATTTCGAACTCCACCGGACGCGAGGTGGCATCCTCGGCAACTCTGCTGAAAAACATCCACAAATTCCGGACCACCGAATCGCTCTGCAATCAAAGAGGAATTTGGCTTTTCCACAAGGGATAAAAGAAATCCACTCTTTACCGCTCTACTACCAGGAAAAAGACTAGCCAACACACTGGGTGTGCGGAGGGTGCACAACCTCAAACACTATCTCTTGGCTCGACGGCGATCGCAGTTATCGTCCTCCGTAAATGTGATATGACAAGACGGTAACTATGCAACCAATCCATTCCCAAAATAACATCAAATGGCTCCATCCTCATAACCATCAGATTAGCAACAAAATATTCTCCATCTATGGTAATCATGCAACCCGGACAGACTGTGGAACTAGAAAGAATTCCACCCGGTGAATGAACCAAAACAGACTGAGCTATAGATCGCAAACTCAACTCGCCCGACTAGCAAACTCTACGGAAGCAAAGGAAAAGTAGCTCCGGAATCAAATGTAACAAAAGCTCCACCGAGTCCACTACAAGCGCACTGCCACCACATCGGGACGACCTGCCGGCCACCCGCCGGCAAGGCGTAGGAGATCGACGGTGGAGTGCCGGCCAGAAGACACCGGATCGGCGGAGCCGCCACTGCAGAGGAGTCAAGGCGCCATCGCTGGAAACAACGCCGCAGGAGGAGGCGGCCAAAAGTACCCTAGAGGCATCCCTCCAGGCGAAGGGTAGTGAGACTGGGGCGGCGCCCAAGTCTGAGTAGGGGCAGCTGCTAGCATCCGCATGCACCCAGAAGAAGCTCTGAATCAAGGTGCTGCTCGAATCGGTTCCCACTTGATGATACCGGGGGGTTACGCTTACAGATCAAGCTTTGTGGCCCTCCCGACCACAATGGCGGCAAGCTCCCACCAAGCACACCCGACGCCCGATGCCCATCTCCACACTTGAAGCATTTCATCCTCGACCCGGGACCGACGTACCATCGAGCACCACCGTAGGGACGAAAAGTGGAAGACGCCGGGACTTGTTGAACTTAGACTTGAAAGAATTCTCATGACCTTTGAACTTCTTGTGAACCGGTTTCAGTGATTCACCACCGCCAAAGCTCTTCTTCGATCGCTCTCGAACCTCAGAGTCGCATTACCACCCCCGCAGTCCTTCCCAAGCCGCATCTCTAACTCCATGCCTCTAGCTTGCTCCACCAAGGAGCTAAAGTCACGAAGCTCCAAAGCTCCCAGCACCTGGCGAAACTCCTGCCTGAGCCCTCTACGAAACCTCTCGGCTTTCTCCGCATCATTGGTGGACAAAGGGTACGAAGCGGATTATGTTATGGAATCCCACCTCATACTCTGACACCGACATCTTGCCCTGCTTGTAGTTGTTCAATGACACCTCCATCCTCTCCACGAATGAGGCAGGGTAATACCTCTTTCTCGAATCGCCTCGTAAACACCTCCCAAGTCGCTGGCCCTAAAGCAGCAGATCCGCCGACAAGACTCCTTCCCACTAGAGATCTGCCGCCTTTCACCGAAGGCCACAAATCGAGCCTACTGCTCGGATGTCAGTCCCAACACCTCCAGATGCCTCTCAATGTGACGTAACCAGTTAGCAGCATCAACTGGCATTCCCAATCCATCAAAGGTGTCCAACCGCAACGCATTTCATTGATGCAAACCCATCACACCCATTGCCGGCAAGGCCGCAGGAATGGCCGTAGGCACGGCTCTGGGTGCGAGGGGTGGAGACTGGTTCCCCTGAACCGCTGAAGCAACATCTTCCTCTGATCCCACCGAACTGGCCTCTCTGGCCGCAGAGTTCTATTCCTCAGGCGGGGGCACAACCTGGTCTCGTCCGGCGCTCTGCCAGCCACGACCACGACCACGGCCTCTACCCCTTGCCATCTCTATATAACATAAATAAATATAGAGTCACACATAACACACAATCAATGATCATAATCAACAACAATATTTATAGATGCGATGCAAAACCCATCCCCATCTACTGTGCACAGTATGTCAAATTTAATATTTTCACTACCACGGACCTACAGCCCGCTCTGATACCAACTGTAACACCCCAGCCAAACAATGGCCTGAAATGCTACCATCTTCTAGCCAAAAATAAAACTTCTAATAATTATTCCATAAAAATACGACAAAGTCTTATCTATTCATTCATTAATAGCACTCTAGATAAACAGAAATAGTTCTAGTTCCAAAATAATGAACGGAAGCGATATCAAATAGTTCTAATCATTATTACATTTAATCTGATGAATAATAAAATGAACCAATTAAGCTAACCAGCCAATAAGATTATAATGACTGTCTCTATTTCTTATTGAGGGAATAGTGCACGTGCATCTGGACTAGCCCTTTCATGTCCCCAAGTATGCTGATCTCACATTGGTACCTAAAATAAACAAACAACAACAAGGGTGAGTCCAACGACTCAGCAAGTATAAACTGTAACCAAAGCAAGCATGAACATTAACTGACAAGTTAATCATATGACATATGAATTTCATGCTATGCAATATGATCAAGGTTCTTTTTCTCATCTCTTCGCATTTTATCGGTGTCGCGGTGTGCATCCGTCAATGCACACTATGCATACCACTCCCTGGGTGCAGGGACCAATGCCCACACTCCACAAGTGTGGGGACCTCGACGCTTGATCACCACGTGACCAAGACTTCAACAATTCACAGCATGATGCATATATGTGAATGTATCAACAAGATAACCAGGCATTCAACATACTATGCATCAATTTAATCTCAAAAATGCTATAATATAAACAGAACATAAATAGCATTATCAACTCATAACTTTACTAAAATTCACAAGTAAAGCATTCATAACTCAATCATCACTCATAACATCCAAATCATCAAATCACACAGATTAATCATAGCAAAGTTATACTTGCATCAACCGCGAGACAACGAAGAACGAGCAGAAGGCCAAACCCCCGGAATCCGCTCTCCTCCTGAATAATTAATTAATAATTACTAACATAACAGTAACAGGTTTCTAGATACAAAATATCAGCAACCCCAATTACCCCACAATTTATCTCAATTAAAATCCCCAACTCCCCTCAGCCAAAACTGCCCAACCACAGACAGCCGACTTCAAAATTCCGTAACTTCCAGTAAGTAAATCCAAATTAAGAGTTCTTAGATTCTCTGGAAAGATAATTAAATTATCTAAATAAACTTAGTTGGGGAGCCTCTCTGATTCTGCCATTTTCTACCCGATCCAAACCCTTTTCTAAAGCATCAACAATCACGTCGGACTCTCTGGACAGCGCACTAAAACGATCATAACTTCCACCCAGAAACTCGGAATCTGGACTTCTTTACCTCTATAGAAAGCTAAGAAACTTATCTACAACTTTCTCAATTTGATGTACTCCTGAATCGCCATAATTCCCGTCGCACAAACCGATCTACTAAAATCTGTCCAAAACTACCCCGATCTGCAGAACAGCAGCACTAGAAAATTCATAACTTTCGCTAAACAAATCCGAATCACGTGTTCTTGTGCTCCCTCGAAAGATAATTACACCCTCTACAATTTTCTAGAAGGGGCCCAGACCTGAATCCCGACGAATCTATCCCAAAACTGCCTACAAACAGCTTCTGTCCCGGTAGCCCAGAAAACTGACGAATCTAACTCGATTGAAAACTCATCTAGAGACTAGCAGGGATTACCCTTGACGACACGTCGGCGAACACGACGATGAACACGATGAACATGACGACGAACACGCCCGCGATCTCCTCCTCTCCTTTCTCCGGACCCACGCGATGCAGCGACGGACGGCGACGACGACGGCGCACCGGGAAGGAGACGACGTCGAGCAGCAGGCGATGCCGTTCTCGCAACGCCGCGGCGCAAGAAGACGGCAACACCACGGCACAGGGCGGCGGCCGACACGGCGCAACGCGGCAGGCGCGACAGCGGCAAGCAGCAGGCGGCGCGGCGGTGACAATGCGGCGGCAAGGCAAGGAGGCGGTGGCGACTGCGGCGACGGCGGCAGGCGGCGCGGCAAGAAGAGAGATGGGGGCGGCCGGTTAGGGTGGAGAGGCTGCCGGGGTTTAGAGGTGGCCTCCTCCCTCTGGGCCTAAAAATCCTACAGGCCAAGGCCCAAGCCCAAGTTGTCTTAACTTTTAAGAAAACCCCTCTAAACCAAAATATTCTTAATCTTTTCCTTCTAGGTCCTATAATACCCCGGAATGTTTTTATTAATTATTTATTTAATTAAAGAGAGGGTGTCAAGAAAGAATAAAATAAGAGTTTTGAGGGTTTTTGAAAATTTAAGACAACACAGGCCTAGGCCTTGGCCTGTGGGTTTTTTTGGCCCAAGAGGGAGGGAGGCCACCTCTAAAACCCTAGGCAGCCCCACCCCTGCGCCTCCACCCCCGCGCCCACCCCAGTGGCCGCCGCCCGTGCTGCCCGACGTCTTCTTCCCGGTCTTGCCGTCGTCGCTCTCCGTGCGACACCGCGTGGATCCGGAGGAAGGAGAGGAGGAGATCGCGGCGGTTCGTCGTCGTGTTCGTCGTCGTGTTCGTCGACGTGTTCATCGTCATGTCGTCAAGGGTAATCCCTGGTAGTCTCTAGATGAGTTTTTAATCGATTTAGATTCGTCGGTTTTCTGGGCTGCTGGGACAGTAGTTGTTTCTCGGCAGTTTCGGGTTAGATCCGTCGGGATTCAGGTCTGACCTCTTCTAGAAAGTTGTAGAGGGTTTAATTATCTTTCCAGGGAGTACAAGAACACGTGTTTCGAATTTGTGTAGCGAAAGTTATGAATTTTCTAGTGCTACTGTTCTGCAGATCGGGTACTTCTGGACAGAGTTTAGTAGATCGGTTTGTGCGACGGAAATAGTTGCGATTCAGGAGTCCTTCAAATTGAGAAAGTTGTAGATAAGTTTTAGCTTTCAATAGAGGTAAAGAAGTCCGATTCCGAGTTTCTGCGAAAGTTATGCCTGTTTTAGTGCGCTGTCCAGAGAGTCCAAGAACGCTTAATTTGGAGTTACGTCTCGAAGTTATGATTTTTGGAAGTCGGTGTGCGTGGTTGGGCAGATTTGGCCGAGGGAGTTGGGGATTTAATTGAGATAAATTGTTGGGTTAATTGGGGTTGCTGTTATTTTTATCTAGAAACCCGCTATGTCATGTTAGTAATTATTAATTAAATATTCGGGAGGAGAGCGGATTCGGGGTTGTGCCTTCTACGCGTTCTTCATTTTCTCGCGTTGAGGCAAGTATATTTGTGATGTGAAAATCTGTGTGTTTATGGATTTGTTGAATTGTTTGGATGATGGTTGAATCATGACTGTTTAAATTGTGAGTATGAGTAAGTGATGAATTGAGAATGCTATTTATGTTCTGCTTACATTATGTCATTTATGAGATTGGTTGATGCGTAGTATGGTGAATGCTCGTTATCTTTGATACATTCACATATATGCATCATATTGAGAATTGTTGAAGTCTTGGTCATGCGGTGATCAAGATCGAGGTCCCACACTGCGGAGTGTGGGCATTGGTCCCTGCACCGAGGGTGGTGCATGGTGTGCATTGACGGATGCACACCCGCATTACCGTGAAATGCGAAAGAGATGAGAAAGAGGAGATTTTGATCATATTGCATAGCATGATGTTCTATGTTAATTGTTTAACTTGACGGTTAATGATCATTGGTATTGATGTTGATATACTTGCGAGTCATTGGACTCACTCTTCGTTTGTTTATTTGTTTTAGGTACCAATGTGAGAATGGCATATATGGGATCAAAAGGATTAGCTTGTTGCACGTGCACTATTCCTTCAATAAGAAATAAAGACAATCATGATAATCTTGTTGGCTTGTTAGCTTAATTGGTTCATTTATATTCCATCGATTAAATGTAATAAAGACTTAGTATCATTGGATATTATCTTCCGTTCATTATTTAGAACTTGTGCTATTCTTGCTTATTTAAACGCCATCCGGTTAATAAACAAAGGAGGTTATGCCAAAATTTTAGGTAACCTATATTAGTTGTTGTTTTATTGTGGATAGTTAGTAGCATTTCGAGCCTATATTAGGTCAAAAGTTACAGTCCCTCTCTATTTAATAATCAAACAAACAATTGAATAACAATTAATAAAACAATCTGGGGCATTACACTTGCATGAACTCATCCCAAGAAATAGTTTGGGGGTTGGCATGAGAGGCGGTTAGAGTATCCCACCACTCAGAGGCTGGTCCATTCAGCTGATGGGTAGCAAAAAGAACTTTTTCCCGATCAGTACACTGCAGAATATCCAACTTCTTTTCAATGGCGCGGAGCCAATTATCTGCGTCCATTGGTTCTGTACTGCTTGAGAAGGTCGGAGGCCTTATCCTTAGAAACTCTGACAATCTGTTCTGGGAGCTTGAGCTGGTGGCTGACGCACTTGCTGAGCTGGGTTGTTGATGGCTTGAGCTAGGAGCTGAATCAGTTGAGTCTGATTTGCCATTAATTGAGTCGGTCAGTCCGACTTACATGGAGGCGGAGGGATTGGAGCAGACTGACTTCCTTGTGCTTCGGCATTAGCATTGGGGTTGTTGACAATGGTGTTCCTCCTTGTGTTCACCATCTTCTTGGAGTTTAGATGAGAGGAGATTTAAGACAAAGGAGGGGAAAGGGGTTGTTTCGCACAATCCAACAAAAACACCAATCTTAGCAAAAACCTTTAAATATTAGTTACGGCTGTTGACAAAAGAGGAAACCGACAACAAGATAACTCGCTCTCTTGTCTAGCTTAAAGAACTTAATCTAAAAGGGTAAAGGTTGTCTTGGTGTGATCCTTCGCAGCTCTCGAGGTTTGATCCTTTAAGGCGAAGATTGAAGTTGCGACAGAGTTGATGAAGTTCAACCGTTGTCCATCTATAGTTGTTTTGGAACAAGAGAAGAATCAGAAATAAATTTTCCAAAGATGACATAAAGATGAGAAAGGAATGAAAGGTAAGAGTGAGCAAAGATTGAGAGGTAAGAATAAGCACACTTTTGAAATTACTCGTTTATTTAAAATAAATCCTTAAGGTCCAACCATTCTATTCTATCTTCGGTCACGTCCTAGAGTCATAAATGCTCTGATACCATCTCTGTTGGGACCCGGAGCAACAACTCCGAAACCCTCTGTGTTAATCGCACTATCCCAGGAAATCTTAGTGCACACAGCAGAACAAAGACAAATATCATGCATAATGATAAATTTTATTTAACTAAATATGAGCCTGATGGCCAAAGTTTACAATAGCAGCGGAAGGTAACAGCGGAAGAAAAACAATAAGTAGCAGCCCATCCAGCCTTCCCACAAGGCGAATGACTGTAAGACGTGGCCTAGTCGTGATCCTCACCGAAGTCATCAGAAGCGTCCTCTGAAAGAGTTAGATAAAGCAACATGAGTACAAACGTACTCCACAAGTTACACCAAGAGGTTTAACAAAGTTAATGCATGCATATGGAATATCAAAGAAGGCATAATATGGTAAGTTTGCATAAAGAGCAACATTAAAGTAAATATCATAAAGTAAGTGCGAAAGCTGAATTTGATACTGTAAGTGAAACAACATTGTAATCAAATTAAGTAACATTAGTGCAGGTCCATCCCCTACACCAACCTATTCACGGGTATCCCACCCGGACCAACTTTTCCAAAACCAACTCGTACGGATTCCATCCATCCATACGGTTTTCCAAAATATCTCATGGATTCCATCCATCCACAAGGTTTTCCCAAAATCTCTCATGGATTCCATCCATCCACAAGGTTTCATGAAACATTTTCAAAAATCAAAGTCTAATCCGTGAAAAACTTTACTTAGCTTGCCCATTGTAACACCCCAGCCTAACATAGACCTGAAATGCTACTAACTATCCACAATATATCAACAACTAATATAAATTACCTAAAAATTTCGGCATGACCTCCTTTGTTTATTAACCAGATGGCAGTTTTAATAAGCAAGAATAGCACAAGTTCTAAATAATGAACGGAAAGGTAATATCAAAAGGTACTAAGTCTTTATTACATTTAATCTGAGGAAATATAAACTGAACCAAATAAGCTATCAAGCCAACAAGTTTATCATAACTGTCTTTATTTCTTAATGAAGGAAATGTGCATGTGAATCTGAACTAGCCATTCATGTCCCCATGTATGCTGATCTCACATTGGTACCTAAAATAAACAAACAACAACAAGAGTGAGTCCAACGACTCAGCAAGTATAACTGTATCAAATGCAAGCATGAACATTAACTCTCAAGTTAAACATATTACATATGAATTTCATGCTATGCATTATGATCAAAGGCTCCTCTTTCTCATCTCTTTCGCATTTTACCGGTGACGCGGTGTGCATCCGTCAATGCACACCCATGCCTGCACCCTCCGGTACGGGACCAATGCCCACACTCCGCAAGTGTGGGGACCTCGATCTTGATCACCACATGACCAAGACTTCAACAATTCTCAATATGATGCATATATGTGAATGTATCAACAAGATAACATGCATTCACCATACTACGCATCAACAAATCTCATAAATGCCATAATGTAAACAGAACATAAATAGCATTAACAACTCGAACATTACTCAAATTCATAAGTAAAGCATTCATAACTCAAACACCACTCATATCATCCAAATCACTCAATCACACAGATTAATCATAGCAAGGTTATACTTGCCTCAACCATGAGACAACGAAGAACGAAAGCGAAAAACCCCGAATCCGCTCTCCTCCTGAATAATTAATTAATAATTACTAACATGACAGTAGCGGGTTTCTAGATATAAAATAACAGCAACCCCAAATAACCCAACAATTTATCTCAATTAAATCCCCAACTCCCCTCGGCCAAATCTGCCCAACCACAGACAGCCGACTTCCAAAAATCATAACTTTCAGTACGTAACTCCAAATTAAGCGTTCTTGGACTCTCTGTAAATATAATTAAATTATCTACAAAAACTTAGTTGGGGAGACTCTCTGATTCTGCCATTAACTAGCCGATCCAAACCCTTTTCTAAAGCATCCAAATTCACGTCGGACTCTCTGGACAGCGCACTAAAACAGGCATAACTTTCGCCCAGAAACTCGGAATCAAGACTTCTTGACCTTTATGGAAAGCTAAGAAAATTATCTAAAACTTTCCTAACATGAAGAATTTCTGATTCGCCCGATTACCCGTCGCACAAACCGATCTACTAAAATCTGTCTAAAACTACTCCGATCTGCAGAACAGCAGCACTAGAAAATTGATAACTTTTACTACACAACTCGGAATAACGCGTTCTAGCACTCCCTGGAAAGATAATTAAGTCCTCTACAATTTTCTAGAAGAGGTCTAGACCTGAATCCTGACGGATCTAACCCAGAACAGCCGATTACCCCAACTGTCACGGCGGTCCAGAAAACTGACGAAATCCAACTTGATTAAAACTCATCTAGAGAACCAACGGAGTTACCCTTGACGACACGAGGATGAACACGTCGACGAACACGACGACGAACGACGATGAACACGACGACGAACACGCCCACGGTCTCCTCCTCTCCTTCCTCCGGATCCACGCGGCACGGCGACGAACGACGACGACGGCGCTCCGGGGAGGAGACGACGACGAAGACGACGACGACGAAGACGGAGGCACCACGGCGCAGCGAGGACGACGACACGGCACGGAGAGCAGCGGCACCACGGCGGCAGCGGCAGCGCGGCAATGCGCGGCAGGCGGCGGCGGCGGCAGCTGCGGCAACAGCGGCAAGGGCAAGGCGCGGCAGGAGGCGGCGGCAAAGGCGCAGGGAGGCGGCTGCAGGAGCAGGCGGCTAGGGGGCTGAGGCGCAGGGTGGGGGCTGCGGGGTTTTAAGTGGTGGCCTCCCTCCCTCTTGGGCCTAGAAAATCCCACCGGCCAAGCCCAAGCCAGAGTTGTCTTAACTTTCGAGAAAACCCCCCAAAATCTTTTATTATTAATCTTTTCACTTAAGTCCCTCTCTATTAATTAAACAATTAATAAAACATTTTCCGGTATTACACCCATGACCGTGGCACGGCTATCCGGATAGGTTATACACTGCAGAGGTTGAACAACTTTACCCACAAGATATGATAATCTCATATTGTCGGCCACTACACGCTTCCTTAGGCGTGCGACTGAAAAAATCATAACAAAGCCTTTACAATGACCCATTGCCAACATAATTACGCCGCCACTATGGTTTCACCACAGCATGAATCCATATGCTGGAGCCCCCTCTTGCGCCATGTGAGACTTCCCGTGGCTTCGCCACGCCCACATTCAGCCTATAGCGAGATTAAGTTGGAACTTCACAAATTAGTTGGCTAGGTCCGTCCCATACCGGACTTGTGGTAATCTGAAAGGGCTTTGCAATAGTAGCTCACTGCATCGGTCCTTTCGACTTAGGCACTAACCACATACCCCTTGTGCTGGCAATCAACATTGCGTCACCAAACGGCAATGCATGCCAGCAAGCACCCACCACTCTAACCATTTGCCTAAGTCTAAACCAAGTTTTCATACTTTGTTTGGAAATAATTTCATAAACATTTCTGACTCACCAATGTCAAGACTACAAGATAGAAGTTTATCATTTTATGTGAAGATTATCCCAAACCAGAATAGTTTAAGCATGACTAAACAATTTTACCAAATTTCTAGTTAATACTAATGTACTAACTAGGTTTTATCTAGGGTTGACAAGGTACAATGGCATTTGATGTCAAATCTGGCTATCCAAAGAATTTGGGTATAACTGCAGTTTAAAACAGAATTTAAACTAGACATTGAATAAAAGTAAGCATGCATATTAATTTAAAAACAATATAAATAATTTTAAATAATCGGGTCAACATGATCAAATGTATAACTTGCCTTGATTGTCGACTGGGTTCTGATCGCAAAGGTCACTCTCTCCGAAATCGCCGAAATCTAAACGCAGAGAACCAAACAAACAAAATTCAAAAAAAAATCAAATCAAATTCAAAAATTGAAAAATAGTACATAATTGAAAAAAATTGCCGACTGGATCCTTTTTACTTTTTACAAAAATACCCTTTGGCTTTAAAATTGATTTTGAGATCTCAGAAAATCTCAGAATTTAATATAAAATTTTGGGAAGCTTGGAGAAGGCTAAATAAATTCTTTTTAGCTTTAAGAAAATATTAAAAATATATTTTCTTGCTTTTAGGCTTGAAATAAAATCCAGATAACTCCGAATAAATCCAGAAAATCACAGAAAATCCAAATAAAAGCCAAATGCTTTCAAATACTTAATTTGAAATAGTTTCTTTACAAAATTTACCAATATCTTTTTATTTGACAATTGTTTTTATATTTTTAGTAAATTTACTTTTGAGAAAAACCTTTTTGAAAAGGCTAAAAAGGAGCAAACACAAACTCTCAAATTCAAGCAACTGAAGAACACTAATTTTTATTTTAAATTGAATTAATTTTTAATTATTTTTTTATTACTAAAATTTTGAAAATAACAGCTGGGCTGTTACACCTGGTCAATAGAATCATCAACCACACCATTCTTCCAAAGAGTGGAAACTATGATGCAATCAGAGGCCATGCATGGAACCTTATCAATTATGTTATGGAAGGCCGCAGATTCAATGTGTTTGATCTCATAATCAGGGAGATTGCTTCTTCAAAGAATGATAGGATCAAGCAAATCAACTATGCTCCATATATTATGGCTTGATCCAGAAGAAGATTGAGTTCCGTGGAGGCTTGGGTGGTGTTCACAAGGCTTATAAATCTAGAACTAATCCTCCGTTTCCTCCAGCCACCTGTCCTTAAGTCCCCCAATAGGCAGAACATACAGCAGCAGCAGCTCAGCCAGAAAAAGAAGGCCAGGTCTCCCTCTCTCAGATCTACTCAGCCATTCTTCAGCTCCGTGACTCCCAGGCTGAGGGGTTCGCCTCCCTTTCTTCCTGGATGGACTCCCTTGATGGGAGAAATGCATCCATTGAGCAGGCATTGGCTCATCCTCCATCCAGTGTTTGGTATGGTCGCCGTCGTCGACGTGACCTTTCTCTTCAGGGACCGCAGGAGTAGCCTTTTTGGTTATTTGATGCCAAAGGGGGAGAAGAAAGGAAGATGGGCAAGGAAAGCAACAAAGAAGAAAAATTTTAGCTCAAATTTATCTAATATTTATGTAATGAACTGTCTTGTAATAACTTTATGGTGTGATGAACTTTTATGTCTTTATGGTGTAATGAACTTGTGCTCTTTATCTCTATATATGTTTATGCCTTGTTTATGATAAATTTGAAGTCATATGCATCTTGTGCTAAAATTGCCATTTCATGTGCTTGAAATGAATTCTCATTTATATGCACATGTTTAGGGGGAGCTTTCCCTATTTTGACTTTAAAAATGGAAATAATTCTCTGAAGCTCATGTAAAACCATTGCAAGAATTATTTATTTTCAAAGTCACAAAAGAATATACAACTAGTTGTTCAAACAAGTGGTATATTCAAAACTTTATTTCTCACATGAAATTTGTATTGTCATCAATTACCAAAAAGGGGGAGATTGAAAGCATCTAGCCTCCTAAAAATGATTTTGATAAATAATGAAATTTATGTGAATATGAGACTAACGTATTTGTTAAGTATTGAAAAGTCTTAGTCCCTAAAATGACGATGAGACGCAAGCAAGGTTAAACATGAAGATCAAAGTGGCTCAAGGCAAAGGTATATGTAGACTAGGATCCTCTTTTTTATTTTTACCGGTCTTAGGAGAAAGGATGGAAAACTGGATTATAGGCTAAATGCCGTACCATAAAAATGGATCATGAAAAGTAGCTTGATAGTATATTCTTGTGCCATTTGGATCAATTTAGGATCATGCATTTCATTGAAAATTAAAATTGATAGCAAAATTTGTGCTCTGTTTGAAAAAATGGAAGTACCGCTGTTTCAATGGCGGAAGTACCGTGAAGCGGTAGTTCCACAGGATTAAATGGTACTTCCGGCGCTCGGAAGCTCCGAAAAACCGAGCGGAACCTTTTTCCAGAGAGCACTTTCGGAATCGTTCGGTGCTCTGTGCGGACAACCGGAAGTACCGACATGCAAATCGTGGTACTTCAGCTTTCCGGAAGCTCCGGCAATCCGAGCGAAGCCTTTTTTCCAGAGAGCACCCTTGGGATGATTCTGAGTCCACGACAAACGGAAGTACCAGAGTTTCAACGGCGGAACTACCATAGAGTGGTAGTACCACAGCCTTAAATGGTACTTCCGGAGTACGGAAGTCTCGAAGGTCGGCGAACTTTTTTCGAGAGCGCCAACTTTCGGCCTTGGTTCAAACGGAAGTACTGCGCTGATTTCTCGGAACTTCCGGTTAACGGAACTACCGGATTTTCAACGTCGGTGGTTCCGCGCCGACTTCCAACGGCTAGTGTAAAAGCTTTGACATAGCATTCGTGTCGCATCGAACAGTGCGAAGTACATCTTTGGCCTCTGGTACTTCGCCGCCTCGAATTTTTCTGGAATTCACTTCTAATGGGTAGTTCTAGTTGGTGAGGGTATAAATACCCGTACACTTGCTCAAGGATAGGATGAACAAACCCTATTGAACATCTTTGACCATTGAGTATTCACTCCACACCTCATTTTTCTCTTGTGCATTCATTTGAGGTGGTTGAGCCAAACAAGTGCATTTCATCCTTAGATTGATCTTTTGGCACTTGATTGTCGTCAAGCGAAACTTGTGACCTTTTACTCTTGCTGTTTCTCGGCACCTGGACAACTTGGTGGTGTTTGCACGGTGACTTCTTGAAGAAGGTTGTGAAGAAGCCTGGTATCGACTTGTGCGTGGTTTGTAGTCCAGCATCTTTGTAGTGAAGAAAGGATTACCAATAGTGGATTGAGGAGTTGAGACTTAATTCGTGGAGCTGGTCCAATTTGTTTGGGCTTTCTTCAACGTGGACTAGGGAAAACCGGCAAGTTTCCAATCACCGCGGTATAAACATCGTGTGTTCATTGGTTACCTCTAGTTACTTTTTCTGCTCTTGCACATTTATTATATTGTGATTATTTACTTGTGCTAGAGCCTCTTATAGAGATTTACACTTGTAGTGACATAGACTTAGTAGAATTGTATACGTTTCAATTGCTTTAAATTTCTGTGATATTTAAATTATAGAAATTAATTAGAAGGCAAGATAATTTTTAAAAAAACCTTCTATTCACCCTCTCTAGTCGGTTATCCTTAATCCTACACGGGGCTCCAGACGACGGACCTCCAGGTGGCGGGGCTCCAAGCGGCGGGAGATACAGAAGACCTCTGAGCGACGGACCTCTAGGTGGCAGAGCTCTAGGCAGTGGGTCTCTAGGTGGCGGAGCTCCAGGCGGCGGGGGAAATGGGCGGCTGGCATGGCGAGCCGCTGATGTTGACCGAGGATAGCTTCTGAGCGGAGGGGGATGTGCGAGGAAAGCGAGGACGCCGAATGATGATTCGAGATTTAGGGTTAGGGGGTGACAGTATTGATGAGGACATCACTTCTTCGGATACACACAACACTCCTCCACTTGACATTCAAGGACCAATCACTAGAGCTCGCGCCCGACAATTGACTTTACAGGTGAGCTCGTTCCTAAGTACTTCTTTTTGTTCATTTGAGAACCGATTGCTACCTAATGATTTAATTATGATTAGAAACCATGGAGAGAACCAGGAAGTACTTGGAGAAGGGCTACTAGGCGAACAAGTCCAGCAAGGGCGGTCGAATCATGTTGGATGCCCAACTCAAGCCAACTTCGAATCCAATTCGGAGTCCAGGACTATGCCGCACTAAAACGGACGCCCAGATCGCATCCGGGCTCCGTTTTGGACGTTCTACATATGTGTGAAAAGCTGAGAAGACAACCTTTCCAATGGCTCTAGTCCCATGTCAAAATTCCTTATGAGTCAACGGGAATCATAGAAACAAATGGACATTCAGAATCTGTCAGGGTGCTGCGCCACCGTCTTTTGGGCCGTTCGGCTTTGTATCGTGTTGGAGCCCATTAGGGCGCATCCAGGGATTTTGCACGCCCCTAACTCCTTTATATCCAGCCACAACCCCCACCATTAGGGTCGGGTTTTGCTTAGATTAATCTGTCTTTGAACAGTTTCGTCGTTCATCGGTTTGTGAGACCCCAACTTTCGAGTGCTAAATCAATACATCTGCAATTCAGTTGTGTTCTTCCTTGTTCTTGCTTGTGTTCTTCGATTCGCAGGCGAGGATTAGTCTTCTTGGCGAGGTCAACCAGGCTACGCACGTGAAAGATCAAGCTCCGTTTAAATTGGTTTTGGTGTTAATGACAAATGACATTATGAGATTTTGATGTTAATGACAAATACTTTTATAATATTTTGGTGACAATGACAAATGCACATGTGAGACTAATATGCTTGTTTAAGTTTATTTATGTTTAGTCTCATTTGGATGGAAAGGTGAAATCAAAGAGGTATGCATTCGAAATCACTTTCTCATTTACTAATGCATTCCTTAGATCCAAAATATAGATTGAACTCTTCAATTAGTCCAAAATGAATATGTGCATGTGTCTTTCTTTATATACACTTGTATGCACACATTTAGGGGGAGTTCACTCTATGTTTTGTGGTTTCATTAGTATTGATCCATGTTTTCTTTTTCCATATATATTGGGATCAAGCTAGAATCATGCATTCATTAAAAATCTGCTTTAAAAGTCAAATCAGTGCTCTGTCTGGAAGAGCGGTAGTACCGCATAGGAACGGTACTACCGGCGCCCGGAAGCTCCGGAGGTAGAGCGGAGCCTTTTTTCCAGAGAGCGCCAAAATTGGGACTTTTGGAGTTCGGTCCGAGCGGTAGTACCGCGCCGACTTTGCGGAACTACCGGCGAGCGGTAGTACCGGTTTTTACAACGTCGGTAGTACCGCGCCGAAAATCCAACGGTCATTGCAGAGGCTCTGACATAGCCGTTCTGTCGTGTCAGATAGGGAAGCGGTAGTACCGCGCCGACTCTGCGGAACTACCGGAGAAAGGAACTACCGGACCTTAGATGGCGGTAGTACCGCACTTTGAATTCAAATGGTTTTATATTCAATTTATTATCTCATTATTTGTTGAGATTGTCATCAATTACCAAAAGGGAAAGATTGAGAATCTAGTCCCTCCATTATGAGTTAATGGTGAGTTTTGGTAATTAATGACAATTACATTGTGGGACTAACATTTTCTATGAGTTGGATAAATAGGTTAGGTTCCATGATGATGACGACTTTAGATGACTTCATGAGTTTAAGGTTATCAAGAAGAGGATACATCATGTGTTGATGCACATCAAGATTCCGAAGTGAAGATGTTCATGTGTTGATCATCAAGTCAAGGAAGACCATCATGTGTTGATGGAGTTGATGAGAAGGATGTATCATGAGTTGATGCATATCGAGATGATGACCCAAGGCAAAGGTATGACTAGCTAGGGCTAAGGATGTGTTCCTAGTCTTTTACCGGTCTTGGTGTTTGGTTGAAAGACTGGATTGCTAGTATAGGTTGTCGTACTATTAAGAGGGGTCATGTCTAGTAGTTTGAGTCTCATCATGTGTTGATGGCTCAACCTCACTTGCTCTAGCTCATCTTGGCATGAGGCTTGCATTTGCGAATGTGTTTTGCAAATGGTTGAAGCTCATGTGGCCAATCCTTGTAACATGTGACTATACTTTGCAAATGTGTTTTGCAAAAGGTTGAGGTCCATGTACCTACTCCTTGTGACATGATCTAAGTTTGCAAATGTGTTTTGCAAAGTTGGAGATCATGTATTATCCCTGGTATGGTCTAAGATTATTTGTTGCTATTTTCTTTGACATTAGACCATGGTAGTGACTCTTTGGATGTCTTGTGATTTCTGCATTGATCTAATGCGTTTGAGATCATGCAAATAGATGGGTTGTGTAGCCCTCTGAATAAGCTTTCCATAGAGTCCAAGATCACTCAATTCCGACATCGGAGTCAAAAGTTATGACCGTTTTTCCGAGTGCTGTCTGTGCTGAAAAACCGGAAACGGAAGTACCGCCCGGAACTGCGGTAGTTCCGAAAATCGGTAGTACCGCCCGTAACTGCGGTAGTTCCGGAAATGACTGAATAACGGCTATTTTTCTAGCCGTTATGATGGGGAGCGGTAGTACCGCTCCTACAACTGCGGTAGTTCCGGAAAATGCTGTTTTTGACTCCAACGGCTAGTTTTGAGGTGTGGGCTATAAATACTCCCTTGTGGCCGGTTGGGACATGGTCTTTGGCACTCCATTTCACTCTCTTGAGCTAGTGTGAGCTTCTCCTCTCCTTTGTGCATGTGTTGCACCTTGTGAGCAAGGAGAGAGGTCTCTAGTTGCATGTGTTGCATCTAGAGGTGGATTTTGTATCCACTTGAGCTTGTGCATTTGTTGCACGTGGTGAGAGTCAAGCAAGGGGCTTGACTTATTACTCTTGGAGTTTGCCGACTCCTAGACGGCGTTGGAGGCGTCGTGCCCGGTGATCTTCTCAAAGAAGCTTGTGAGAAGGCCCGGCGTGTGAAGGTTGGAGCTCACCTGCCGGAGCGGGAAAGAGCTACCACTAGTGGATTGAGGTGTTTCGGCTTAATTCGTGGAGCCGGTCCAATTGTTTGGGCTAACCTCAACGTGGATTAGGGAGAGCGGCAACTCTCCGAACACCACGGTAAAAAGAGACCGTGTCAAATTGTGGTTTGTTTCCTTGTTCCTTATTTACATTCAAGCAATTTACATTCATAGAATTAAATTGATTGCTTGTATATCTAGAATAGCAAACCTTGACCTAGGCTAGAATTGTTGGTGCACTTAGGCGAATTTACTTGTTGTAGGCGCTATTTGAGCTAAACCAAATTGATTTAAGCTTCCGCATTGTATACTTGGTTTAGGCAAATAGAAAAGGTCTTGAATTGCTAGTATTAATTTGTAGAGAATTTTAAGACCGCCTATTCACCCCTCTAGTCGGCCTCCTCGATCTTCTGACACGGTGATAACACGAGGAGACGTGGTGCTGCGATTGCGGGGTTCGAACGTCTTTGTTCGGAAGCTGAATCGATTTGTGTCGCGCCTCCACAAAATCGAACATATCCAGAACCTGTTGGAAGATCGGGACCCCGTCCCTATCAAGTGGTATTCAGAGCTTTAGGTGTTCTTTCAGGTTCGAGTTTACCCTACCTTGTTATTTTTGATTCCATCCTAGAGTCCAAGAAAAAGCCCTACAAAAAAATTGTAGTCATAGGTTGTTTCCTGTCCTAGATCTCATTTAGCCTTTTGCACAATTTGATTCAAGAGTCCGTAGTGTTGAGTTTGTGTCCTTAGTTGAGTTGTATTGCTAGTTTAGATCGTGTTTTGTTTCGGGTTGTCTTGCTTTCGCTACCTCTCATACAAACCCTAGCCGTCAATTTTTGTTTTTCCCACCCATATCCCACCCTCTGTTTGAGTCATCCATCGCATCTCGTGATCTCCCAGCACCATCCCCCACCTTTCCCCGAGCTTCCGCCCCCAATTTCCACCAATTTCCTCCACACAAACCATAACTCGGAGGCCCTACTTCAAACGGCCATAACTTTCTCATACGGACTCGAAATCAGACGATTTTTTGTCAAGTTGGGTGAAATTAAATTTTACATCCGAATCTCCCCTACTTTGTCGGGTTCAGCGAATTTATTTTGCCCAAATTTGGCCTGGAAAGTTCGGTACTCGAGCTCCGAAATTTCATCACCGAATTTTTAGCACATTCATCATTTTCTGTAGGCCATACCTTACATTAGATTGAGGTGAAACTTTGTGTGGTTCCTATTTCTGTGCTCTGCTTTGCGAAAAAAATACAAAAAAATAAAAAAAATTTGGCACCTAGGGTTAGTGCTGCGAGTGCTATCCGTGCCCAAAAAAACCATGACAGAGCACAGTTTTAGGTGACAGAGCTTCAATTGTTTTGTGCTTTGCTGAGTTAAGTTCTCATTGCCTGGCCATCTTTGTTGCTATCTTTGTTTTATTATTCTGTTCTTGACTCCTTGTTCATCATATCATACCTGTTATAGGACACATTTAGACCTGCAACTAGGACCAGTGCTTTGGACATTTAGTCAGAATTACTATCTGTTATTGATTTGTGTTCCACTAACATATTTGGCCTGCCATGCTCCATATACCTACTTCCGGACAGCACAGTTTTTGACCCTTGCAATCGCCGGATCACACTCTCTAGGTATCCTTTGCCTTGCTTTGGTAAGAACACTTGTAAGAGCTTGGTAAGCCACTTCCTTTGTGAGTTCCCACTGCCCCTAATTTGTAGTTGATAGGGATAATCATTTTGTTTTGTTTTCCCTGTATTTCCACTAACCATGGTAGGAGACGAAGGGGACGGGACACCGGGCGATTTCAACGAGTGTGTTAGTCGCGGCCAGCTACAAGCTGCGCTCGACAGATAAAATGCTTCACTCACGGATCTCGGCGCGAGAATGGACACCATCGTCGCCGCCATTGCCCAGTTGAACACCACAGAAGGCATTGAGCGGGTGGAGCGACGGATGGCTGACCTCACTGGTCGGATGGACACATTGGAGGCACGCCTGCCACCTGTCAATGACGGCCATCATCATGATGATGACACAATGTATGATGCAGATGGCAACATTGATCGACGGGCACACAAGAAGCACGACTACGTCGGGGTCTTCAGCAAAACCGACATGGTATGGGAGGTAATAACTAGAACCGTCATGGTAACGACGACCCTTTTGGTAAAGTCAAGTTTATCATTCCATCTTTTTCTGGTCTTTATGATGCGGACATATATCTTGATTGGGAGATGACGGTAGAGCAGAAGTTTAATTCTCACTTAGTTCCTGAACAACATAGAGTTAGACATGCTACTAGTGAGTTTAAGGACTTTGCTATTATCTGGTGGAATGAACTAAGTACCATGCGCTTACAACATGATACATGAGAGCGGTTAAAAGAAGCTATGCGTAATCGTTTTGTTCCTCCCTCATATAAACTTGATTTGAGAAAAAAATTGCAGCGCTTAGAACAAGGTGATAGTTCTGTTCAAGACTATTATACTGAGCTTCAAAAGGGTATGGTGCGTTGTGGGGTTGTTGAGGACACGGAGGATAAAATTTGTCGTTTCTACGGGGGGTTACATCGTGAAATTCAGGACATTGTTGATTATAAAGAATTTAATACTGCCAACCAGTTGTTCCACCTTACTATGCTTGCAGAAAAAGCATTGCAGGGACGCACGGAATCATCTAAGGCAGGCACCGGACGACCCTTCTACACGCCGCGAACGACTACATCGACGAGACTGCCCAAGTCTTCTTCGAGTTTCTGTTTTCATCCACCACCTGTGAACAAGATTGCAGCAGCACCACCGAAGCCACCTTCCACGACACGCCTTACAGATTCTACAAAAAATTCTTTGCAGGGTCCAGCCAAGAGTTCTTCTTCCGTGTTTTCAACGGGCCGCTCCTCCGACATCCAGTGCCATCGCTGCCATGGGCTTGGTCATGTGCAGAAGAATTGTCCTAGCCAACGGGCATACATCGCCACAGACGATGGAGGCTACATCAGCACTTCGGATATCGAGGAGGATGATGATGTTGCTGCTGCCTCGGACGACAACGGCGGTGGTGATGACGACCTGGTCCTTGGTGGGGCGTCCACAGTGATGCTACGGAGCATCATTGTGCAGCGAGTCCTTAGCACGCAGGTACAACAACCCGATAAACTTCAACACCATAATTTGTTTCAGACTTTCTTTGCAATCAAGAACCGGCGTGCACGTGTCATCATTGATGGAGGAAGTTGCAACAACTTGGTGAGTTATGATTTGGTCAAGAAGCTTGGCTTGACCACGCGACCGTATCCACATCCATACCATATTCAGTGGTTAAATGACTCTGGAAAAGCTAAGGTAACACAAACATGTCGAGTCCATTTTTCCATTGGTGGTTATGCTGATCATGTTGATTGTGATGTGGTTCCCATTCAAGCATGCTCTCTTTTATTGGGTCGACCTTAGGAATTTGATAATGATGCTTTACACCATGGTAGTAGTAACAAATATACTTTTATGCATAAGGGAAAGAAAGTTACTTTACTGCCTTTGACCCCAGCTGAGATTATAGAGGCCGATAGGGCGAGAGATATTGCTGCTAATGATCCAAAGGAACATGATAAATCTGAAAAATAGCAAGTAATCCATTTGAAAAATTCTGTTATGCTTGCCACAAAATCAGACCTTGCTGCAATTGATGATGTTAATGATACATGCTATGCTTTTGTGTGCAAAGATGCATTATTTTCTCTTGATAATATGCCTTGCACTTTGCCTGCTCCTGTCCTAACCTTTTACAGGAGTTTAGAGATGTTTTCCCTAATGAGATACCTCTAGGACTTCCACCCATTCGAAGGATTGAGCACCAGATTGACTTGATCCTGAGCGAGTTTGCCAAACCGCAGCAGTCTGAGGACAAATCCCAAGAGACTAAGGAGATTCAGCGACAAGTCCAAGACCTTTTGGACCGTGGGTACGTACGTGAGAGCCTTAGTCCTTGTGTTGTTCCTGTTCTTTTGGTTCCAAAAAAAGATGGTTCTTGGCGTATGTGTGTAGATTGTAGAGCCATTAACAACATTACTATAAGGTATCGTCATCCTATTCCCAGGCTAGACGACATGCTTGATGAATTGTGTGGTGCTATAATTTTTACAAAGATTGACTTGCGTAGTGGATACCACCAAATAAGGATGAAACTTGGCGATGAATAGAAAACTACTTTTAAAACTAAGTTAGGCTTGTATGAGTGGTTAGTCATGCCTTTTGGTTTAACTAATGCACCTAGCACTTTCATGAAATTAATGAACGAGGTTTTACGTCCTTTCGTTGGCAAATTTGTGGTCATTTACTTTGATGATATCTTGATTTATAGCAAGTCCATGGATGAATATTTGACTCACTTACGTGCTGTTTTTAATGCTTTGAGAGATGCACGTTTGTTTGGTAACCTTGAGAAGTGCACCTTTTGCATGGATCGAGTCTCTTTTCTTGGCTGTGTTGTGACTCCACAGGGAATTGAGGTTGATAGAGCCAAGGTGGAGGCGATATGGAGTTGGCCCACACCCACGACGTGTAATATCCCGAACGTTATTACGGTATAAGATTTTAAGTCAATCGCGGAATCGACGGTTTTCGGTAAATCGCGGGAAGGGAAAAATATAAATTGTAGAACATTGTAAAATAAATTAAAATAATTAATTTGAATATTTTCGGCTGTCCGGAGGGTGGGCGGCCGTTTTGGGCCAGCCACCCAAATGGGGCCCGTACCCTTCCCAAACCCTAGCACCCCTCTTTATAAGCCCTCCTTGGCCCTCCCTCTTTTCCACCCCAAACCAGCCTCCACCACCCCCTTGGGCGCCTCCCCCTCCCCCCAAGTGCCCCAAGTGCTGCTGCCATTGGAGGAGAAGAAAAGAGAAGGAAGGAGAAGAAGAAAGGAGAAGGAGAGGAGAAGAAGGAGAAGAAGAAGAAGAGGAGGAAAAATTGAGGAAATTCTTCATCTAGGTAATTTTTTATCATCCTAAATCCTCTGTTTTTATGAATAATTAGGGTTCTTGGCACGGATTATGATGAGATATTATAGTTTAATTGCCCGATTAGAGTTTAATCGCGGGCTGATTTTAGATCTATTCGCGCAGCGCGGCTTGTCTCGCAGTTTTGATCTAGGAAACGAATTTTCCTGCAGGTCTTCCTAAAAGGAAAGTTGTAGAGGACATCTAGATGTATCTCCTGTATTGTTTTAAAATTTTTCCACCGTGGGATCTGGGAGATACAGAGTCGGAAATATCGCTGTCCGGCAGGCGGTCGGGTTGGAACAGTCCGACTGTAATCCGTGGTTTAAAAATAGTAAATGAATTTTCTGGCCTTTTCCGTAGTTGGGAAAGTTGTAGATAATTTATATATATAGCTTTTGTATAAATTTGGTAATTTTTAGACCTCTGTACTGTCGGGGCACGCGTTTGAGCTGCTGCCCAATCTGCCGAGCAGAGCTTTTCCTCTGTTTTGGGCATTATTTTACTCCTAGCTATGATTAAAATAAAAATAGATGTTATGCATGAAAATTGTAGGTTTTTAAGTTATAAATCCAGAGAGGTATCATTTGCTATTTTGCGATTTATATTTTTTAAAGATACGAAATTGTGAAGCAGCGCTGCTGCAGTTGGGATTATGTTGGTTTGTTGGGCGAAGTAGAGATTGCGCGGGTTCGGGTTTCTAGCGATGTTTTTATATTTTTGTCATGCTTGTATACTGTGGTAGTGTGCTGAGAGTTGTCTTATGGACAGGTGGTCTTGTCCCTGAGCGCTCTTGAATTTTTGTTGATCTTCGCTTCGTCGGTTTGAGGCAAGTGAATGTAACGGTGGTTGCTACCGTTTAACTTGTTATTCATTCTACTTGCAATTTACATTATCATTGTAATTTGATACATTATGCCATGATTGCATGATATTTTAATTGTGGTGATGGTAGCAAGTATTGATCAAGTGATATGTTATTAACTTTGCTAGTAGACATGTGAATTTCCTGTTTAATGTTATATTGTGGAACATGAAACAAATGTGCGGTGGATGTGGAGATGTTGAGAGCATGATAATGCTCTTTGTGGATGAATTAATGTGATTTATGATTTATCATATCATTCATATCATAGCATGTCATTTGCATATGTGGATGTCGCCGCACCTAGCCGCGATCGTCTTAAGACAACCTCTTCTCCATGGGAAGCAATTCTCTGACCTGGAAAGAGTGAAGGAAGATAAGCATTCATATGCATTTATTTGTTGTTTAAAAGACTGCATCCATATGCCATTTTGCATTCATATGCAATATGTGGTGGTGAAGATATGTTGTGGAAAGATTTATTTGCATTCATATGCAATATGTTGTGGTGAAGTTATTTTGTGGATTATTCAACTCCATAGTGGTAATGGGAAATTTACATTTTCATTGTGGTGTTGTGGATTTGGTTCATGTGAGTTATTTGTGGTATGAGGATTGTGGTTGAGGTCGTGGAATGGGATTCGTCCCTTGTGTATGGTAATGGTTGTGATTGTGGCATGAAATCCTTTTCTCATATTTATATTAATTGACGATAGCAAATGTGCATGTGAGAAATAATAATGTATTGAAATAAAACATACATTTGATTTATTGCCTTTGGGAATAGTAGTGGTTGAGGTTTTAAAGAAGTCAAACAAGATTTATTTGTTAATGTTTTACCGTCATTAATGGTGATTTGAGGTTGAGGATATAAACATTGCTAATTGTGAAATATTTAATGTTGATGATTAATCTATTGTGGTTAGGGAAGATTAAATATTTCTTTTACACTTAATAGAGGATAAAATAACTGCATTCATATGCCAATTAAACATGAAATTGAAGAGGTATTATTCATAGAAGTTTATGGTGGTTTAATAACTTTGAACATAAATTGTAATTGTGGATGTATGGAATTATAATGATGATGTTTAAATTGCTTCTAGTTTGAATATCTTGTTAAGCAGTTTGCTTGCGAGATTTTTATCTCACTCGCTTTCCCCTCCCTCTGGTGGACTTTGAGCATGCATTGGGAAGGGTAGAGCGGCACCACACTAATGCACTTGTATTATAATCTTAATGCTGAAATAAAGTTGAAAGAATTTTAGTCTTTTGCTTAGCTATCATGTTGATGAAAGTTTCACCTTATTAATGTTATTTTGGAACCATTTATTTGGTTATTATGTTTAAGTTGATTATGAATATTAAATCGATATTTTTATTCATTTATCTTAATCATTTATGCTTAGTTTATATTATCATGTTAATTAAATGTTGCCGTTTAATTCATCTTGTAAATTGGCAAGTTGTAGAGTAGCATTAGTAGCATCCCAGGGCATTGTGGGTCGTGGGGTGTTATAGTTGGTATCAGAGCCAGGTTTTAGGTCCGTGGTAATTAAACTATTAAATTGACACACTTGCACAGTAGGATGGGATGGGTCAAGCATTGCATTTATGCTTTTGACATGTTGCAATAATGATTTATGTTATGAGATGATCTTGTATGATTATGATTTGCTCCTATGATTGTTATGAGTGAGAATTGTTAATGATAATATGTAGAGATTGTTTTTGCTGCCTTGGCATTTGCCAGGTTATACCACTGTTTGTAGCATGGGGATTAGCGATGAAGTTATCTCAGGTAACTTAATTGCAGATGTTGTGAGTGAGTTTCTTTAGAAATATTGTTATCTTCCTTAAGTGGATTTTGGCCGATTCTTGGCTTATTGCAGTAATGAATTTCTCTTGAATTTGTAGTTCATTGCAGTTGTTGTTTTGCAATTGGTCTCTACCTGTTCCTTGAAACCATTATTGTTTCTCTTCGGAACATTTGGGACACTTTTGCTCCTTGTGAATATTGTTGATTTGTAAGGATGTTCCCTTCGGAAGTTTTGTCTTGTTGTGATTCATGTCTTGTTGATTCACTTGGTATCTTTCTTAATGAAAGTTTTATGTTGCAAACTCATTAATATGTTAAAGCTTTGGATCTATGTTCTTTCTTTTAGATTATTTCGAGTGTTGAAGTTTATTTTCACTCCTCTCTGAAGGAGAGTGTTAAAACCCTTTATGGTGTATTGCTGTGCTTAAAGTGGAAAATGGTAATCATATAAACTAATTCATAAGGTATGAATTATCAAGTTGAGATGTTAGCATGTTGCATAATTAATTTTAATTAGCATCCTCGGAAGTGTAGTTTATTAATTTGACATTGCCTTGTAATAGTTTCTTGAAGAACTATGATTAAGAATTTGTCTATTTATGATTAGAACCCATGGAGTTATTGAGGAGTGTGCAAAAGAATTGCAATGATTATTATGATTGCTTAAATTTCTATCATGTTGGATAAATTGAATTATTTTGTCTCTAGTAATTAATCTGACTGTTTGGAATCATTACGTAAGGAGGTGTTGGAATATTGCCTTGGTGATATTAACCTTTAACCTGTCATTTATTTAGATACTTTATGAGCATGTACAATTGCTAGATTCATCTGTCTTTCACCATGCTAAATTGTTGAAATATGTATAAAGAAATAGATGAAGGTCGATGTATTAACTTGTAGAATCTTGTCTTGCAAATATGGTATTATTGAAGATTAGAGTTATTCCATTCTAATTTCTGAACGTAAGGAGAAATATTGAATATATGTTCATGATTGTTTTATGATTGTAAATAGAGTTAGATCATGAATGTTGTTATGATAAAATAATAATCAACTATTGCTAGTAATGACTAGAGTACAATTAATTTGTGCTAAGTTAGAGTTGAGCATCAATATGAATTGAATATATGAGATTTAATAAGAGATTTATATTAGCATATTTTGTGAGATTGCCATGTTCTAGCATCATCTTGTTTAAGAGCTTTGTTTTAATATGGTGGCTTATGCACTAGGATTTCCTAGATTAAATAGTCACAATCTTATCTAGATAATGGAAATATGATGAAGTGTTTTCTTGTGTTTCTTTTGGAAAAGTTTATGACGTGATTTGAGGATATGATGACGCTTGTTAAGAATGTATTATTCTGATGTTAGTATGTTGGTCACTATGTGGTTGTGATGATAATGTTGAATGTTTTATAAATAAAAGAATTTGATAACTTTCATGATACTATTTGAATCAAAAGTTTGAAATTTGCGTATGCGATCTTTTGATCTCCTGACTTATATGGCAGCTGAAATTATTTGAGCAAAAGCCTTTTTATTAGTTCTTAAGGGATTAATGTGTTGCAGTCTTCAATTCTCTTTGTTGGAATTGTCGAGGTGATACCGTAATCAAAGAAGGTTGTTCTCTTTGTTAAAATAAAACTTTGGTAAAAGTATTGGAGGTTGAAGTTAAGTTGTGTATTTCTTTTTGAGGTGTGTTTCACTTCTATTCTCGCCGCATAAGAGTTACTTGAGCTCAAATGGCAATATATTCGCCGCATAAGAGCTTCTTGAGCTCGAATGGCAATATTGTTTTCTTATTGGTTGATATTTGATTTTGTTCTTCTTGAGGAGGCATGTGCCTTCATTGTGATCTTATCTTTTGCTATCCAAGATTTATTGCTATTTATTTTGGTCTTGTGTTTATTGCAGTTGGTAACATCTTCCTTTGTGCTGGAATTTACTTCTTTTTGCCTCTCCAAGAAAGGGGTAATTGATTTGGGTTGCAAAGTGTTTTAAGAGGTGTATGGCATCTAGTTGGTGTGTTGGACGATGATTAGGAAATCCTTGGTTCAAGGAAGTTAAATTTCCCAAAGGGAATGGATTGGGAAATTAATAATATGTCGAACAGTAATGCTCACTTGATTCTTGTTTAAACTGTGGGTTTATGGCAGAGGTCATCTGCAAATTGAGTTGTTATATGTTGTGGTGCATTCTTTTCCAGATAGGAAAAGAAAATGATTGTTTTGGTCTGTCGAGTGATTTTCACTCTTGGCTTGTGCAGTGTGGATTCTCCGAATGTCTATTTGGAGCGTGTGAATGATTTTGTTGTGAATCCTTTGTTTTGGATCGTGGTCCTTTGAAGGAAAATTGTTTACTAGTGTGTTGATTGAGAATGATTCATTCATCTTGTGGTTGTGTTACATTTGTAACAATAATTGTTTGTGCTTCGAGTAACGTTATGAGTGGAATCTGTGGTTGAATTCTTTAAAATGGGTACAATGTATTATCCCGATTATAATAAATAGAGGAAAATATTCTTATAAGAAGGATGGTATTAGTTAGTGGCTTGATAGTTTTGCGAGAAAGACAGGATCAGTTGGCCGCTTAGAGCCGACAAAGAGTTCTGGTGCTCGGTGTTGACCCACGCAGTCGTGGACTCATCGGAGTTGATGTGGATGCCATATTGACGAATCAGTCCGAGCAGGAGGTGACGTGGAGCTTGAAGTTCAAATACAGAAGGAGTACCCGAGTTCCTCAAGACGGGTGAGAACCCGTAGATGTTGTTCCCTTGTGATGTTCTATCCTTGGGATGCTCTATTCTTTGGTTATTCTTTCCTTGATTGTTCTTTGTCTCGTGGGATGAGGAGCGAGATTCGAGGACGAATCCTTTTAAGGTGGGGAGAATGTAATATCCCGAACGTTATTACGGTATAAGATTTTAAGTCAATCGCGGAATCGACGGTTTTCGATGCGTCGCGGGAAGGGAAAAATATAAATTGTAGAACATTGTAAAATAAATTAAAATAATTAATTTGAATATTTTCGGCTGTCCGGAGGGGTGGGCCGGCCGTTTTGGGCCAGCCAGCCCAAATGGGGGCCCGTACCCCTTCCCAAACCCTAGCACCCCTCTTTATAAGCCCCTCCTTGGCCCCTCCTCTTTTCCACCCCAAACCAGCCTCCACCACCCCTTGGGCCTCCCCTCCCCAAGTGCCCCAAGTGCTGCTGCCATTGGAGGAGAAGAAAGAGAAGGAAGGAGGAGAAGAAAGGAGAAGGAGAGGAGAAGAAGGAGAAGAAGAAGAAGAGGAGGAAAATTGAGGAAATTCTTCATCTAGGTAATTTTTATCATCCTAAATCCTCTGTTTTATGAATAATTAGGGTTCTTGGCACGGATTATGATGAGATATTATAGTTTAATTGCCCGATTAGAGTTTAATCGCGGGCTGATTTTAGATCTATTCGCGCAGCGCGGCTTGTCTCGCAGTTTTGATCTAGGAAACGAATTTTCCTGCAGGTCTTCCTAAAAGGAAAGTTGTAGAGGACATCTAGATGTATCTCCTGTATTGTTTTAAAATTTTTCCACCGTGGGATCTGGGAGATACAGAGTCGGAAATATCGCTGTCCGGCAGGCGGTCGGGTTGGAACAGTCCGACTGTAATCCGGGGTTTAAAAATAGTAAATGAATTTTCTGGCCTTTTCCGTAGTTGGGAAAGTTGTAGATAATTTAGATATATAGCTTTTGTATAAATTTGGTAATTTTTAGACCTCTGTACTGTCGGGGGCACGCGTTTGAACGCGGCTGCCCAATCTGCCAGAGCAGAGCTTTTCCTCTGTTTTGGGCATTATTTTACTCCTAGCTATGATTAATATAAAAATAGATGTTATGCATGAAAATTGTAGGTTTTTAAGTTATAAATCCAGAGAGGTATCATTTGCTATTTTGCGATTTATATTTTTTAAAGATACGAAATTGTGAAGCAGCGCTGCTGCAGTTGGGATTATGTTGGTTTGTTGGGCGAAGTAGAGATTGCGCGGGTTCGGGTTTCTAGCGATGTTTTATATTTTGTCATGCTTGTATACTATGGTAGTGTGCTGAGAGTTGTCTTATGGACAGGTGGTCTTGTCCTGAGCGCTCTTGAATTTTTGTTGATCTTCGCTTCGTCGGTTTGAGGCAAGTGAATGTAGCGGTGGTTGCTACCGTTTAACTTGTTATTCATTCTACTTGCAATTTACATTATCATCGTAATTTGATACATTATGCCATGATTGCATGATATTTTAATTGTGGTGATGGTAGCAAGCATTGATCAAGTGATATGTTATTAACTTTGCTAGTAGACATGTGAATTTCCTGTTTAATGTTATATTGTGGAACATGAAACAAATGTGCGGTGGATGTGGAGATGTTGAGAGCATGATAATGCTCTTTGTGGATGAATTAATGTGATTTATGATTTATCATATCATTCATATCATAGCATGTCATTTGCATATGTGGATGTCGCCGCACCTAGCCGCGATTGTCTGTCAAGACAACCTCTTCTCCATGGAAGCAATTCCCTACGGAAAGAGTGAAGGAAGATAAGCATTCATATGCATTTATTTGTTGTTTAAAAGACTACATCCATATGCCATTTTGCATTCATATGCAATATGTGGTGGTGAAGATATGTTGTGGAAAGATTTATTTGCATTCATATGCAATATGTTGTGGTGAAGTTATTTTGTGGATTATTCAACTCCATAGTGGTAATGGGGAAATTTACAATTTCATTGTGGTGTTGTGGATTTGGTTCATGTGAGTTATTTGTGGTATGAGGATTGTGGTTGAGGTCGTGGAATGGGATTCGTCCCTTGTGTATGGTAATGGTTGTGATTGTGGCATGAAATCCTTTTCTCATATTTATATTAATTGACGATAGCAAATGTGCATGTGAGAAATAATAATGTATTGAAATAAAACATACATTTGATTTATTGCCTTTGGGAATAGTAGTGGTTGAGGTTTTAAAGAAGTCAAACAAGATTTATTTGTTAATGTTTTACCGTCATTAATGGTGATTTGAGGTTGAGGATATAAACATTGCTAATTGTGAAATATTTAATGTTGATGATTAATCTATTGTGGTTAGGGAAGATTAAATATTTCTTTTACACTTAATAGAGGATAAAATAACTGCATTCATATGCCAATTAAACATGAAATTGAAGAGGTATTATTCATAGAAGTTTATGGTGGTTTAATAACTTTGAACATAAATTGTAATTGTGGATGTATGGAATTATAATGATGATGTTTAAATTGCTTCTAGTTTGAATATCTTGTTAAACAGTTTGCTTGCTGAGATTTTTATCTCACTCTGGCTTTCCCCCTCCCTACAGGTGGACTTTGAGCATGCATTGGGAAGGGTAGAGCGGCACCGCACTAATGCACTTGTATTATAATCTTAATGCTGAAATAAAGTTGAAAGAATTTTAGTCTTTTGCTTAGCTATCATGTTGATGAAAGTTTCACCTTATTAATGTTATTTTGGAACCATTTATTTGGTTATTATGTTTAAGTTGATTATGAATATTAAATCGATATTTTTATTCTGTTTATCTTAATCATTTATGCTTCCGTTTATATTATCATGTTAATTAAATGTTGCCAGTTTAATTCATCTTGTAAATTGGCAAGTTGTAGAGTAGCATTAGTAGCATCCCAGGGCATTGTGGGTCCTGGGGTGTTATACGACGGTCTCCCAAGTGTCAAGGAATTCAGCACCATTGCGACACCGTTGATTGAGTTGACAAAGAAAGGAGTTGTGTTCCATTGGGGGCCATCACAAGAGGAGTCATTTAATCTTTTGAAGGATAAGCTTACACACGCACCATTGCTCCAACTTCCAGATTTTGGTAAGACTTTTGAGCTGGAATGTGATGCTAGCGGAATTGGTATTGGTGGTGTTTTGATGCAAGAAGGCAAACCTCTTGCCTAGTTTAGTGAAAAATTGAATGGTCCTATTCTTAATTATTCCACGTATGATAAAGAATTGTATGCTCTTGTTCGTTCTTTAGAGACGTGGCAACACTATTTATGGCCTAAACAATTTGTCATTCATTCCAATCATGAATCACTTAAGCATATTCGTAGTCAAACCAATTTGAATCGTAGACATGCTAAGTGGGTTGAATTTATTGAATCTTTTCCTTATGTCATTAAACACAAGAAAGGGAAGGATAATGTGATTGCTGATGCTTTGTCTCGATGCTATACCATGTTGTCTCAACTTGATTGTCGCATTTTTGGTCTTGAAACTATTAAAGGACAATATGCTTTTGATGCTGATTTTAAGGATGTGTTGTTGCATTGTAAAGAGGGACAAGCATGGAATAAATTTGTGATCAATGATGGTTTTTTGTTTAGAGCTAACCGCCTATGCATTCCAGTTGGATATGTTCGTCATTTGTTGTTGCAGGAGGCGCATGGAGGCGGTTTGATGGGACATTTTGGTGCTAAGAAGACAGAGGATGTTCTGGCCACACACTTCTTTGACCAAAGATGAGGCGAGCTGTTGAGTGGTTTGTGGCTCGCTGCACTACATGTCAAAAAGCTAAGTCTCACTTGAATCCACATGGTTTATATATGCCTCTTCCTGTTCCTTCTATTCCGTGGGCAGATATTTCTATGGATTTTGTTTTAGGATTTCCCAGAACTAAGAGGGGGAGGGATAGCATTTTTATTGTTGTGGATCGCTTTTCTAAGATAGCTCACTTTATACCATGTCATAAAACCGATGATGTCATTCATATTGCTGACCTCTTTTTCAAAGAGATAGTTCGTTTGCATGGTATGCCTTCTACTATTGTTTCAGATCGTGATGCCAAGTTCTTGAGTCACTTTTGGCGTACTCTATGGAACAAGTTGGGTACAAAGTTGTTGTTCTCTACCACATGTCACCCACAAACTGATGGCCAAACCGAGGTGGTGAACCGCACATTGTCTATCATGTTGAGAGCTGTTTTGAAGAACAATTTGAAGCTGTGGAAAGAGTGTTTGCCGCATGTTGAGTTCGCATATAATCGAGCGGAACACTCCACCACCAAGGTAAGTCCTTTTCAGGTAGTGTATGGATTCAATCCCCATGCCCCTATTGATATTTTACCTTTGCCTACTAGTGAGAAAGTTCATAATGATGCTAAGGAGCGTGCTGATTTTATTGTCAAAATGCATGAGACTACTAAGGAAAACATTGAAAAGATGAATGAAAAATATAGGATTACTGGTAGTAAAGGTAGAAAAGAAGTTAATCTTGCACGGGGTGATTTTGTTTGGTTGCACTTGAGAAAGGATAGATTTCCTAAGTTAAGAAAGTCAAAATGCCTAGAGCTGCTGGTCCTTTTAAGATAGTTAAGAAGATAAATGATAATGCATATAAACTTGAGTTGCCTCCCGAGTTTGGGGTTAGTCACACCTTTAACATTTCAGATTTGAAGCCATACTTGGGAGAAGAAGATGAGGCTGAGTTGAGGACAACTCCGCTTCAAGAGGGGGAGGATGATGAGGACATCACTTCTTCGGATACACACAACACTTCTCCACTTGACATTCAAGGACCAATCACAAGAGCTCGCGCCCGACAATTGAATTTACAGGTGAGCTCGTTCCTAAGTACTTCTTTTTGTTCATTTGAGAACCGATTGCTACCTAATGATTTAATTATGATTAGGAACCATGGAGAGGACCAGGAAGTACTCTGAGAAGGGCTACTAGGCGCACAAGTCCAGCAAGGGCGGTCGAATCATGTTGGATGCCCAACTCAAGCCGACTTGAATCCAATTCGAGTCCAGACCAAGTCGCACTAAACGGACGCCCAGATCGCATCTGGGCTCCGTTTTGGACGTTCTACATATGTATCGTGTAGGGCCCCAGATTTTAACATCCGGAATCCTCTGTGTGTAACACCCCAGCCTAACATAGGCCTGAAATGCTACTAACTATCCACAATAAAACAACAACTAATATAGGTTACCTAAAAATTTCGGCATAACCTCCTTTGTTTATTAACCAGATGGCGCTTTAAATAAGCATGAATAGCACAAGTTCTAAATAATGAACGGAAGATAATATCCAATGATACTAAGTCTTTATTACATTTAATCGATGGAATATAAATCGAACCAATTAAGCTAACAAGCCAACAAGATTGTCATGATTGTCTTTATTTCTTATTGAAGGAATAGTGCACGTGCAACGGCTAATCCTTTTGATCCCATATATGCCATTCTCACATTGGTACCTAAAACAAATAAACAAAGCGAGAAGAGTGAGTCCAATGACTCGACAAGTATATCAACATCAATACCAATGATCATTAACGTCAAGTTAAACAATTAACATAGAACATCATGCTATGCAATATGATCAAAATCTCCTCTTTCTCATCTCTTTCGCATTTTACCGTGTCGCGGAGTGTGCATCCGTCAATGCACACCCATGCCTGCACCCTCGGCACAGGGACCAATGCCCACACTCCGCAAGTGTGGGGACCTCAATCTTGATCACCGCATGACCAAGACTTCAACAATTCTCAATATGATGCATATATGTGAATGTATCAAAAGATAACGAGCATTCACCATACTACGCATCAACCAATCTCATAAATGCCATAATGTAAACAGAACATAAATAGCATTCTCAATTCATCACTTACTCATACTCACAATTTAAACAGTCATGATTCAACCATCATCCAAACAATTCAACAAATCCATAAACACACAGATTTTCACATCACAAATATACTTGCCTCAACATGAGAAAATGAAGAACGCGTAGAAGGCACAACCCGGAATCCGCTCTCCTCCTGAATATTTAATTAATAATTACTAACATGACAGTAGCGGGTTTCTAGATATAAAATAACAGCAACCCCAATTAACCCAACAATTTATCTCAATTAAATCCCCAACTCCCTCGGCCAAATCGCCCAACCACGACGGTACCGACTTCCAAAAATCATAACTTTCAGATACGTAACTCCAAATTAAGCGTTCTTGGACTCTCTGTAAAGATAATTAAATTATCTACAAAAACTTATTTGGGAGACTCTCGATTCGCCATATACTAAACTCGTCCGAAGTACCCGATCTGCGAACAGTAGCACTAGAAACTTCATAACTTTCGCTACACAAATCCGAATCACGTGTTCTTGTACTCCTGGAAAGATAATTAAACCCTCTACAACTTTCTAGAAGAGGTCCAGACCTGAATCCCGACGGATCTAACCCGAAACTGCCGAGAAACAACTACTCGTCCCAGCAGCCCGAAAACCGACGAATCTAAATCGATTAAAACTCATCTAGAGACTACCGGGATTACCCTTGACGACACGACGATGAACACGTCGACGAACACGACGACGAACACGACGACGATCTCCACTCCTTCCTCCGGATCCACGCAGACAATGACGAACGTCGGCGACGGCGGCGGGGAAGGAGACGACGACGGCGGCGGCGGCGGCGACGATGCAGCGACGACGATGACGACGACGAAGGGCAGCACCACCACGGCGGAGCGGCGACCCGCGGCAGCAACGCAAGGGACGGCGGCCGACGGCGGCGGGCGGCGGCGGAGCAAGTAGCTGGCTACTGGCGGGCGGGCTGCCTAGGGTTTTAAATGGTGACCTCCCTACCCTCTTGGGCCTAGAAAATCCCACAGGCCAAGGCCTAGCCCTGTGTTGTCTTAATTTTCCGAAAACCCCCAAAACTCTTTTAATTTTTAATCTTTTCACTTAAGTCCCTCTCTCTATTAATTAAACAATTAATAAAATATTTTCCGGGGTATTACATTCTACCCTCCTTAAATGTAATTGACCCAATTCTAACCGCAACCCCAACAGAAACAAAACAACCAACTAGTAAAACACGCACCGACGTGAACAACGCCGGTCTTGCTCACGCATGCGAGACTCCAACTCCTGTGTTGCCTCCCGCGGTCTGCTGCGACCAAAGCACTTTGACATATAGCAAAGTCTTGTTTCTCAACACTTTTCGACCTTTCTAGAATCCGCCCGGCTTGGACTCAAAGGACAAATCTTGCTCAATAACCAAAGGTTCTAGGCGATGTGAACTCGGGTCTCGCAAGTACTTTCTCAACATGGACACGTGAAACACATTATGCACTCCGCGCATAGCCTCAGGAAGATCCAAACGGTAAGCCAACTTCCCAATCCGCTAGTATGGTGAAAGGTCCAACGTACTTCGGGCTAAACTTCCCTATGGTACCGAACCTCACCACACCCTAGGTAGGAGATACTCTCAAAAGCACCGATCCCCACTTCAAATTCCGATCCCTTCTTCTCACATTCACATAGCTTTTACACACGTCTCCGGCAGCCAACAGATTCTATCTCACCAAGTCCACTCGTTCAACTATCTTTTGGACCCAAAGCGGTCAACCTCTGAATCCTCGCAACTAACAAAGCAATTAAATACACAATGGGTTAACATTCCCTTTGGTATCAAACCACAAATCTGCACAACCCATAAATCTGGAGCTTTCCACGCTCAATCGATCTCTTTACCTTAGCAATGAGCACCCCCTTAAACACGGGCGCACCACAGGGCTCAAGGTAAACCCACTTTTCATAGATAGAATTCAACGAACATAGAGAATTCTCATCGCAACCACACAAAACCAACTCCCCATAAAAGGATCAAATCAAAAGAAGAGAAATGAGGATTCAGCACGAAAAACCTCCCCACTTTCAAGTAGGTAGTTTGCACATAAGCAACATATACGTAAACGGGGAATCACTCAAATATCAAACCCGTCCATTTCTTTTTCTTTTAGGAATAAACTTCCTCTTGAATCACGAGGTTCCAAATCATCACATACCCTACTAGTTCAATTCTCTTAAATTGGCAACATCAACTCTATGTTCAAACCGAGTGCATCCAACACACTTTTGTAGATGGACTCTACTATTCTCACAATAACATACTCTAGTCAACTCCTCTACCCACATGTTACTTTAACGAATAATTTCTAATGCATCTCATCGTTATTCTCACCCACCATCACTTTACCACAAATCTTAAGGACAATCAACATAAATTTCTCGGCTCCCACACTCATTTACTACACCCAAAGAATACTATCAATGAGCATCAACTATTTAGAATCCACTTGTTGCACTATTTTCACACCACATCATTAGCCTCCAAGGTTCTAGTATAGAATATCCACCCAAAATTTCCCATCTCCAAGGCTTCTATACATATACTTCGATATATTTAATACAAAGACTCTTAAATTCAGTGACTAAAATTTCCACAATCAACCATACTCAATCCTTCACAACCACATGAAAACATAATCTCAACCTGATTATCTGTAGGAAGATACATGACGATAATTTCAACAATTTCTACTATCCCAAAATTCCCATAACAATCCGACTTCTTCATAATTATAATCTCATCACTATACCATCATAATCGTCCTTCTAATCCTTGCAAAGTACCCAATCATGATGGTCCAATAAAATTGATCAAGATTCTCATACTTTCAATAATTCCAACGTTCCAAAAAATGAGCGTAACACTCATGAACCATAACTAGGTTCTTCTAGTTGCGACAATATAACTAGTTAGCCCCAAGGACAACATCTTCTTTAAATCAAATCCTCACCGAGAATTAGTCGACAAAGATCAATTTATCACTCCAAAAATCTCAAGTATCTTGATACCCACAATCTCACCCAAACCAATCACAAAACCACACCAACCAGTTGCCATACACCTCTTAAAGGTCTTTGTAACCCAAACTGCTTACCCCTTTCTTGGAGAAGCAAAAGAAGGAAATTTCAGCACAAAGTCTGATGAGGACATCACTTCTTTGGATACACACAACACTCCTCCACTTGATATTCAAGGACCAATCACTAGAGCTCGCGCCCGACAATTGAATTTAGAGGTGAGCTCGTTCCTAAGTACTTCTTTTGGTTCATTTGAGAATCGATTGCTACCTAATGATTTAATTATGATTAGGAACCATGGAGAGGATCAAGAAGTACTTGGAGAAGGGCTACGAGGCGCACAAGTCCAGCAAGGGCGAACGAATCATGTTGGATGTCCAACTCAAACCGACTTCGAATCAATTCGGAGTCCAGGACCAAACTGCACTAAAACGGACGCCCAGATCGCATCCGGACTCCGTTTTGGACGTTCCACATATGTATGGAAAGCTGAGAAGATAACCTTTCCAATGGCTCTGGTCTCATATCAAAATTCCTTCTGAGTCAACGGGAATCGTCGAAACAAGTGGACATCCAGAATCTGTCAGGGTGCTGCGACACCGTCTTTTGGGCCGTTCGCCTTGTATCGTGTTGGAGTCCATTAAGGACGCGTCCAGGGTTTTGCACGCCTTACTCCTTTATATACAGCCACCACCCCACCATTAGGGTTGGGTTTTGCTTAGATTAATTCTGTCTTTGAACAGTTTCGCCGTCATCGGTTTGTGAAACCCCAATTTTCGAGTGCTTCATCAATATATCTGCAATTTGGTTGTGTTCTTCCTTGTTCTTGCTTGTGTTCTTCGATTCGCAGGCGAGGATTAGCCTTCTTGGCAAGGTCAACCGGGCAGCGCGGTTGATAACCTGAGGAGCGTGGTGCTGCGATTGCGGGGTTCGAGCGTGTCGTTCGGAAGCCGGTTCGATTTGTGTCGCGCCTCCACCAAATCGAACATATCCAGAACTGTTGGAAGATCGGGACCCGTCCCCATCAAGTGGTAATCGAGCTTGGTGTTCCTCCGGTTCGAGTTACCCTCCTTTGTTATTTTCGGTTTCGTCCTAGAGTCCATGAAAAGCCCTACAAAAATTGTAGTCATAGGTTGTTTCTGTCCTAGATCTCGTTTAGCCTTTGCACAAGTTGATTCTAGAGTCCGTAGTGTTGAGTTTGTGTCCTTAGTTGAGTTGTGTTGCTGGTTTAGATCGTGTTTTGTTCGAGTTGTATTCCTTCCGCTACCATCCTTCAAACCCTAGCCGTCACCCATCGCGTTTTCCACCCTCTGCTTTTGTTTTCCCACCCATATCCCACCCTCTGTTAACCCTCTGTTTCGTCATCCATCACGTCTCGTGATCACACCGCATCATCCCCACCTTTCCCGAGCTTCCGCCACCGATTCCCCAAATTCCTCCACCCGATCTTCGCTTTGACCTCCACAAGAACCATAACTTGAGGTCCATCTTCAAACGGCCATAACTTTTGCATACGAACTCGAAATCAGGCGATTTTTTTTTGCCCAAATTCGGCCTGGAAGGTTGAGTACTCGCTCTCCGAAATTGAATCACCGAATTTACAGCACATTCATTATTTTCTGTAGGCCACTACTTACATCCGATTGAGTTGTAACTTTGTGTGGTTCCTATTTCTGTGCTCTGCTCTGTGAAAAAATATAAAAAATACAAAAAAGAAAAGTTCGGCTATAGTAGAGAGGAGAGAGTGCTATCCGTGGCCGCAACAAAAAAAAAAGAAGAAAAGAAGAAGAAGAAGAAAAAAAAAACCTGACAGAGCACAGTTTTAGGTGCCAACAATTTATTTGTTTTGTGCTTATCTTTGAATTGAGCTTCATGAGTGCACGCCATCTTTGTTCTTGTCTTTGCTTTCATATTCTGTTCTTGACTCCTTGTTCATCATCTCATACTTGATATAGGACACATTTAGGCCAGCAACTAGGACCATACTTTGGACATTTATTCAGCATTACTATCTGTTATTGATTTGTGTTCCACTGACATATTTGGCCTTCCAAACTCCATATATCTACTTCTGGATAGCACGTTTTGACCTTGCAATCGTACCCACGCTCGACAAGGTATCACGAACCAGCCACCGGTTGTACCACCCGCTGCTTTGGTAAGCACACTTGTAAGAGCTTGGTAAGCCACTTCCTTTGCGGGTTCCCACTCCCCTTCCTTTGTAGTTGATAGGGATCATCCTTTGTTTTCCTGTTTTCCACTAACCATGGCAGGAAACGAAGAGGATGGGACACCGGTCGATTTCAACGAGTGTGTTAGTCGCGGCCAGCTACAAGCTGCGCTCGACAAACAAAACGCTTCACTCACTGATCTCGGCGCGAGATTGGACACCATCGTCGCCGCCATTACCCAGTTGAACACCACGGAAGGCATTGAGCGGGTGGAGCGGCGGATGGCTCACCTCACTGATCGGATGGACACATTGGAGGCACGTCTACCACCTGTCAATGACGGCCATCATCATGATGAAGCCACAGAGTATGATGCAGATGGCAACATTGATAGGCGGGCGACACAAGATGCACGACTACGTCGTCGTCTTCAGCAGAACCGACATGGTATGGGAGGTAATAACCAGAACCGTCATGGTAACGACGACCCTTTTGCTAAAGTCAAGTTTACCATTCCATCTTTTTCTGGTCTTTATGATGCTGAAATATATCTTGATTGGGAGATGACGGTAGAGCAGAAGTTTAACTCTCACTTAGTTCCTGAGCAACATAGAGTTAGACAAGCTACTAGTGAGTTTAAGGACTTTGCTATTATCTTGGTGGAATGAACTAAGTACCATGCACTTACAACTGATACATGGGAGCGCTTAAAAGAAGCTATGCGTAATCGTTTTGTTCCTCCCTCATATAAACTTGAATTGAGAAAAAATTGCAGCGCTTAGAACAAGGTGATAGTTCTGTTCAAGACTATTATCTTTGAGCTTCAAAAGGGTATGGTGCGTTGTGGGGTTGTTGAGGACACGGAGGATAAGATTTGTCGTTTCTACGGGATTACGGCGTGAAATTCAGGACATTGTTGATTATAAAGAATTTACTATCACAACCGCTTGTTCCACCTTGCTATGCTTGCGAGAAAAAGAATTGCGGGGACGCACGAATCGCCTAAGGCACGCACCGGACGACCCTTCTACACGCCGCGAACGACTACATCGACGGGACTGCCCGAGTCTTCTTCGAGTTTTCGTTCTCCTCCACCACCTGAATAAGATGGCAGCGCCACCGAAGCCACCTTCCACGACACGCCTTGCGATTCTTCAAAAATTCTTTGCGGTCCAGCCAAGAGTTCTTCTTCCGTGACTTCAACGGGCCTCCTCCGGCATTCAGTGCCACCGCTGTCATGGACTTGGTCATGTGCAGAAGAATTGCCCTAGCCAACGGACATACATCGCCACAGAAGATGGAGGCTACATCGACGCCGGATATCGAGGAGGATGATGATGTTGCCGCCCACGGACGACAATGGCGGTGGTGATGATGACCTCGTCCTGGTGGGCGTCCACAGCGACGCTACGGAGCATCATTGTGCAACGAGTCCTCAGCACGCAGGTACAACAACCCGATAAACGTCAACGCCATAATTTGTTTCAGACCTTCTTTGCAATCAAGAACCGGCGTGCACGTGTCATCATTGATGGAGGAAGTTGCAACAACTTGGTGAGTTCTGATTTGGTCAAGAAGCTTGGCTTGACCACGCGACCGCATCCACATCCATACCATATTCAATGGTTAAATGACTCTGGAAAAGCTAAGGTAACACAAACATGCCGAGTACATTTTCCATTGGTGCTTATGTTGATCATGTTGATTGTGATGTGGTTCCCATGCAAGCATGCTCTCTTTATTGGGTCGACCTTGGGAATTTGATAATGATGCTTTACACCATGGTAGTAGTAACACATACACTTTTATGCATAAGGAAAGAAAGTTACTTTAACGCCTTTGACCCCAAATGAGATTATAGAGGCCGATAGGGCGAGAGCTGCTTCTTGCTAATGATCCAAAGGAACATGATAAAACTGAAAACAGCAAGTACTCCATTTGAAAAATTCTGTTATGCTTGCCACAAAATCAGACCTTGCTGCAATTGATGATGTTAATGATACATGCTATGCTTTTGTGTGCAAAGATGCTTTATTTTCTCTTGATAATATGCCTTGCACTTTGCCTGCTCCTCGTCACTAATCTTTTGCGGAGTTTATAGATGTTTTCACGATGAGATACCTCCGGGACTTCCACCCATTCGAGGATTGAGCACAGATTGATTTGATCCTGGGCGAGCTTGCCAAACCGTGCGGCATCAGGGACCAATCCCAAAGAGACTAAGGAGATTCAGCCAAGTCCAAGACCTTTTGGACCGTGGGTACGTCGTGAGAGCCTTAGTCCTTGTCTTGTTCTGTTCTTTTGGTTCCCAAAAGATGGTTCTTGGCGTATGTGTGTAGATTGTAGAGCCATTAACAACATTACTATACGGTATCGTCATCCTATTCCTAGGCTAGACGACATGCTTGATGAGTTGTGTGGTGCTATAATTTTCACAAAGATTGACTTGCGTAGTGGATACCACCAAATAAGAATGAAACTTGGCGATGAATGGAAAACGCTTTTAAAACTAAGTTCGGCTTGTATGAGTGGTTAGTCATGCCTTTTGGTTTAACTAATGCACCTAGCACTTTCATGAGATTAATGAGCGAGGTTTTACGTCCTTTCATTGGCAAATTTGTGGTCGCTTACTTTGATGATATCTTGATTTATAGCAAGTCTATGGATGAACATTCGACTCACTTACGTGCTGTTTTAATGCTTTGAGAGATGCACGTTTGTTTGGTAACCTTGAGAAGTGCACCTTTTGCACGGATCGAGTCTCTTTTCTTGGCTATATTGTGACTCCACAGGAATTGAGGTTGATAGAGCCAAGGTGGAGGCGATATGGAGTTGGCCCACGCCCACAGCCTCCCAAGTCGAAGTTTTCTTGGTCTTGCAGGATTTTATCGCCGCTTTGTCAAAGAATTCAGCACCATTGCGACACCGTTGATTGAGTTGACAAAGAAGAGTGTCGAGTTCCATTGGGGCCATCACAAGAGGAGTCCTTTAATCTTTTGAAGGACAAGCTTACGCACCATTGCTCCAACTTCCGGATTTTGGTAAGACTTTTGAACTCGAATGTGATGCTAGCGGAATTGGTATTGGTGGTGTTTGATGCAAGAAGGCAAACCTGTTGCCTACTTTAGCGAAAAATTGAATGGTCCTGTTCTTAATTATTCCACGTATGATAAAGAATTGTATGCTCTTGTTCGTTCTTTAGAGACGTGGCAACACTATTTATGGCCTAAAGAATTTGTCATTCATTCCGATCATGAATCACTTAAGCATATTCGTAGTCAAACCAATTTGAATCGTAGACATGCTAAGTGGGTTGAATTTATTGAATCTTTCCCTATGTCATTAAACACAAGAAAGGGAAGGATAATGTGATTGCTGATGCTTTGTCTCGACGCTATACCATGTTGTCTCAACTTGATTGTCGCATTTTTGGTCTTGAAACTATTAAAGAACAATATGCTTTTGATGCTGATTTTAAGGATGTGTTGTTGCATTGTAAAGAGGGTCAAGCATGGAATAAATTCGTGATCAATGATGGGTTTTTGTTTAGAGCTAACCGCCTATGCATTCCAGTTGGATCCGTTCGTCTTTTGTTGTTGCAGGAGGCGCATGGAGGCGGTTTGATGGGACATTTGGTGCTAAGAAGGCGGAGGACGTTCGACTACACACTTGTTTTGGCCAAAATGAGGCGAGATGTTGAGCGGTTTGTGGCTCGCTGCACTACATGTCAAAAAGCTAAGTCTCGCTTGAATCCACATGGATTATATATGCCACTTCCTGTTCCTTCTATTCCGTGGGCAGATATTTCTATGGACTTTGTTTTAGGGTTGCCTAGGACTAAGAGGGGAAGGGATAGCATTTTTGTTGTTGTGGATCGTTTTTCTAAGATGGCTCACTTTATCCCATGTCATAAAACCGATGATGCTGTTCATATTGCTGATCTCTTTTTCAAAGAGATAGTTCGTTTGCATGGTATGCCTTCTACTATTGTTTCAGATCGTGATGCCAAGTTCTGTTGGTGATATGCCCTAGAGGCAACATGGAGATGTTGAATATATCACATACTATGTTTATGATACATTGCTTTGTTCCTTGAAATAGACATTATCATTATTGATCAATGAGTATGTGACTTATTCATGAGACTCTTAATGCCAAAATGTTGCTATTTCTAAATGATCCCCGATTATATTTCATATGAGGAACAAATATGATTCAAAGATCGACATATGTATTGATTGATGATCATGTCTCATGGATCATGGTATGGAGATACCAAATCAATAATATGGACATGTGTTAGTGAACATATGTTGGATAGACCCGCCATGAGACACTGCAGATTCCAAGTGTCATCAGTTGGTCTCAAGTAGTGTTTATGTGGAATCCTTAGACTTGAGATCATCATGGTTCCCAGCATGCGTAGTAGCTTACTTTGGGACTACTAAACACTACTCCGTGAATCGGGTAGTCATAAAAGTAGTCTTTGGGTTTGCCATGAAACATGTAGTGGGATGTAAATGATCAAGATAGAATTTGCCCCTCCTTATGGGAGAGATATCTCGGGCCCCTCGATGTAATGGATTATGAAAGTGCATGGCCATGCCAAGGTGATTGAGGAGTCAATCACGAGTTTATAATCCATCACGGAATCGAGAGAGTGATTGAGCTATTAAGAGGATGACACAGGTCTCGCCTTGAGCTTAATCTATATCGTGAGGCAAAGGGATTAGTACATGAAAACATTACAGGTTCAGCCGATATGATCTTTACGTATACTTTGGGGTTAATATGTCTTGCTAGAGGCCGCTATTAACAGGGTGACCGGAAAGGTGTTTCTGGGTCGCGACCAAGTATACGTGAACCTCTGGTCGCACACTTAACGGGTTGGAACACTAATTGAATGTGATTCGGATATGGGCTCAATTCGGATAGAGATCCGGATAGACTCCTATTGGGCCTCGGTCCACGAGGCCCAAGTGAGGAGGTCTATATATGGAGGCGGCGGTGAGGAACGCACGATAATCCCGAGCTAATCCGTAGCCGCCACCTCGAGCCAAACCCTAGCCGCTCATGCGAGTGCCGGTACACTCGCGATCGGCGTTCCAAACCCGGACGTGTGGATACCGTGGAGGCGCTGCTCGTTGCGGCGTTGATCGGCATCAACAACCTCTGATTGGATCCGCTCGTGGTGTGGTTGATCGCGTGGAGGAGACGATCGGTTCGGGACGATCGACTACTTCCACTACTACTTCGACGCGTGGTTGGATCGGCTTCTCCAACTCTTCTTCATTGCTGCCGCCGTCTAGTGGTAACGATCTATGATCCTTCCTTAAGCATGATGTTCTTGTGTGCGCGGTAGAAAAATTTTGTTTTCTGCTATCGTAGCCTACTCGCGATCCATTAGTGGTATCAGAGCCATCTTGCTTAGTTTGCGATCTGGATCGGCGCATATGTTGATATGCGGTTGTAATAGATTGGATCTATTACGGACTAGATCAATCGGTCATAAGGGGTTGGAATATGTATGAGTTGATAGCATCATGTGGCCAAAAGATTAGTTCGTGCTCCTTCTTTGACGTCGCGCGACTTGCCCCTACCTACCGGTAACACCATCGGGCTAATCACAGCCATACGGTCGATGAGATTGAGCCAACAGATCGAGGTCTTGTGTTGCGGTCTCCTCAAGCATACCGATCGCGATGATTGATGTGATTGATCTAATGAAAATTGAGACATTTTGAATGGCTCGGATTTGGGTTGATTTGATCGGCCCGATGAGATTTTCATAGCGATTTCATAGATGCGTTTGCGTACACGCATAGATTGTTATAGAAACACATTCATGTCGTATGGTAGAATATGTTCTACGCTAACTTGTTTTTGCGGGAATGATGTGAATGGTATGGCATAGATGCATATGTGATGCATGTGTGTTTTGGCGACTGTGTGTCGTATTAATCACAGTAGGGTTGAGGTCGTTCTTTAATTGTATAACGACTGCGTGTCGACTTGTGATGCTTGAGCTCCTCATGTAATTCATTTGCTACCTATTAGTTGTAATAGTTTAGTTCTTTGCTATGGAGGCTTCAAGCATGATGACAAAGAGGACAAGAAGTGTGGCGAAGAGTATCACCGTGGAACCATGGCGATGGCGACCACTACGATACAAAATGCCATACCATTCACAGTATAATGTGATTATATGCATGTGATATTTATTTCTTGTCATACTATTCTTTCATGCCATACCAACTAAGGGTTAGTTTTCATGATAGAATAGCTTCTCTCAAGAAAAATTAAGAATTTGTTTTGATGCCCTTCCAATTCTCGCGCCTATAAGAATCATGATCATTGTTTGGTAGGTCCACCAAAGCGAGTACCATCAACTATCTTGATCTAATAGGGTGGATGTCGGACATCCACATGCATAGTATTGGTTTACTTGACAAGGCTATCAAATTGGATTTGGGCCTTGGGGCATGGTGTTGGGAGCCGGGCATTGGATGCCACCCAACAAACAAGAGTCACATAAGATGTGATTAGCAAGTGTTGCTTACCTCGTCACTAGGTTTCTAGCGGTGATGCCAAAGCTCACTAGAACTTAGATGAACATGGATCTTGACCACTATATGTCGTTAGAGGGAAGACGATTACAAAACATATAGTGGGAGTATCTTTGTTAAATTGTTTAATGGAAGACCAAACATGAACATAGTGCTAAACTTTGCATATTCTTTGTTGTAGATCATGTCAACTAATGCCGCATCCAGTTCTTTTAATTTGCGATCTATTCTTGAGAAAGAAAACTCAATGGAACGAACTTTTGGATTGGTATCGCAACACGAGAATTGTTCTCAAGCAAGAGCGCAAGGAGCATGTCCTTGAGTCTCCTTATCCCGATGACTTGCACGATAATGCTACCGTGGTCGCACGGAAAGCTTATGAGAAGCAAGCGAATGATTACCTTGATGTGAGCTGTCTCATGCTTGCCACAATGTCCTGTGAGCTTGAAGCAATATGAGAACACAGATGCCTACAATATCATTGTGGGGTTGCGTGGTATGTTTGAGAACCAAGCAAGGGTGAGAGGTTCAACACTTCAAAGTCCTTGTTTGCGTGCGAGGCTTGCGAAGGAATCCGTCGACCCTCATGTGATTAAGATGATTGGCTACATTGAGAGTCCGGAAAAGCTTGGTTTTCCCTTAGCCAAGAGTTGGCTATCGATGTGATTCTTCGATCGCTCCCCTCGAGCTTTGAGCCATTCATTCGAACTATCACATGAACAACATGGACAAGACCTTGGTGAGTTGCATGGGATGCTAAAATCACCGAGGAAAGCATTAAGAAAAGCAGCCATCATGTGATGATGATGCAGAAAGGCAAGGGCAAGCCCTATGTAAAGAAAGGCGCGGTCAAAGAAAGTTAGCTCCGATGAGATCGTGAGCGGTTCTAAGGCCAAGCAAGTCAAGAAGGGCCTCGCTCGATGCGATTGCTACTACGTAAGCAATCGGGACATTGGAAAGGAACGCCCAAAGTACTTGGAGGATCTTGAGAAAAGAAGGAAGTACGACTTCGCTCCGGTATAAATGTTATAGAAATCAATCTTGCTACTTCATCTACGATTCTTGGGTATTTGATACGGATCGGTTGCTCACATTTGCAAATCGTTGCGGGGCTAAGAAGAAGTAGAAGTTTGAGGAGGAGCGAAGTGGATCTTGGCGTTGGCAATGGAGCAAAAGTTCTTTGCGGTGGTGTTGGCACCATGCCATTGTCTTTACCTTTAGGATTAGTTTTGGAATTGAATAATTGTTATTGTGTTCCATCTCTTTCCAAGAACATTATTTACGCTTCATGTTTACAAGCGAAGGTTATGACTTTAGATCCGTGAACAATGGTTGTTCTCTTTATTTCAAAGATATGTTCTATTGTCATACTCCATTGGTGAATGGGTTATATGTTCTTACTCTTGAAGAGTCATCGGTCTATAACATTAATACAAAGAGGCAACGATCGAATGATTTGAATCCCACGTTTATTTGGCACTCGCCGCTTAGGTCACATAAATGAGAAACGATGGAGAAGCTCCATAGAGATGGTATTCTCGCACTCATTTGATTTTGAATCATTTGAGACATGCGAATCTTGTTTACTTGGCAAGATGACAAAAGCACCTTTCACCGGTCAAGGTGAGCGGGCAAGTGACTTATTGGCACTCGTACATTCGATGTATGTGGACCAATGAGCTCAACACCAGAGGTGGTTTTCAGATTTCATAACTTTTATCGATGACTTTAGTAGATATGGATATATCTACCGATGAAGATAAGTCCAATCCTTTGAAAAGTTCAAAGAATTCCAAAATGAAGTGCAAAATCATTTAGGCAAGACAATCAAGTTTCTACGATCGATCGTGGAGGCGAGTATTTGAGCCATGAGTTTGGTAATCATCTCAAGGATTGTGGAATTGTTCCACAATTGACTCCGCCTGAACACCTCAATGGAATGGGGTATCTCGAACGAGAAATCGCACCTTATTAGATATGGTGCGCCCATGATGAGCCATGAATCTTCCGTTGTCTTTTGGGGTGCGCTCTTGAAACACCGCTTTCACACTAAACAGAGTTCCATCAAAATCGTGAGAAAAGACACCATATGAGATGTGGACAGACAACGTCCTAGCTTGTCTTTTCTTAAGATTTGGGGATGTGAGACTTATGTAAACGTTTACAATCTGATAAGCTCAGTCCTAAATCGATAAATGCTTCTTTATCGGGTATCCTAAGGAAACAAAAGGATATTACTTCTATAATCAAGAAGAAGGCAAAGTGTTTGTCGCTAAGGCATGGTGTCTTCTTAGAGAAAGAGTTTCTCTCAAGAAGGGATAGTGGGAGCATGGTGCAACTTGAAGAAATTCGAGAAACACCGAAAACGTTTCAGCTCTCTGAACCACAACAGGATGAACAAACTGTTGAAGAACCTGTTGTGGACACACCGCACCACGTGGGTCGAGAGGTCACGTCGTGCACCGAGAGGTACATGTTCTTGACTACTCAACAACGGGACATATTGTTGTTAGACAACGATGAGCCTAAAACCTATGAAGAAGCGATGATGGGACCAGACTAGAAATGGCTTGAAGCCATGAGATCCAAATTGAATCCATGCACAAGAATCAAGTTTGGAACTTGGTTGATCCACGATGGTGTTAAAACCATTGAGTGCAAATGGGTTTTCAAGAAAAGATAGACATAGATGGAAATGTTCACATCTATAAAGCGCGATTGGTGGCCAAAGGTTTCAAACAAATTCAAGGTGTTGATTATGATGAAACTTTTTCCCGTCGCAATGCTAAAGTCTATTCGGATCATTCTAGCGATTGTCGCTTATTTCGACTATGAAATATGGCAAATGGATGTCAAAACAGCTTTTCTTAATGGAAATCGAGTGAGGATGTGTACATGACACACCCCACGTGTTTTGTCGATTCGCAATCGCCTAGAAAGATATGCAAGTGCAAAGATCCATTTATGGATTAAAGCGAGCATCTCGGAGTTGGAACATTCGCTTTGATGAAGTAATCAAAGGGTTTGGTTTCATCAAGAACGAAGAAGAGCCTTGTGTTTACAAAAGGCTAGTGGGAGCGCACTCGTGTTTACGGTCTTATATGTGGATGACATATTATTGATCGGAAATGACATTCCTATGTTTCGAATCATAAGTCTTCATTGAAAAGTAGTTTCTCTATGAAAGACTTAGGAGAGGCGATATATTCTGGGCATCAAGATCTATAGAGATAGATCAAAAGGTGATTGGATTAAGCCAAGATACGTACATTGACAAGGTGTTGAAAAGGTTCAACATGCAGATTCCAAGAAAGGCTTCCTACCTATGTCACATGGTATAAATCTTAGCAAGAATCGGTGTCCTAGTACACCGATGAGCGGGATAAAATGAATGCGATTCCATATGCTTCACTATTGGATCCATTATGTATGCCATGCTTTGTACACGCCCGGATGTCTCGTATGCTTTAAGTGCTACGGTAGATACCGACGGATCCGGTGAAAGTCATCGGATTACCGTAAAGAACATCTTGAAGTACTTGAGAAGAACTAAAGATGTGTTCCTCATCTATGGGGTGAGGAAGAGCTCGTTGTAAATGGTTACACCGATGCTAGCTTCCAAACCGACAAAGATGATTTTAGATCGCAATCGGGATTTGTGTTCGCTGAATGGCGGTGCGGTAAGTCGGAAGAGTTCCAAGCAGAGACATTCTTGATTCTACAACAGCCGAGTACATAGCGGCTCGAAGTCGCTAAAGAGGCCGTTGGATCAAGAAATTTGTTTCGAGCTTGGTGTGATGGCTAGTGCCTCCACCCAATGGACCTCATCAGGACAACAAGGGAGCCATTGCGCAAGCCAAGGAGCCTAGATCGCACCGAAGTCCAAGCTCATTCTACGGCGATTTCATCTCATCCGCGAGATTGTGGAGAGGCGATGTTAAGATATGCAAAGTACACACGGATTTGAACATTGCGGATCCGTTGACAAAGCCGCTTCCCACCCAAAGCATGAGGCTCACACTAGGGCAATGGGTATTAGATACCTACATGGTTGACTCTAGTGCAAGTGGGAGACTGTTGGTGATATGCCCTAGAGGCAACATGGAGATGTTGAATATATCACATACTATGTTTATGATACATTGCTTTGTTCCTTGAAATAGACATTATCATTATTGATCAATGAGTATGTGACTTATTCATGAGACTCTTAATGCCAAAATGTTGCTATTTCTAAATGATCCCTGATTATATTTCATATGAGGAACAAATATGATTCAAAGATCAAGATATGTACTGATTGATGATCATGTCTCATGGATCATGGTATGGAGATACCAAATCAATAATATGGACATGTGTTAGTGAACATATGTTGGATAGACCGCCATGAGACACTGCAGAGATTCCAAGTGTCATCAGTTGGTCTCAAGTAGTGTTTATGTGGAATCCTTAGACTTGAGATCATCATGGTTCCCAGCATGCGTAGTAGCTTACTTTGGGACTACTAAACACTACTCCGTGAATCGGGTAGTCATAAAAGTAGTCTTTGGGTTTGCCATGAAACATGTAGTGGGATGTGAATGATCAAGATAGAATTTGCCCTCCTTATGGGAGAGATATCTCGGCCCCTCGATGTAATGGATTATGAAAGTGCATGGCCATGCCAAGGTGATTGAGGAGTCAATCACGAGTTTATAATCCATCACGGAATCGAGAGAGTGATTGAGCTATTAAGAGGATGACACAGTCTCGCCTTGAGCTTAATCTATATCGTGAGGCAAAGGGATTAGTACATGAGAACATTACTGTTCACCGATATGATCTTTACGTATACTTTGGGGTTAATATGTCTTACTAGAGGCCGCTATTAACACGGTGACCGAAAGGTGTTTCGGTCGCGACCAAGTATACGTGAACCTGCTGTGGTCGCACACTTAACGGGTTGGAACACTAATTCAATGTGATTCGGATATGGGCTCAATTCGGATAGAGATCCGGATAGACTCCTATTGGGCCTCGGTCCACGAGGCCCAAGTGAGGAGGTCTATATATGGAGGCGAGGCCGAGGAACGCACCGATAATCCCGAGCTAATCCGTAGCCGCCACCTCGAGCCAAACCCTAGCCGCCGCGAGTCTTTGGTACACTCGCGATCGGCGTTCCACCCGGGCGTGTGGATACCGGTGAGGCGCTGCTCGCTGCGGCGTTGATCGGCATCAACAACCTCTGATTGGATCCGCTCGTGGTGTGGTTGATCGCGTGGAGGAGACGATCGGTTCGGGACGATCGACTACTTCCACTACTACTGACGCGTGGTTGGATCGGCTTCTCCAACTCTTCTTCACGCTGCTGCTGGCCTAGTGGTAACGATCTATGATCCTTCCTTAAGCATGATGTTCTTGTGTGCGCGGTAGAAAAATTTTGTTTTCTGCTATCGTAGCATACTCGCGATCCATTAGATATGCCCTAGAGGCAACATGGAGATGTTGAATATATCACATACTATGTTTATGATACATTGCTTTGTTCCTTGAAATAGACATTATCATTATTGATCAATGAGTATGTGACTTATTCATGAGACTCTTAATGCCAAAATGTTGCTATTTCTAAATGATCCTTGATTATATTTCATATGAGGAACAAATATGATTCAAAGATCGACATATGTATTGATTGATGATCATGTCTCATGGATCATGGTATGGAGATACCAAATCAATAATATGGACATGTGTTAGTGAACATATGTTGGATAGACCCGCCATGAGACACTGCAGAGATTCCAAGTGTCATCGGTTGGTCTCAAGTAGTGTTTATGTGGAATCCTTAGACTTGAGATCATCATGGTTCCCGGATGCGTAGTAGCTTACTTTGGGACTACTAAACACTACTCCGTGTGGCGGGTAGTCATAAAAGTAGTCTTTGGGTTTGCCATGAAACATGTAGTGGGATGTAAATGATCAAGATAGAATTTGCCCTCCTTATGGGAGAGATATCTCGGCCCCTCGATGTAATGGATTATGAAAGTGCATGGCCATGCCAAGGTGATTGAGGAGTCAATCACGAGTTTATAATCCATCACGGAATCGAGAGAGTGATTGAGCTATTAAGAGGATGACACGGGTCTCGCCTTGAGCTTAATCTATATCGTGAGGCAAAGGGATTAGTACATGAAAACATTACAGTTCAAATGATATGATCTTTACGTATACTTTGGGGTTAATATGGCTTGCTAGAGGCCGCTATTAATGTGGTGACCGGAAAGGTGTTTCGGGTCGCGACCAAGTATCGTGAACCTGCTGTGGTCGCACACTTAACGGGTTGGAACACTAATTCAATGTGATTCGGATATGGGCTCAATTCGGATAGAGATCCGATAGACTCCTATTGGGCCTCGGTCCACGAGGCCCAAGTGAGAGGTCTATATATATGGAGGCGGGGCCGAGGGAACGCACCGATAATCCCGAGCTAATCCGTAGCCGCCACCTCGAGCCAAACCCTAGCCGCTCATGAAGTCTTTGGTACACTCGCGATCGGCGTTCCTCCGGACGTGTGGATACCGGTGGAGGCGCTTTCGCGTTGCGGCGTTGATCGGCATCAACAACCTCTGATTGGATCCGCTCGTGGTGTGGTTGATCGCGTGGAGGAGACGATCGGTTCGGGACGATCGACTACTTCCACTACTACTTGACGCGTGGTTGGATCGGCTTCTCCAACTCTTCTTCATTGCGCTGGCGCGTCTAGTGGTAACGATCTATGATCCTTCCTTAAGCATGATGTTCTTGTGTGCACGGTAGAAAAATTTTGTTTTCTGCTATCGTAGCCTACTCGCGATCCATTAAGTTCTTGAGTCACTTTTGGCGTACTCTATGGAACAAGTTGGGTACAAAGTTGTTGTTCTCACCACATGTCACCCACAAACCGATGGCCAAACCGAGGTAGTGAACCGCACATTGTCTACCATGTTGAGAGCTATTTTGAAGAACAATTTGAGCGGTGGGAAGAGTGTTTGCCGCATGTTGAGTTCGCATATAATCGAGCGGAACACTCCACCACCAAGGTAAGTCCTTTTCAGGTAGTGTATAGATTCAATCCCCGTGCCCCTATTGATATTTTACCTTTGCCTACTAGTGAGAGAGTTCATAATGATGCTAAGGAGCGTGCTGATTTTATTATCAAAATACATGAGACTACTAAGGCAAACATTGAAAAGATGAATGAAAAATATAGGATTACTGGTAGTAAAGGTAGAAAGGAAGTTAAACTTGAACCGGTGATTTTGTTTGGTTGCACTTATGAAAGGATAGATTTCTGAATTAAGAAAGTCAAAATTGATGCCTAGAGCTGCTGGTCCTTTTAAGATAGTTGAGAAGATAAATGATAATGCATATAAACTTGAGTTGCCTCCCGAGTTTGGGGTTAGCCCCACCTTTAACATTTCAGATTTGAAGCTATACTTGGGAGAAGAAGATGGGGCTGAGTTGAGGACAACTCCGCTTCAAGAGGGGGAGGATGATGAGGACATCACTTCTTTGGATACACACAACACTCCTCCACTTGATATTCAAGGACCAATCACTAGAGCTCGCTACCGACAATTGAATTTAGAGGTGAGCTCGTTCCTAAGTACTTCTTTTGGTTCATTTGAGAATCGATTGCTACCTAATGATTTAATTATGATTAGAAACCATGGAGAGGATCAAGAAGTACTTGGAGAAGGGCTACGAGGCGCACAAGTCCAGCAAGGGCGAACGAATCATGTTGGATGTCCAACTCAAACCGACTTCGAATCCAATTCGAGTCCAGGACCAGGTTGCACTAAACGGACGCCCAGATCGCATCCGGACTCCGTTTTGGACGTTCCACATATGTATGGAAAGCTGAGAAGATAACCTTTCCAATGGCTCTGGTCTCATATCAAAATTCCTTCTGAGTCAACGGGAATCGTCGAAACAAGTGGACGTCCAGAATCTGTCAGGGTGCTGCGACACCGTCTTTTGGGCCGTTCGCCTTGTATCGTGTTGGAGTCCATTAAGGACGCGTCCAGGGGTTTTGCACGCCCCTTACTCCTTTATATACAGCCGCCACCCCCACCATTAGGGTTGGGTTTTGCTTAGATTAATTCTGTCTTTGAACAGTTTCGCCGTCATCGGTTTGTGAAACCCCAATTTTCGAGTGCTTCATCAATATATCTGCAATTTGGTTGTGTTCTTCCTTGTTCTTGCTTGTGTTCTTCGATTCGCAGCGAGGATTAGCCTTCTTGGCAAGGTCAACCGGCAGCGCACGGTTGATAACCCGAGGAGACGGGTGCTGCGATTGCGGGGTTGAACGTGTCGTCGAAGCCGGTTCGATTTGTGTCGCCTCCACCAAATCAAACATATCCAGAACCTGTTGGAAGATCGGGACCCCGTCCCCATCAAAGTCCATCTGCAATAAACACAAGACCAAGAAAAACAAAGATCTTGGACAACAAAGGATAAGACCACAGTTGAAAGCACATACCTCCTTAAGAAGAAAACATCAAATCTCAACCAATACGAATACATTATTATCATTTGAGCTCAAGAAACTCTTAAGCGGCGAAAATAAAAAGTCAAACACACTTCACAAAGATTACACAACTTGACTTCGACCTCCAAAACTTTCATCAAACTTTTTCCTTTTAACAAAGAGAACAACCTTCTTTGATTACGGTATCACCTTAACAATTCCAACAAAGAAGAGTTGAAGACCACAACACATTAATTCTTTAAGAACTAATAAAACCCCTCAAACACTTTGCTTAAACAATTTCAGCTACTACATAAGTCATGAGATCAAAGATCGCATACCCACTATCAAAACTTTTGATTTAAATAGTACTATAGAATTTATTCAAATTCTTCTATTTAATGAACCTTCAACATTACCATCATAACCACAAATGGACCAACATACTAACATCAGAATAATACATTCTTAACAAGCATCATCATATCATCAACTCCCTTCATAAACTTTTCCAAAAGAAACATAAGAAATCACTTCATCATGTTTCTAATATCTAAATAAGGTTGCAACTACTTGATCTAGGAGAACCTAGTGCATAAGCCACATAAATAGAACAAAGCTCTTAAACAAGATGATACTAGAACATGACAATCTCACAAAACATACTAGCATAAATCTCTTACTAGATTTCATATATTCAATTCTTATGGGTGCTCAACTTTAATTTAGCACAAATTAATTGTACTCTAGTCATTACCGGCAATAATTGATTATTATTTTATCACAACGGCATTCATGATCCTAACTTCGTTTTACAATCATAAAACAATCATGAGCATAGATTCTGTATCCTACCTTACATTCAGAAATTAGAACAGAAATAACTTTAATCTTCAATAATACCAGCTTTGTAAGACTAGATTCTGCAAGTCTATACATCAACATTCATCTATTTCTTTATACATATTTCAACAATCTAACATGGTAAAGATAGATGAAACTAGCAATTGTGCACGCTCATAAAGTATCTAAATAAAAGACATATTAAAGATTAATATTACCAAGACAATATTCCCACACCTTCTTCTTAATAATTCCAAACAGTTAGATTAATCACTAACGACAAACATAATTCCATGTATCCAACATGATAGAATTTTAATCAATCATAATAATCATTGTAACTCTTTTGCACTCTTCTCAATAACTACATGGGTTCCAATCATGTATAGCCAATTTCTTAATCACTGTTCTTTAATAAACTATTACAAGCAATATCAAAATTAATCAACTACACTTCCAAGGATGCTAGTTGGAATTAATTATGCACCACGCTAACTTCACAACTTGACAATTCATACCATACGAGTTAGCTTAGATGATCACCACCTTCTACTTAAGCATAGCAAAATAACATAAAGGATTTTAACACTCTTTCAAAAGAAGAGGAACAATAAACTTCAACGCCGAGATACGTAAATACAAAGATCCAAAGCTTTCACATAACAATGAGTTTTGCAACTCAAAACTTGCATTAACAAGACAAAATACCAAGCGAGCCAATAAGTCATGATTCACAACAAGACAAAAGTCCCACGAAGGAACTAACCTTACAAATCAACAATAAGCACAGGTAGCAAATTATCTCAGTAGTCCGGAAAGAAACAATAACTGCTTCAAGGAACAAGTAGAGACCAATTGCATACCCTCAACTGCAAGAACCACAATCTCAAAAGAAATTCATTAACTGCAATCAGCCAAGAATTGGCCGAAATCAACTTAAGGATAATAACATCTTTCCTAAGAAACTCACCCTCAACACCTGCAATTAAGTTACCTGAGGTAACTACATTGCTAATCCTCATACTACAAACAATGGTATAATTTGGCAATGCCAAGGCAGACATCACAACATCTACATCATCTCATTGACTATTCCAACTCATAACAAGTCATAGGAGCAAAATCATAATCATACAAGATTATCAATAAGCATACAAGATTATCTCATAATGTAAATCATCAATATAACATGTCAAAAGCATAAATGCAATGCTTGACCCATCCCATCCTCAGTGCACCAAAGGTGTCAATTTAATAGTTTAATTACCACGGACCTAAAGCCCACTCGATACCAATCAGTAACACCCAACCTAACATAGGCCTGAAATGCTACTAACTATCCACAATAAAACAACAACTAATATAGGTTACCTAAAAATTTCGGCATAACCTCCTTTGTTTATTAACCGATGGCGCTTTAATAAGCATGAATAGCACAAGTTCTAAATAATGAACGGAAAGATAATATCCAATGATACTAAGTCTTTATTACATTTAATCGATGGAATATAAATCGAACCAATTAAGCTAACAAGCCAACAAGATTGTCATGACTGTCTTTATTTCTTATTGAAGGAATAGTGCACGTGCAACGAAGCTAATCCCTTTTTGATCCCATATATGCCATTCTCACATTGGTACCTAAAACAAATAAACAAACAAAGAAGAGTGAGTCCAATAACTCGACAAGTATATCAACATCAATACCAATGATCATTAATCGTCAAGTTAAACAATTAACATAGAACATCATGCTATGCAATATGATCAAAATCTCCTCTTTCTCATCTCTTTCGCATTTTACCGGTGACGCGGAGTGTGCATCCGTCAATGCACACCCATGCCTGCACCCTCGGCATGCAGGGACCAATGCCCACACTCCGCAAGTGTGGGGACCTCAATGCTTGATCACCGCATGACCAAGACTTCAACAATTCTCAATATGATGCATATATGTGAATGTATCAAAAGATAACGAGCATTCACCATACTACGCATCAACCAATCTCATAAATGTCATAATGTAAATGAACATAAATAGCATTCTCAATTCATCACTTACTCATACTCACAATTTAAACAAATATGATTCAACCATCATCCAAACAATTCAACAAATCCATAAACACACGATTTTCACATCACAAATATACTTGCCTCAACCAGAGAAAATGAAGAACGCGTAGAAGGCACAACCCCTAATCCGCTCTCCTCCTGAATATTTAATTAATAATTACTAACATGACAGTAGCGGGTTTCTAGATATAAAATAACAGCAACCCCAATTAACCCAACAATTTATCTCAATTAAATCCCCAACTCCCTCGCCAAATCGCCCAACCACAGACGACCGACTTCCAAAAATCATAACTTTCAGTCGTAACTCCAAATTAAGCTTTCTTGGACTCTCTGTAAAGATAATTAAATTATCTACAAAAACTTATTTGGGGAGACTCTCTGATTCGGCCATATACTAAACTCTGTCCAGAAGTACCCCGATCTGCAGAACAGTAGCACTAGAAACTTCATAACTTTCGCTACACAAATCCGAATCACGTGTTCTTGTACTCCCTGGAAAGATAATTAAACCCTCTACAACTTTCTAGAAGAGGTCCAGACCTGAATCCCGACGGATCTAACCCGAAACTGCCGAGAAACAACTACTGTCCCAAAGAGCCCGAGAAAACCGACGAATCTAAATCGATTAAAACTCATCTAGAGACTACCAGGATTACCCTTGACGACACAACGATGAACACGTCGACGAACACGACGACGATCTCCACTCCTTCCTCCGGATCCACGCGGTACAGCGACGAACGTCGGCGACGGCGCCCGGGGAGGAGACGACGACGACGGCGGCGGCGGCGACGCGATGACGACGACGAAGGGCAGCACCACCACGGCGGAGCGGCGACCAGCGCGCAACGCAAGGGACAGCGGCGGCGAGGGCAAGGCGGCGGCGAGGCGCAAGCAGGGCGGCTTGGGCAAAGGGGCGCCTAGGGTTTTAAATGGTGACCTCCCTCCCTCTTGGGCCTAGAAAATCCCACCGGCCAAGGCCTAGCCCCAGGTTGTCTTAATTTTCCAGAAAACCCTCCAAAACTCTTTTAATTTTTAATCTTTTCACTTAAGTCCCTCTCTCTATTAATTAAACAATTAATAAAATATTTTCCGGGGTATTACACTGTGATTAATTGCACTATTCCCTGGATCAGTAGATAGTGCTCACAGATACAGAAAATGAGTATCAAATACATATCATGCGGAAGCATAAATATAATAGTAAACTTACACATGGGCCGATTAGGCCGAAATCATTAAATTGCGGCGGAAGAACGAAGCACACATGGGAAACCTCGGGGCGTGCCCACAGTGACCAACCGGAGGTTCGCGACCTAGCCCTTGACATCTTCATCTTCACCGCCTCATGATCTGTAGTGTTGCTAATGCACAGTGACTTGATCCTTGACTCTGGATTTGTTGTGAGAGCGAGAGTGAGCACACTAACCACCGTGTTCATGAGCCAATACACAGAATGCAAATAAATAGTATGCATGGCTTATCAAGGAAAGGTTCGGGTTGTTTTATTTGCCAGCAACTTCTCTTTTTGGTAGCTTTAGGAGAAGCATTGCCATTATTTGCTTTTGAAATATGATACATAAAAACTTCCTGAGACTTAGCAGCTTGAACAAAAACATAATGTGTAAGAGAATGCAATAACAATAGCGATTGATTCCATCCACGTTACATGGCATCTGCACCATATGCTTAATCCTTCATTATAGCCGCTTACATTACCACCGGGGCGACACCGGGACAATTCCACTGGGACGACACCCAGGACAACTCAAATAAGGGCCTTTCACTGCCCTCCACTTTTCCATTCCCACCCACAAAGTTTTTGAAATAGAACTATATCTGGTTAAGTTCCCATGTCCACCCATGACCGTGGGCACAGCTATTCGAATAGTTTTGACTCTGCAGAGTTTGTACACTTTCACCATAAGCGATAATCCACCAAGGCCCCACCCGATTCCTTGGTCGGGTGGTCAAATAGATTATCACATGACCTGCTCGGATATCTAGTTTCTCTAGTCATCTCACCCTATGGAAACGCCCACTGCGGTGGGTCCCATACGCTCCACGGATGTTCACCACGGCTACCGGCATTATTCTGCCTCTCCCTCAATGCTAGTACGACCGGTGAACGTCACCCTCCTCGGTGTCCCTTTAGGCCTCCTTGCCCTTGCATAACCACGTCTATCCACCACCGCATGAGATGAGTCGGGAGTGTCGACATCGCTACTTAGCCAAGTTGTAATTTACAGACATGTGGTTGCACTGTTTTACGTGGGAGATCATGACAAGATTCAGTCCTTAGTATTACCTGGGCGGTTCCACCACACTCCATATTTGTGCTCCCACCGCACCACACCAGCCCCCAAATCATCCGCCCAGATATTCAAGCAAGTTGAGGTTTTTGGGAGCATAAAATAATCATATCCAACACAAATACCAGTCATTATCACCATGACTGCCCAAACCAGTTTCTCATGATTGAAAATGTTGATGATGCTTGGGGCATTTCAGCGCCCCCGAGTATCTATGCAGTACTAAGCATGGCGCATAATTAGATACTTATTTTCGAAATGTTACTATTATAATTTTTGCTAGGGCGACAAGGTTCGCATAATCAATATTCAAAAGGGGGTATAATATTAATCAAGGCAACAATAGGCATATACTAGAATCTTGAATTAAACATGGAGTTGCATATAAAATAATAACATGCAATTTGATAATTTAAACAAAAGTAATTTGCATAAAATGTAGGTTCAACATGAGCAAAGTATTGACTTGCCTGGCGCGGTTTACCGCGGTCTTGAGCTCACACAAAGTCGTATTATGCGATGATCTTTATTTCCGGGTCTTCATCAACCTTGGTCTCGCTTCATCCATAGAATCTTCAGGACTTCAATTTCTAATTATGCTCTAAATGACTGAATACAAATAAAATCAAATAACTCAAAAGATCCACATAAATCCAAATGAAATCAATTTAGCTGTGTTAGGAATTAATGGGTGATTTGAGGCAAGGTTGGTGACAGGGTACGATGACTCGTTCTTTTTTATTACTAGCCTCTTTTTATTATTTTTGTATTTATTTAGGAAGTTCCATGAGTTAAGGGCCGGTGTATGATTTTAGCTGGGCATTATTTTGTCGAGCGCTATATTCAGGGCATACGCTATCTTTTAGCATTGTATACGATTTTTTTAATTTACCAAATTAATATTTTAGTCTGGGTTTATAACATTTTGTGGTAAGATATTTTATGTACACTAGCTATTACGAGGCACAGTGTAAGTTGAATTTGGATCCATGTATACAGGTCCTGACCTACTATATTCAATTATGTCCAACATTATTATTTACAGAATCTAACACTAATATTTAATTAACGACACCATTATTAATTTGTCTACACTTTAGTTATTATCAGACTTAGCTTTTATTTTTAGTTTAAATGTATTTATTTTGCAAGGTTTGTTATATGGGTTGATATTTTAATATAGCTACTTTAATTAAATCTACCAAGGAGAATTGTTTAATCACGGTATGTTAAATGTTAGTGCATATAGTATAATTAAGGTTAATCTTTTTGAGTATTTAACCAAAGCCATATTTATTTATTATTGCTTTGAATTAATAATTAGCCTTTTTGATGAGCACTCAAACCATATTAATCATGCATGCATGAACTAGTCCAAATATTAGTGGCTTAATATCCAAATCATCTAATGGTCAAAAAGGGTTCTTCTAATTGTTTGGGGCATCGAGATGATGGTCATGTTTCAAACCATGCTATGGTTAATTCCATCAGATTATTTGTTGGCGAGGTTACTCCGATGTCCGATATTCCAAGGGCCTATATTTCAATGTCTAATTATGATTTTGTTTTTAATTAACAGTACTCTGAGAATCAACTGTCTCTTATATTTTGTTCTTTTATCTAGCATCGGAAATAACTTAATCTTGGTTAGATTCTATCTACATAGGATCAAGCCTACTACACACAACTTTATTTCACTACTATTGTTGACCATACATACAGTAGAGATTTATTTACTGGCGGCATTTTAAATATTAGGACATACATTTTTAACTACTACTAAGGGTAATCTTTTATCTTAAAGCATTATTGTTAAAATTTTAATATAACCTCCTATTTATTTTCCTTAGCTGTAACTTGAATCAATTCTTAATTAAGATCCTTATTAACCTTGGACATTAAGCATAACCATCTTTTACTAATGCTCTAATTAACAATTGGTCTTTTAATTCATTTATGCAAACCACATTAATTATTCATGTATGATAACTAATACAAATTTAAATATTATATAATCTCATTTACTCCCTAATAAATTTATCCACTCCTCTAAATTATTGTTAAATTTTTCTTAATTTTTACTAATTAAAATGGGTTACAACAATTAAAACAAAATATAATGGAAAAAGTGTGGGCCGGATCGAACCCAGGATCTGAGGCCAATGTGGCGAGCGCGTTGGCTGGGCTAACCAAGTGGGCGGAAGCTCTCGGCTGACATAGAAGGAGAAGATATTTGAGAAGAGGTAATGTGGTGACGGTGCTCCAAACAGAGTAAAGCAGTGCCGACGGGGGAGCCCTTGCCGGCGGTGAGCGACGGACGGAGAGGAAGTGGGGACACGAAATATGGGTTGCTCGGCGCCGAAGGAAGCTAGGGGTGGCGGCGCGAGCGGCGAGCGGGCGGGCGGGGCGGCATGGCCAAAGCGGCCACGACGAGGTGGAAAAGGGCGGCGGCGACTAGAGGGAAAAAGGAAGAAGGTGGGGCGACAGAGCTACACGGGGTCAAGGGAAGTCTTACCATGCGTTGGGCTGCGAGCAAGTCCGAGGGAAGCCGGGCGTGAGGGGGCGGCGAGAGGGGTTCACGACGCCGGCGAGTTGGGGTGGACCACCGCTCCAATTGGCGGTGCGGGCGGGTCGTGATGCCACCGGCCGCTTCATCCGCGATGGAATTTGGCCGAGCCTCCATGGTCGGCGGAATCGCAAGGGCGCACGGTGGCGGCCGCTGCTCCCAAGTGGCGGGAAACAAAAAAGAATGGAGGGGAAGAAGAGGATGGCGGAAGTGAGGGAGGCCAAGGCCTCTTATAGCCGGAGGAGGGGAGGCGTTGTTGGCGGAGGACCCAGGGCGGCGGCGACCGCTGGCCCTGCCCGACGCTGGGCTCGACGCTGGGGTGCAGGGCACGGGGCTCGGGAACTCGGCACTGGCGGGGCGGCGCGGTGAGGATGGACTGTGGCGAGGTGACCCGATGTCGGCGGTAGCAGAGCGAGAGAAGAAGGAGAGAGGCGACGTGGAGATCGCCTGGCCGCGGAAGAAGAAAGGAGGAGAAAAGAAGGAGCCGCTGCGCACGGGGAAGAAAGAAAAGGGGGAAAAGGCAGGTGCGCTGCCAGGCCGGGCCCAGCGGGCAGAGAAAAAAAAATGGGAGGGAGAAAAGAAAAAGGAGGAGAGAGGAAAAGGAGTGGGGCCCACATGTAGGTGAGAGGAAAATATAGGAATAGGGAAGAAAAAGGGAAAAAGGGCTCAAGCAAAGTTTTTGAATTTCTAGATTTTAACTTAATTTTCTTTCTGCATTTATGATTATTGATTTAAATTTTTACATGACATTTAAAATGTAAAATTTAAATTTTTAACTATTTAGATGTGAGCTTTTAAATCTTCTTTAGCCATTTTTTTCCTTCTTTAAGTAAATTGGATTTCAATTTCTTATTCACATTATTTAATACCTAAATTTTAAATTGAGTGTAAATCCTTTTATTTTCTATTTCTTCTATTAACATCAACTTTGCTTCTAGAGTTGGATATTCTTTCTTAATATTTTAATTTTCATGACACAAAACCCGAAAGATTTAAATATTCCAAAGAAATTTTGAACGCCAGCAAAATTTAAGAAAAGTTTTTAAAAGAAATTTCATAATTTTGGGATATCCAAATTTTGGGATGTTACAAACCTACCCCCTTAAATGAATCTCGACCCCGAGATTCCGGTAGAATAGGAAAAAGGAGGTGAGGTTATATTGGGTAGCAATAGGTTTCTGTGTGTTGCTCGACGTATAGTTCTTTAGTTTCACAGAGAGATAAAAATATGCACAACAGGGGTTAGAACTTGGAGAAGTCGAAAGGGGAGAGAGAAACCTTATTCTCCTGGATAGATCGTAGACTTCCCAATACTTGTTTCTGATGTTGATGTCTTCACATTGCCATAGAATGGAGTAGTTGCATTGCCTATTGGATATATGGTTGTAGAATTTCTTATTGATAGGCGGGTAAGAATGGTCTGCGCCCTAGGGGTAGGGGGACTTAGGAATGCAGGGGTGACGAAGGGTATATGTATGGTGGTGTAACACTCACCTAACATAGGCACGAATGCTACTAACTATCTACAATAAAACAACAACTAATATAGGTTACCTAAAATTTCGGCATAACCTCCTTTGTTTATTAACAGATGGCGGTTTAATAAGCATGAATAGCACAAGTTCTAAATAATGAACGGAAAGATAATATCCAATGATACTAAGTCTTTATTACAATTAATCGATGGAATATAAACCGAACCAATTAAGCTAACAAGCCAACAAGTTTATCATGATCGCCTTTATTTCTTAGTGAAGGAATTGTGCACGTGAATCAACTAGCCATTCATGTCCCCATGTATCTTGATCTCACATTGGTACCTAAAATAGACAAACAACAACAAGAGTGAGTCAACGACTCGGCAGTATAATCAGATCAAATGCAAGCATGAACATTAACTCTCAAGTTAAACATATTACATATGAATTTCATGCTATGCATTATGATCAAAGTCATCTTTCTCATCTCTTTCGCATTTTACCGTAATGCGGTGTGCATCCGTCAATGCACACCATGCACGCACCCTCAGTGCAGGGACCACTGCCCACACTCGCAAGTGTGGGGACCTCGATGCTTGATCACCGCATGACCAAGACTTCAACACTCAATATGATGCATATATGTGAATGTATCAAAGATAACGAGCATTCACCATACTACGCATCAACCAATCTCATAAATGCCATAATGTAAAGAACATAAATAGCATTCTCAATTCAGAACATTACTCAAATTCATAAGTAAAGCATTCATAACTCAAACACCACTCATATCATCCAAATCACTCAATCACAGAGATTAATCATAGCAGGTTATACTTGCCTCAACCATGAGACAACGAAGAATGAGCGAAGCGAAACTCGAAATCCGCTCTCCTCCTGAATAATTAATTAATAATTACTAACATGACAGTAGCGGTTTCTGGATACAAAATAACAGCAACCCCAATTAACCCAACAATTTATCTCAATTAAAACCCCAACTTCCCTCGGCCAAAACTGCCCAACCACAGACAGCCGACTTCCAAAATCATAACTTTCAGTACGAAACTCTAAATTAAGCGTTCTTGACTCTCTGGAAAGATAATTAAATTATCTACAAAACTTAGTTGGGGAGACTCTCTGATTCTGCCATTAACTAGCCTATCCAAACCCTTTTCTAAAGCATCCAAATTCACGTCGGACCTCTGGACAGCGCACTAAAACAGGCATAACTTTCGCCCAGAAACTCGGAATCAAGACTTCTTGACCTTTATGGAAAGCTAAGAAAATTATCTAAAACTTTCCTAACATGAAGAATTTCTGATTCGCCCGATTACCCGTCGCACAAACCGATCTACTAAAATCTGTCCAAAACTACTCCGATCTGCAGAACAGCAGCACTAGAAAATTCATAACTTTTGCTACACAACTCGGAATAACGCGTTCTAGCACTCCCTGGAAAGATAATTAAGTCCTCTACAATTTTCCAGAAGAGGTCCAGACCTGAATCCTGACGGATCAAACCCAGAACAGCCGATTACCCCAACTGTCACGGCGGTCCAGAAAACTGACGAAATCCAACTTGATTAAAACTCATCTAGAGGACCAACGGAGTTACCCTTGACGACACGAGGATGAACACGTCGACGAACACGACGACGAACACGACGAAGAACACGCCCACGGTCTCCTCCTCTCCTTCCTCCGGATCCACGCGCACGGCGATTTAACGGCGACGACGGCGCCCGGGAGGAGACGACGACGACGAAGACGGAGGCACCACGGCGCAGCGAGGACGACGACACGGCACGGAGAGCAGCGGCACCACGGCGGCGGCGGCGCAGCGCGCGGCAACGCGTGGGCGGCGGGCGGGCTGCCGCGGCAGCGACGGCAGCGCGGCACAGGCGCGGCCTGGCGGGAGGCAGGGCAACAGAGGCGCGGCGGCAGAAGGCGCAGGAGACGGCGGGCTGCAGGAACAGGCGCGGGGGCTGAGGCGCAGGGGTGGGGGTTGCTGGGGTTTTAAGTGGTGGCCTCCTCCCGTCTTGGGCCTAGAAATCCCACAGGCCAAGCCCAAGCCAGTGTTGTCTTAACTTTCGAAAAACCCCAAAACTCTTTTAATATTAATCTTTTCACTTAAGTCCTCTCTATTAATTAAACAATTAATAAAACATTTTTCGGGTATTACATTCTACCCTCCTTAAACAGAATTCAACCCAATTCTAACCGTAATACCGGATCGATTTTATTAATTATCTATTTATTTAAGAGAGGGGTGTCGCAAGAAAAATAATAAAATAAACTGTTTAGGGGTTTTCGGAAAATTAGGACAACCTCGGCCTGGGCTTCGCCCTGTGGGTTTTTCTGGCCCAAGAGGGAGGAGGCCATCCTATTTAACCGTGGCAGCCTCCCACCCTAGCCGCCCCCTGCGCCTCCTCCCAGTGCCGCCGCCGCCGCCGCCGCCCCGGCCGCGCGCCGCCCGTCCTCCGGTGCCACGCCGTCGCTGCTCGACATCGCCTCCTTCCCACGGTGCGCCGTCGTTGTCGTCCGTCGCTGCATCGCGTAGATCCGGAGGAGGAAGAGGAGGAGTTCGCGGAGGAGATCGCGGGCAAGTTCGTCGTGTTCTTCGTCCTCGTCGTGTTCTTCATCTTGTCTTCAAGGGTAATCCCTGCTAACCCATCTAGATAGATAATTTTAGCCAATCGAAAGTTCGTCGGTTTTCTGGATTTCCGTGACAGATTGGATTAATCGGCAGTTTTGGTTAGATTCATCGGGATTCAGGTCTGGACTCCTTCTAGAAAATTGTAGAGGACTTAATTATCTTTCCAGGGAGTGCTAGAACGAGTTATTCCGAGTTGTATAGCAAAAGTTATGAATTTTCTAGTGCTGCTGTTCTGCAGATCGGAGTAGTTTTGGACAGATTTTAGTAGATCGGTTTGTGCGACGGGTAACCGGGCGAATCAGAAATTCTTCATGTTAGGAAAGTTTTAGATAATTTTCTTAGCTTTCCATAAAGGTCAAGAAGTCCGATTCCGAGTTTCTGGGCGAAAGTTATGCTCAGTTTTAGTGCGCCGTCCAGAGAGTCCGACGTGAATTTGGATGCTTTAGAAAGGGTTTGATCGGCTAGTTAATGGCAGAATCAGAGAGTCTCCCAACCAAGTTTTTGTAGATAATTTAATTATATTTCTAGAGAGTCTAAGAACGCTTAATTTAGAGTTTCGTACTGAAAGTTATGATTTTTGGAAGTCGGCTGTCTGTGGTTGGGCAGTTTTGGCCGAGGGTAGTTGGGGTTTTAATTGAGATAAATTGTTGGGTTAATTGGGGTTGCTGTTATTTTGTATCCAGAAACCCGCTACTGTCATGTTAGTAATTATTAATTAATTATTCAGGAGGAGAGCGGATTCCGGGTTTCGCCGCTCGATCTTCGTTGTCTCGCTGTTGAGGCAAGTATAACCTGCTATGATTAACTGTGTGATTGAGTGATTTGGATGATAAGAGTGGTGTTTGAGTTATGAATGCTTTACTTATGAATTTGAGTAATGTTCGAGTTGTTAATGCTATTTATGTTCTGTTTACATTATGGCATTTATGAGATTTGTTGATGCGTAGTATGGTGAATGCATGTTATCTTGTTGATACATTCACATATGTGCATCATATTGAGAATTGTTGAAGTCTTGGTCATGTGGTGATCAAGACGAGGTCCCCACACTGCGGAGTGTGGCACTGGTCCCTGCACTGAGGGTGGTGCATGGTGCATTGACGGATGCACACCGTGCACACGTAAAATGCGAAAGAGATGAGAAAGAGGAGCCTTTGATCATAATGTATAGCATGAAATTCATATGTAATATGTTTAACTTGAGAGTTAATGTTCATGCTTGCATTTGATACGATTATACTTGCGAGTCGTTGGACTCACTTGTTGTTGTTTGTTTATTTTAGGTACCAATGTGAGATCAAGATACATGGGGACATGAATGGCTAGTTCGATTCACGTGCACAATTCCTTCATTAAGAAATAAAGATGCTTATGATAAACTTGTTGGCTTGATAGCTTATTTGGTTCAGTTTATATTTCCTCGATTAAATGTAATAAAGACTTAGTACCTTTTGGATATTACCTTCCGCTCATTATTTAGAACTTGTGCTATTCATGCTTATTAAACCGCCATCCGTTAATAAACAAAGGAGGTCATGCCGAATTTTTAGGTAATTTATATTAGTTGTTGATATATTGTGATAGTTAGTAGCATTTCGTGCCTATGTTAGGTGAGTGTTACAATGGTATCGAGAGCGGTCAGAGGTCCGTGGTAGTGAAAAATATTAAATTTGACACACCTTGTGCATGATAGATGGGGATGGGTTTTGCATCGATCTGTATCATTGCTGCTGATTTTGATTATTAATTGTGTGTTATGTGTGACTCTATATTTATTTATGTTATATAGAGATGGCAAGGGTAGAGGCCGTGGTCGTGGTCGTGGCCGGCAGAGCCGACTGACCAAGCCGTGTGCCCGCCAGATTGAATGTAGTCTGCTGCCGAGAGGCCATCCGGTGGGATCGAGGAAGAGGTTGCTTCACGGTTCAAGGAAACCAGTCTCCACCCCCGCACCCGTGAGCCGCGCTGCGGTCATTCCTATGACCTTGCCTGCAGAGGGAGTGATGGGTCCGCATCGGTGGAATGCGTTGAGGTTGGACACTTCGATGGACTTGGGACGCCAGCTGATGCTTTGCTAATTGGTTGCGCCACAGAGAGACATCTAGAGGTGTTGGGACTACCATCCGAGCAAAGCAGGCTCGGTTTGTGGCCTTTCAGCTTGAAGGCAAAGGATCTCGTGGGAAGGAGTCCTGTCACTAGATCCACGCCTTTAGGGCCAGCGACTTGGGAGGTGTTTACGGAGCGCTTCAGAAGAGGTTCTATCCCGACTCATTTGTGGAGAGGATGGAGGTTTCAAAGAACCACTACAAGCGTGGCAAGATGTCGCTGTCGTAGTACGAGGTGGGATTCCACAACATAATCCGCCTGCACTTTGTGGCTACCAATGAGGTGGAGAAGGCCAAGAGGTTCCGCAGAGGACTTAGGCGGGAGTTTCGACAGTATTAGGAGCTTTGGAGCTCCGTGACTTTAGCTCCTCGTGGAGCAAGCTAGAGGCATGGAGTTAGAGATGCGGCTTGGGAGGGACTGCAGGGACCGTGGTCATGCGACTCGAGGGTACAGAGTAGCAGAGGAAGAGTTTTGGCAATGGTGGGTCGGCGTCAAGCCGGTTCACAAGAAGTTCAAGGGTCGCAGAATTCTTTCAAGTCTAAATTCAACAAGTCCTGTGCGCCTTCCACTTTTCGCCCTTCACCGGTGTTCATGGTACGTCCGTCCCGGTCGAGGATGAAATGTTTCAAGTGTGGTGAGGGACATCGTGCAGAGTGTGTTTGGTGGGAGCTTGTCGCCATTGTGGTCTGAGGGCCACAAGGCAATGGTCTGTAAGCGTAATCCCGCCAAAGATCATCAAGTGGGAGCCAATTCAGCAAAGACAACGGCCAGCAGCTTCTTCCCGGGTTAGTGCAGATGCAGCTGCCCCTACTGAACTTGGCGCCGACCAGTCTCACTACTCCTTCGCCGGAGGGATGCCTGTGGTACTTTTGGCCTCCTCCTGGGCGTTGTTTCCAGCAAGGGCGCCTTCAGCTCCTCCTGCAGTGGCGGCCCGCCATATCCGGGTGTTGCGGCGCCCGGCACTCCAGCGTTAGTCTCCCTACGCCTTGCCGACTACCGAGCCAGGCAGTCGTCCCGATGTGGTGACAGTACGCTTTTGGTGGACCGGTGGAGGCTTATGTTGCTTTGATTCCCGAGCTACTTTCTCCTTTGCTTCGTAGAGTTTGCTAGTCGGGCCAGTTGAGTTTGCGCCTATAGCTCACTGCTTTTGGTTCATTCACCGTGGAATTCTTTCTAGTTCCACATGCATCGGGTTGTAATGATTACCATAGATGGAGAACATTTTGTTGCTATTCGATGGTTATGAGGATGGAGCCGTTTGATGTTATTTTGGGAATGGATTGGTTGCATAGTTACCGTGTCTTTGTCATATCTTGTTTTGGAAGACAAGAACTTTGCAATCGCCGTCGTGCCAAGAGTTAGTGTTTGGGGTAGTGCACCCTCCTGTACACCCAAGGTGTTGGCTAGTCTTTTTCCCGGTAGTAGAGCAAGAAGAGTGGATTTTTTATCCCTTGTGGAAAAGCCAAATTCCTCTTTGATTGCGAGCGATTCCGTGGTCCCGAATTGTGGATCGTTTTCCAGCAGAGTTGCTGTGGATGCCACCTCGCGTCCCGGTGGAGTTCGACTGACTTGGTGCCGGAGCACGACCAGCTTCTATAACTCCGCACTGCTTGGCTCGTACTGCCCAAGAAGAGCTAAAGAAGCGCTTGGATGATCTAAAAGCGAAGGAACTTATTCGCCCGAGCGTGTCTCCGTGGGGAGCACCGGTCGCTTTGTCAAGAAGAAAGATGGGAGTTGGCGATGTGTATTGACTACCGTGTCTCAACCACCGACCATCAAGAATAAGTATCCTTACCCCGTGACGAGGATTTGTTTGATCATTGAGGGAGCTAAGGTATTTTCAAAGATTGATCTCCAGTCGGGGTACAATCAAATTCCTGTCCGAGAGGAGGACATTGAGAAAACGGCGTTCTCCACGAGGTATGGGCACTTTGAATTTAAAGTTATGTCTTTTGACTAACAAATGCCCCCGCCGCTTTCATGGAGATAATGAATGTGATGTTACATGAATATTTGGACGACTTTGTGGTCGATTCATTGATGATATCTTGATTTATTCCAAGAGTGAAGCAGATCATGAGCGGATCTCGAGACAAGTGTTGGCAACACTAAGAGAGCATAAGTTTTATGCGAAGCTCAAGAAGTGTGAGTTCGGGTGACTCGGTGGGGTTCTTGGGTCACATCATCGCGATAAGGGAGTATCACGATCCAAGTAAAGTTTCTTCGGTGGTGGATTGGGAGAGGCCGACCAATGTCAAGGAGGTGAGGAGCTTCCTCGGATTGGCAGGTTATTATCGGCGCTTTGTGCAGATTTCTCCATCATCGCCAAGCCCCGCCGAGGCTTACTCGTAAGGACATGAGGTTTCGGTGGGATGATGATTGTGAGCTAGCTTTTGATTTTGAAGGAAAAGTGGTGACCGCCTGCTCTCACCGCCGAGCCGTGGCGATTCACGCTTTTCTCGATGCATCAAGAGTTGGGTGGGTTGTGTGCTTATGCAAGATGGTAAGGTTTTGGCTTACGCATCGAGGCAGCTGAAAAAGCATGAACAGAATTACCCTACCCATGATTTAGAGTGCATGCAGCTTGTGTTTGCATTGAAGCTTTGGAGGCACTATTCAGACGGTGAGACTTGTGACGTGTTTACCGATCACAAGAGTCTCAAGTACATCTTTACCCGTAGGATCTGAATTTGAGGCAACGCAGATGGTTAGAGTTGATCAAGGATTATGATCTAACCATTCAAGATCATCCGGTAAGGCCAATGTGGTGGCCGATGCTCGAGTCGCAAGGCGGCGCTGCTACCGGATTGTTTGATTGCTGATTTTGATCGTATGGGGATATCTTTCGCTATGCGGGTACGGCCCAAGTGGAGACCCAGTTGATCTTAGAGTCAGCTATACCAGAGCGAGTACGGGAGGCACAACAGTCTAATCCGTTGCTTCAGAGGGTTATGAAACGGTTGGAGATGGGAAAAGAAGGGATTTCAGCTTGATATGTCGGGTGCATTGCGCTTTAAAGGGCGTTTATGCGCAGCAGTGAAGCGGGGTTAAGGATGACATTTTGAGAGAAGCTCATCGCACTCGTATACAGCTCATCCGGGAGAGACTAAGATGTACCGTGATTTGAAGCGAATTTCGGTGGAAAGGATGAAGGTGGATATAGCCAATTACGTGGCCTCGTGTGGTATTTGTCGCCAAGTGAAAGCCGAACATAAGAGGCCAGCCGGATTATTGCAGCCATTGGAGGTTCCTCAATGGCCGTGGGATGATATTTCTATGGATTTTGTGGTCGCGTTACCTCGGTCGCCGAGAGGCAAGGACGCAATTTGGGTTGTTGTGGATCGGTTCAAGAAGTCCGCAAGACTTCATTCCTATCCGCACAACCAACTCAACAGTGATCCGCTCCTATTTATGTTCGGCAAATTGTGAGACCGCATGGTGTGCCTAAGACCATAATTTCCAGCGAGAGATGCCAAGTTTGTTTCCAAGTTTTGGGAGAGTTTGCAGAGTGCTTTGGGCACTCAGCTGCTTGAGCACGGCTTTCCACCACAGACTTATGGACAATCGAGCGGACTATCCAAACTTTCGAGGACATGTTGAGATCTTGTGTGTTTCCTTGGAAGGGTAGTTGGGAGGATCAATTACCTCTGGCGAGTTTGCCTATAACAATGCTTATCACTCTAGTATCAAAGCAGCTCCATTTGAAGTGTTGTATGGTCGTAAGTGCAGGTCGCCCCTTTGCTGGGAAGCGGTGGCGAAAGCGCCTTAAGACCGGATTGGGTCCGTAAGACCGTTGAGAGAGTGGCTTTGGTAAGACAAATTTGTTGGCCGCCTGAGTGATGTAAGAGTTATGCCGATGTGAGAAGGAGGGACTTGAGTTTGCGGTGGGAGATCGGTGCTCTTGAGAGTATCTCCTACCAAGGGTGTGGTGAGGTTCGTACAAAAGGGAAGCTTAGCCCGAGGTACGTTGGACCTTTCACCATACTAGCGCGGATTGGGAAGTTGGCTTCCGCTTGATCTTCCCGAGGCTATGCGCGGAGTGCATAATGTGTTTCACGTGTCCATGTTGAGAAAGTACTTGCGAGACCGAAGTTCACATCGCTCTAGAACCTTTGGTTATTGAGCAAGATTTGTCCTTTGAGTCCAAACCAAGGCGAATTCGGAAAGGGCGTAAAAGTGTTGAGAAATAAGACTTTCTTTGTATGTCAAAGTGCTTTGGTCGCAGCAGATCGAGAGGGAGGCAACTTGGGAGTTGGAGTCTCGCATGCGAGCTATACCCGAGTTGTTCTTGTCGGTGCGTGTTGTTTTGTTAGTTGGTTGAGTTTTATTTCGCTTTCCTTGTGAGTGCGGTTAGAATTCGGTCGAATTGCTTAAGGGGGTAGAATGTAATACCCTGATCGATTTTATTAATTATCTATTTATTTAAGAGAGGGTGTCATAGAGAAAATAATAAAATAAACTGCTTAGGGTTTTCGGAAAATTAGACACCTTTGGCCTGGGCTTGGCCTGTGGGTTTTTCTTGGCCCAAGAGGGAGGGAGGCCACCCTATTTAACCAGTGGCAGCCTCTAACCGCCCTAGCCTCCTCCCCCTCCTCCCCTGTGCAGCCGCCGCCCCTGCTGGCCCGCCGCGTCCGTCCTCCGGTGCCACGCCGCCGCTGCCTCGACGCCGCCTCCTTCCCACGGTGCGCCGTTTGTCGTCCGTCGCTGCATTGCGTAGATCCGGAGGAGGAAGAGGAGGAGTTCATGAGGAGATCGCGGGCAAGTTCGTCGTGTTCTTCGCCCTCGTCGTGTTCTTCATCTTGTCTTCAAGGGTAATCCTGCTAACCCATCTAGATAGATAATTTTAGCCAATCGAAAGTTCGTCGGTTTTTTGGATTTCCGTGACAGATTGGATTAATCGGCAGTTTTGGGTTAGATTCGTCGGGATTCAGGTCTGGACCCCTTCTAGAAAATTGTAGAGGACTTAATTATCTTTCCAGGGAGTGCTAGAACGCGTTATTCCGAGTTGTGTAGCAAAAGTTATGAATTTTCGAGTGCTGCTGTTCTGCAGATCGGAGTAGTTTTGGACAGATTTTAGTAGATCGGTTTGTGCGACGGGTAACCGGGCGAATCAGAAATTCTTCATGTTAGGAAAGTTTTAGATAATTTTCTTAGCTTTCCATAAAGGTCAAGAAGTCCGGATTCCGAGTTTCTGGGCGAAAGTTATGCCTGTTTTAGTGCGCTGTCTAGAGAGTCCGACGTGAATTTGGATGCTTTAGAAAAGGGTTTGGATCGGCTAGTTAATGGCAGAATCAGAGAGTCTCCCCAACTAAGTTTTTGTAGATAATTTAATTATCTTTCCAGAGAGTCTAAGAACACTTAATTTAGAGTTTCGTACTGAAAGTTATGATTTTTGGAAGTCGGCTGTCTGTGGTTGGGCAGTTTTGGCCGAGGGATGTTGGGGTTTTAATTGAGATAAATTGTTGGGTTAATTGGGGTTGTTGTTATTTTGTATCCAGAAACCCGCTACTGTCATGTTAGTAATTATTAATTAATTATTCAGGAGGAGAGCGGATTCGTGGGTTTCGCCTACACTCGCTTCTTCGTTGTCTCATGTTGAGGCAAGTATAACCTTGCTATGATTAATCTGTGTGATTGAGTGATTTGGATGATAAGAGTGGTGTTTGAGTTATGAATGCTTTACTTATGAATTTGAGTAATGTTCTGAGTTGTTAATGCTATTTATGTTCTGTTTACATTATGGCATTTATGAGATTTGTTGATGCGTAGTATGGTGAATGCATGTTATCTTGTTGATACATTCACATATATGCATCATATTGAGAATTGAAGTCTTGGTTATGTGGTGATCAAGACGAGGTCCCCACACTTGCGGAGTGTGGGCACTTGGTCCCGCACTGCAGGGTAGTGCAGGCATGGGTGTGCATTGACGGATGCACACCCGCGTCTACCTGTAAAATGCGAAAGAGATGAGAAAGAGGAGCCTTTGATCATAATGTATAGCATGAAATTCATATGTAATATGTTTAACTTGAGAGTTAATGTTCATGCTTGCATTTGATACTGATTATACTATTGAGTCGTTGGACTCACTCTTGTTGTTGTTTGTTTATTTTAGGTACCAATGTGAGATCAGCATACATGGGGACATGAATGGCTAGTTCAGATTCACGTGCACAATTCCTTCATTAAGAAATAAAGACAGTTATGATAAACTTGTTGGCTTGATAGCTTATTTGGTTCAGTTTATATTTCCTCAGATTAAATGTAATAAAGACTTAGTACCTTTTGGATATTACCTTTCCGTTCATTATTTAGAACTTGTGCTATTCATGCTTATTAAAACTGCCATCTGGTTAATAAACAAAGGAGGTCATGCCGAAAATTTTAGGTAATTTATATTAGTTGTTGATATATTGTGGATAGTTAGTAGCATTTCAGGCCTATGTTAGGCTGGGGTGTTACACTAATCGCAATCACAACAGAAACAAAACAACCAACTAGAAAAAAACACGCTTTTGGCGTGAACAACGCCGGTGCTTTGCTTTCGCATCTGAGACTCCAACTCCCAAGTTGCCTCCTCTCGATCTGCTCACGACCAAAGCACTTTGACATACTTCAAAGTCTTATTTCTCAACACCTTTTCATTCTTTCCGAATTTGCACCGCTTGGACTCAAAGGACAAATCTTGCTCAATAACCAAAGGTTCTAGAGCGATATGAACTTCGGGTCTCATAAGTACTTTTTCAACATGGACACGTGAAACACATTATGCACTCACGATAGCCTCGGGAAGATCCAAACGGTAAGCCAACTTCCCAATCCGCTAGTATGGTGAAAGGTCCAACGTACTCGGGCTAAGCTTCCTTTTATGTACCGAACCTCACCACACCCTTGGTAGGAGATACTCTCAAGAGCACACGATCTCCCACCGCAAACCCAAGTCCCTCCTTCACATCAAGATAACTCTTACGCCTACTCTGCGCGATAGCAGATCTGCCTCACCAAAGCCACTCTCTCAACGGTCTTCGACCCAATCCGTCCTAAGATCGCCGCCCACCGCTTCCAAAGAAAGGCGACACACTTACTGACCATACAACACTTCAAATGGAGTGCTTTGATACTAGAGTGATAATCGTTATAGGCAAACTACGCGTAGGTAATTGATCCTCCCAACTACCCTTCCAAGACAAGACACAAGATCTCAACATGTCCTCCAAAGTTTGATAGTCCGCCTCATCGCCCATCATCTGGGTGGAAAGTCGTGCTCAAGCAGCCGAGTGCCCAAAGCACTCTACAAACTCTCCCAAAACTTGAAACAAACTTGGCATCTCTCGTGGAAATTATGGTCTTAGGCACCATGCGGTCCTCACAATTTCCAAACATAAATAGGAGCGGATCACTCATTGAGTTGGTTGTGCGGATAGGAATGAAGTCCGCGGACTTCTGAACCGATCCACAACAACCCAAATTGCGCCCTTGCCTCTCGGCGACCGAGGCAACGCGACCACAAAATCCATAGAAATATCATCCCACGGCCATTGAGGAACCTCCAATGGTTGCAATAATCCGGTGGCCTCTTATGTTCACTTTCACTTGTCGACAAATACCACATGAGGCCACATAATTGGCTATATCCACCTTCATCCTTTTCCACCGAAGTCGCTTCAAATCACGGTACATCTTAGTCTCTCCGGATGAATCTGTATACGGGTGCGATGAGCTTCTCTCAAAATGTCATCCTTAACCCCGCTTTACTGCACGCATAAACGCCTTTAAAGCGCAATGCACCGACATATCAAGCTGAAATCCCTTCTTTTCCCATCTCCAACCGTTTCATAACCCTCAAAAAATGACGATCACAGCTGTGCCTCACCGCTCGGTATAGCCGACTCTAAGATCAACTGGGTCTCCGATCGCTGCATCGCATAGCGAAAGATATCCCCATACGATCAAAATCAGCAATCAAACAATCCGGTAGCAGCGTCGCCTTGCGACTCGAGCATCGGCCACCACATTGGCCTTACCGGATGATCTTGAATGGTTAGATCATAATCCTTGATCAACTCTAACCATCTGCGCCTCAAATTCAGATCCTTCGGTAAAGATGTGCTTGAGACTCTTGTGATCGGTAAACACGTCACAAGTCTCACCGCATGATAGTGCCTCCAAAGCTTCAGCGCAAACACAATCGCAGACTCTAAATCATGGGTAGGGTAATGCATTCATGCTTTTCACCGCTCGCGTAAGCCAAAACCTACCATCTTGCATAAGCACACAACCCAGCCCAACTCTTGATGCATCGAGAAAACCGTGAATCGCCTCGGCTCGAACGGTGAGCGAGGCGGTCACCGCCTTTTCCTTCAAAATCTAAAACTGCGCTCACAATCATCGTCCATCAAACCTCATGTCCTTCCGGTAAGCCGACAAGGGCTTGGCGATGATGGAGAAATCTTACTGCGCCGATAATAACACGCGTCAACCGAGCTCCTCACCTCCTTGACATTGGTGGCCTCTCCCAATCCACCACCAAGAAACTTTACTTGGATCGTGATACTCCTTATCACCGATGATGTGACCCAAGAACCCCACCCGAGTCACCCGAACTCACACTTCTTGAGCCGCATAAAACTTATGCTCTCTTAGTGTTGCCAACACTTGTCTCGATGCCGCTCATGATCCGCTTCACTCTTGAATAAATCAAGATATCATCAATGAATCGACCACAAAGTCGCCCAAATATTCATGTAACATCTGTTCATTGTCTCCATGAAAGCGGCAGGGCATTTGTTAGTCCAAAAGACATAACTTTAAATTCAAAGTGCCCATACCGTGGAGAACGCCGCTTCAATGTCCTCCTCTCGGACGAATTTGATTGTACCGATCGAGATCAATCTTTGAAAATACTTAGCTCCCTCAACCGATCAAACAAATCATCAATACGGGTGAGGATACTTATTCTTGATGGTCACCGGTTGAGAGCACGGTGAGTCAATACATCGCCAACTCCCATCTTTCTTCTTGACAAACAGACGGTGCTCCCAAGGAGACACGCCGCTAATAAGATCCGCTTTTAGATCATCCAACCGCTTTAGCTCTTCTTGGACGGTCGAGCCAAGCGGTGTGGAGTTATAGAAACGGGTGGTGCTCCCGCAAAGTCAGTTTCAACTCCAGGACGCGAGGTGGCATCCTCGCAACTCTGCTGAAAACGTCCACGAATTCCCGGACCACCGAATCTGCTCTGCAATCAAAGAGGAATTTGGCTTTTCCACAGGGATAAAAGAACCACTTTTCTTGCTCTACTACCAGAAAAAGACTAGCCAACACACCGGGTGTATAGGAGGCACTACCCTCAAACACTAACTCTTAGCTGACGGCGATTGCAAAGTTACCGTCTTCCAAAATAAGATATGACAAGACGGTAACTATGCAACCAATCCATTCCAAAATAACATCAAACGGCTCCATCCTCATAACCAGATTAGCAACAAAATGCTCTCCATCTATGGTAATCGTACAACCCGGACATCGTGGAACTAGAAAGAATTCCACCCGTGAATGAACCAAAACAGATGAGCTATAGATCGCAAACTCAACTCGCCCACTAGCAAACTCTATGGAAGCAAAAGAGAAAGTAGCTCGGAATCAAGCAACATAAGCCTCCATCGAGTCCACCAAAAGCGCACTGTCCACCACATCGGACGACCACCGCCGGCCGTCGGCAAGGCGTGGGAGGCCGACGCTGAGTGCCGCGCGCCGCAACACCGGATATGGCGAGCCGCCACCGCAGAGGAGCTGGGCGCCATCTGGAAACAACGCCCGCGAGGAGGCGGCCAGTACCGGAGGCATCCTCCAGCGGCGGGTAGTGAAACCGGGTCGCCGCCTGTTCAGGTAGGCATTGCTAGCATCTGCTTCACCCCCGGAAGAAGCCGCCGCCCCGATGTCGCGCTGAATCTCCCCACTTGATGATGTCGGGCGGGATTACGCTTCTGATCACCATTGCCTTGTGCCCTCCGCACCACAATGGCGACAAGCTCCCGACCAAACACACTCGCCGCACGATGTCCCTCACCACACTTGAAACATTTCATCCTCGACCGGACCGGACGCACCATCGAACACCATCAAGGACGAAAAGTGGAAGACGCTGGGACTTGTTGAACTTAGACTTGAAAGAATTTCATGACCCCTTGAACTTCTTGAACCGCTGACACGACCCACCACCGCCAAAACTCTTCCTCGGCTCTCACCCTCAGAGTCGCATGACCACCGGTCCCATGGAGTCCCTCCCAGTCGCATCTCTAACTCCATGCCTCTCGCTTGCTCCACAGGGAGCTAAAGTCACGGAGCTCAAAGCTCCCAATACCGTCGAACTCTGCCTAAGTCCTGCATGAACCTCTTGGCCTTCTCCACCTCATTGGTAGCCACAAAGTGTAATGGCGGATTATGTTGTGAATCTCACCTCGTGCTCGACACCGACATCTTGCCCCGCTTGTAATTGTTCAATGAAACCTCCATCCTCTCCACAAATGAGTCGGATAGAACCTCTTCTGAATCGCCCGAGAACACCTCCCAAGTTGCTGGCCCTAAGGCGTGGATCTAGTCGACAGACTCCTTCCCACCAGATCCGCCGCCCTTCAACCGAAAGGCCTGGCCCGCTCGCCGATGGTAGCCCCAACACCTCTAGATGTCTCTCTATGTGACGCAACCAGGTTAGCGACATCAATCGGCGTCCCTAGTCCATCGAGTATCCAACCTCAGCGCATTCCACCGATGCACCCATCACACCCATCGCCGCATGGCGCAGAAAGACCGCAGCGCTGCTCGCGCAGGGTGGAGACCGGTTTTGAACCGCTGAAGCAACCTCTTCTCTCGATCCCACCGGACCGCCTCTCTGGCGCAGACTGCTCAATCGGCGGCACAGCCGCTTCGTCCGGCGCTCTGCCACGCACTACACCACGGCCTCTACCCTTGCCATCTCTATATAACATAAATAAATATAGAGTCACACATAACACACAATTAATAATCAAAATCAGCAGAATGATACAGATGCGATGCAAAACCCATCCCCATCTATCAGTGTGACAAGGTGTCAAATTTAATATTTTCACTACCACGACCTACAAATTTCGCTCGATACCAATCGTAACACCCGACCTAACATAGGCCTGAAATGCTACTAACTATCTACAATAAAACAACAACTAATATAGGTTACCTAAAATTTCGGCATAACCTCCTTTGTTTATTAACCGATGGCGGTTTAATAAGCATGAATAGCACAAGTTCTAAATAATGAACGGAAGATAATATCCAATGATACTAAGTCTTTATTACAATTAACGATGGAATATAAACTGAACCAATTAAGCTAACAAGCCAACAAGTTTATCATGACTGTCTTTATTTCTTAGTGAAGGAATTGTGCACGTGAATCAACTAGCCATTCATGTCCCCATGTATCGCGATCTCACATTGGTACCTAAAATAGACAAACAACAACAAGAGTGAGTCCAACGACTCGCCAAGTATAAGTATCAAATGCAAGCATGAACATTAACTCTCAAGTTAAACATATTACATATGAATTTCATGCTATGCATTATGATCAAAAGCTCATCTTTCTCATCTCTTTAGCATTTTACCGTGACGCGGTGTGCATCCGTCAATGCACACCCATGCCTGCACTCCTCGGCAGGGACCAATGCCCACACCGCAAGTGTGGGGACCTCGATGCTTGATCACCGCATGACCAAGACTTCAACAATTCTCAATATGATGCATATATGTGAATGTATCAAAAGATAACGAGCATTCACCATACTACGCATCAACCAATCTCATAAATGCCATAATGTAAACAGAACATAAATAGCATTCTCAATTCAGAACATTACTCAAATTCATAAGTAAAGCATTCATAACTCAAACACCACTCATATCATCCAAATCACTCAATCACACAGATTAATCATAGCAAGGTTATACTTGCCTCAACCGCGAGACAACGAAGAATGAGCAGAAGGCGAAACCCCCGGAATCCGCTCTCCTCCTGAATAATTAATTAATAATTACTAACATGACAGTAGCGGGTTTCTGGATACAAAATAACAGCAACCCCAATTAACCCAACAATTTATCTCAATTAAAACCCCAACTTCCCTCGGCCAAAACTGCCCAACCACAGAAAGCCGACTTCCAAAAATCATAACTTTCAGTACGAAACTCTAAATTAAGCGTTCTTGGACTCTCTGGAAAGATAATTAAATTATCTACAAAAACTTAGTTGGGGAGACTCTCTGATTCTGCCATTAACTAGCCGATCCAAACCCTTTTCTAAAGCATCCAAATTCACGTCGGACTCTCTGGACAGCGCACTAAAACAGGCATAACTTTCGCCCAGAAACTCGGAATCAAGACTTCTTGACCTTTATGGAAAGCTAAGAAAATTATCTAAAACTTTCCTAACATGAAGAATTTCTGATTCGCCCGATTACCCGTCGCACAAACCGATCTACTAAAATCTGTCCAAAACTACTCCGATCTGCAGAACAGCAGCACTAGAAAATTCATAACTTTTGCTACACAACTGGGAATAATGCGTTCTAGCATTCTCTGGAAAGATAATTAAGTCCTCTACAATTTTCTAGAAGAGGTCCAGACCTGAATCCTGACGGATCTAACCCAGAACAGTCGATTACCCCAACTGTCACGGTGGTCCAGAAAACTGACAAAATCCAACTTGATTAAAACTCATCTAGAGGACCAACGGAGTTACCCTTGACGACACGAGGATGAACACGCCGATTTAACACGACGACGAAATCCATTTACTTAACACGACGACGAACACGCCCACGGTCTCCTCCTCTCCTTCCTCCGGATCCACGCGGCACGGCGACGAACGACGACGACGGCGCCCGGGAGGAGACGACGACGAAGACGACGACGACGAAGACGGAGGCACCACGGCGCAGCGAGGACGACGACACGGCACGGAGAGCAGCGGCACCACGGCGAAGCGGGCGGCACGGCGCGGCAACGCTGGCAAGGCGGCGGGCGCAGCGCCGACGGCAGCGCGCCAAGGCGCAAGGCAGAGGCGCGGCGGGGCAGCAGCGGGCAAAGAAGGCGCAGGGAGGCGGCGGCGCAGAGCAGGGCGCAGGGGGGGCTGCCGGGTTTTTAAGTGGTGGCCTCCTCCCTCTTGGGCCTAGAAAATCCCACCGGCCAAGCCCAAGCCCAAGTTGTCTTAACTTTCCGTAAAACCCCAAAACTCTTTTAATATTAATCTTTCACTTAAGTCCCTCTCTATTAATTAAACAATTAATAAAACATTTTCCGGGGTATTACAGGTGGTCTTTTGTCCTTATCACTATAAGACTTCTGGCCCTGCAAATTTTCTTGTATTGGTTTGACTAGCACTGGGTCCCGGTTGTAGCACCTCCAAAATATAAGTTGTAGTAGCTCTTCGACATTTTTGTCTCATAGTGCTACCCCCCTTAAAATGGATATCACTAGTCATTATTCGTCTCTTCTAGCTTCATGCAAGAGGGGTCCTGTGGCGAATTGAAGACTCTTCCGTTGTACTTTGGTTGCCTTGGTCAAGAATGTGTTAGGGGCAATCCTTGGGCGTAGTCTTGTCCTTCGCAAAGAAGGTATGTGACATTGCTCACGGAACGCTTACTGTGTTCGTGGTCTTCTTCGCAGTTGGAGCAGCTAGCTGTACATTGACTTTTCTCATGTCCCTTCTCCCCACAACACCTACATGCTACTAGACTGATGAGGCAGTCGTCAGGGTAATGATGTTTCTTGCAGTATAAGCAGTAGGAGACTGGACAATTGTAGCAAATATGTCCGGTTTGCCCACAAGTGAAATAGGCTCCTTGTCCAATTGGTTGTAGTGGAGGGCAGTGTTGTGCGATATGTCCTTCTTTGCCACACTCACTGCATATATTATTCATTGTAGCTTCCTGGTCTAATGACAAAGCTTTTGCAACTTGTTCTTCTTCGTCGGAGTTGAGGTCGATGGTGACGCATCTATTATTTGCTTGTCTTTCCTCTTGATGGGGCAAACCTTCGTGATAATGTCCCTGGTCGCCACATCTCAAACACTTGCCTTTCTTCTTCTGAGTGCCTTTATTTAGTGCAGGGCCACTGTTATTTTCATAATGATGGCCTCTCTTTGACTTTTCTCGTAGAGTGAATTCTTGTGACTACCGGTACACATGGTTGGGGCTATTATGAGCATCAATTATTATTCTTCCTCCTTACTCCTAACTGTGGCAGTGGTCCTGCTTCTATCCATTGGGCCTAATAGGATTTTCCAGAAAAGGTGAGAGGGAACAGCATGAGACGAGTGTCACATCATAGAGATAAGATACTCTAAACCCATTAAAATTTAAGAGAGTATACCCGTGTCGGGTGATACCAACCACACAAATTTTTAAAAGCAAGCTTTTCCTGTGACTACGAAATAGGACGCCCGAGGGCAAGGAGGCAGTGCACAGGGCCAAAGTGAATCTTCTGACAATACAACGTCTATTCGGGGGAGCACACATAAGGGGGGCACAGGGTTCATCTACATAGTTTGTTTGAAACGGAACCACTTTATCTTCATGACGATCTTCAACGCTCCTAACCTTAAATTTTTGGAGTAAGGTGCGAGATGAGGATCAAAATTTTTCTTCCCAAATCAATAGAAAGAAGAGGAAAGTATTTGGAGGTGGTTGGCTTGATATCATTTCTTATTCCAGTATTATCGTTATTAATATTATTATTTTAATGAAACTTTGTAGCAAAATAAAGATTTTTCTTCTAACTAGGGGTGATAAAACCAAACAGGGGAAATATGTTTTACCAACATAACTCTTTCGAAGGTAACACCCCAAGGTTGACCCTTAGGATCTATTTTTGCAAAACAAAGTCCTTGTTGGGGAAAGCTTTCAAGAAATAACTTTGTTTTGAACTATTTGAGAAACCAAGGTAAAGTTTTGAATAAGTTCTTGGTAAGTAGTTTAACTTATGAAAATTTCCTCGGAAGATCCAGGTTTGTCAAAATGAGTTTGAAAATGAATTTCGTAAATCATTTGATAATCAGACCTCCAAGGATAAACAATTTTTTTTGAAATAAAGCTTTTGTAATGCCCCAGATTGTTTTATTAATTGTTATTCAATTGTTTGATTAATTATTAAATAGAGAGAGGGACCTAGAAGGAAAAGATTAAGAATATTTTTGGTTTAGAGGGGGTTTTCTGAAAAGTTAAGACAACCTGGGCTTGGGCTTTGGCCCAGGTGGGATTTTCTAGGGCCAAGAGGGGAGGGGAGGCCACCTCTTAAAACACCGGCAGCCTCCCACCCTAGCCACCGCCGCCTCAGCCTCGCGCTTGCCGCCCCATGCCGCGCTTGCCGCCGCCGTGCGCGCCTCCACAGCGCCCTTGCTGCAGCTGCTAGCGCTGCCGCCGCCTGCCGCCCGGCCGCCGCCTGCCGCTGCCGCCGCCTCCCGCGCGCCGTCGCCGGTGTCTTCGCCGCGCTGCCCCGACGATTTCTTCCCGTGCGCCGTCGTCGCCTCTCGTGCGGCACCGCTTGGATCCGGAGGAAGGAGAGGAGGAGTTCGCGGAAGGGATCACGGGCGTGTTCTTCGTCTTCGTCGTGTTCTTCGCCTTCGCCGTGTTCGTCGTCGTGTTCGCCGACGTGTTCGTCGTCATGTCATCAAGGGTAATCCCTGTTAATCTCTAGATGAGTTTTTATTTGGGTTAGATTCGTTGGTTTTCTGGGCTGCTGGGACAGTAGTTGTTTCTCGGCAGTTTTGGGGTAGATCCGTCGGGATTCAGATCTGGACCTCTTCTAGAAAATTGTAGAGGACTTAATTATGTTTCCAGGGAGTGCTAGAACGCGTTATTCCGATTTGTGTAGCGAAAGTTATGATTTTTCTAGTGTGGCTGTTCGGCAGATCGGGGAAGTTCTGGACAGTTTTCGGTAGATCGCTTTGGGCGACGGGAAATCGGGCGAATCAGAACTTATTCATGTTAGGAAAGTTTTAGATAATTTTCTTAGCTTTCCATAAAGGTCAAGAAATCCGGATTCCGATGATCTGGCCGAAAGTATAGGCTGTTTTAGTGAGCTGTCCAGAGAGGTCATCGTGGCTATTGATGTTTTAGAAAAGGGATTGGATCGGGTAGAAAATGGCAAAATCAGAGAGGCTTCCCAACTACGTTTATTTAGATAATTTAATTATCTTTCGAGAAAGTCTGAGAACGCTTAAGTTGGATTTACGTACTGGAAGTTATGGATTTTTGAAGTCGGCTGTCTGTGGTTGGGCAGATTTGGCCGAGGGGAGTTGGGGATTTTAATTGAGATAAATTGTTGGGGAAATTGGGGTTGCTGATATTTTGTATCTAGAAACCCGTTACTGTTATGTTAGTAATTATTAATTAAATATTCAGGAGGAGAGCGGATTCGGGGTTGTGCCTTCTACGCTCTTCATTTTCTCGGTTGAGGCAAGTATATTTATGATGTGAAAATCTGTATGTTTATGGATTTCTTGAATTGTTTGGATGATGGGTGAATCATGATTGTTTAAATTGTGAGTTTGAGTAAGTGATGAATTGAGAATGCTATTTATGATCTGTTTACATTATGGCATTTATGAGATTTGTTGATGCGTAGTATGGTGAATGCATGCTATCTTGTTGATACATTCACATATATGCATCATATTGAGAATTGTTGAAGTCTTGGTCGTGTGGTGATCAAGCATCGAGGTCCCCACACTTGCGGAGTGTGGGCACTGGTCCCTGTACGGAGGGTACGGCATGGGTGTGCATTGACGGATGCACACCGCATTACCGATAAAATGCGAAAGAGATGAGAAAGAGGAGCTTTTGATCATGTTGCATAGCATGATGTTCTATATTAATTGTTTAACTTGTCAGATAATGTTCATTGTTTAGGATGTTGATATACTTGCTGAGTCGTTGGACTCACTCTTGCTGTTTGTTTATTTGTTTTAGGTACCAATGTGAGAATGGCATACATGGGATCAAAAGGGGATTAGTTACGTTGCACGTGCACTATTCCTTCAATAAGAAATAAAGACAGTCATGTTAATCTTGTTGGCTTGTTAGCTTGATTGGTTTAGTTTATATTTCATCAGATTAAATGTAATAAAGACTTAGTACCATTTGATATTATCTTTCCGTTCATTGTTTAGAACTTGTGCTATTCATGCTTGTCTGAATCGTTATTTCGTTAATAAACAAAGGAGGTCATGCCGAAATTTTTAGGTGATTTATATTAGTTGTTGATATATTGTGGATAGTTAGTAGCATTTCAGGCCTATGTTAGGCTGGGGTGTTACAGTTGGTATCAGAGCGGGCTGTAGGTCCGTGGTAGTGAAAATATTAAATTTGACACACTTTGTGCACGATAGATGGGGATGGGTTTTGCATCGATCTCTATCATTCTTCTTGATTCGATTATTAATTGTGTGTCATGTGTGACTCTATATTTATTTATGTTATATAGAGATGGCAAGGGTAGAAGTCGTGGTCGTGGTCGTGGCCGGCAGAGCCGGACGGCCAGTCGTGCCCCGCCAGCTGAATGTCTCACGCCAGAGAGGCCACCTGTGGGATCAGAGGAAGAGGTTGCTTCAGCGGTTCAAGGAAACTAGTCTCCACCCCCTGCACCCAGAGCCGCGCCTGCGGTCATTCCTATGGCCTTACCGGCGGTGGGTGTGATGGGTCTGCATCAGTGGAATGCGTTGAGGTTGGACACTGATGGACTAGGGACGCCATTGATGCCGCTAACCGTTTGCGCCACATAGAGAGGCATCCGGAGGTGTTGGGACCGACCTCGAGAAAGAAGCTCGGTTTGTGGCCTTCGGTTGAAAGGGCAAAGGATCTCTGTGGGAAGGAGCCCTGCCGCCTAGACCTTAGGGCCGACTTGGGAGGTGTTCTCGAGCGCTCAGAAGAGGTTCTATCCCGACTCATTTGTGGAGAGGATGGAGGTTTCATTGAACAATTACAAGGTGGCAAGATGTCGGTGGCGTAGTACGAGGTGGGATTCCACAACATAATCCGCCTGCACTTTGTGGCTACCAATGAGGTGGAAAAGGCCAAGAGGTTCCAGAGAGGACTTAGGCGAGTTTCATCGTATTGGGAGCTTTGGAGCTCCGTGACTTTAGCTCCCCGTGGAGCAAGCGAGAGGCATGGAGTTAGAGATGCGCTTGGGAGGGACCGCAGGGACTGGTGGTCATGCGACTCGAGGGTACGGAGAGCGCCGAGGAAGAGTTTTGGCGTGGTGGATCGGCGACAAACCGGTTCACAAGAAGTTCAAAGGGTCGCAATGTCCTTCAAGTCTAAGTTCAACAAATCCTGTGCAACTTCCTTTTAGTCCTTCATCCGCACTCCGATGGTACGTCCGGTCCCAGTCGTGGGATGAAATGCTTCAAGTGTGGTGAGGGACATCGTGCGGCGGAATGTGCGCGGGGGGAGTGTGTCGCCATTGTGGTCGAGGGGCCACAAGGCAATGGTCCGTAAGCGTAATCCCGCCAAGATCATCAAGTGGGAGCCAGCAAAGACAACAAGATCGGCACAGCCTTCTTCCCGGGTCAGTCAGATGCTAGCACTGCCTCTACTCGAACTTGGCGCCGACCCGCCACTACTGTCACCGGAGGATGCCTCCGGTACTTTTGGCCGCCTCCTCCTGCGGCGTTGTTTCCAGCGATGGACGCCTTGGCTCCTCCTGCGATGGCGGCTCCGCCATACCCGGTGCTGCGACGCCCGGCACTCCAGCGTCGATCTCCCACGCTTGCCGACGGCCGAGCCAGTGTCGTCCGATGTGGTGACAGTACGCTTTTGGTGGACCCGGTGGAGGCTTATGTTCTGCTTGATTCCTGAGCTACTTTCTCCTTTGCTTCCGTAGAGTTTGCTAGTCGGGCTGGTTGAGTTTGCGTCTATAGCTCACTGCTTTTGGTTCATTCACCGGTGGAGTTCTTGCTAGTTCCACGACCGTCCGGGTTGTACGATTACCATAGATGGAGAACATTTTGTTGCTAATCGATGGTTATGAGGATGGAGCCGTTTGATGTTATTTTGGGAATGGATTGGTTGCATAGTTACCGTCTTTGTCATATCTTGTTTTTGGAAGACAAGAACTTTGCAATCGCCACAAGCGAAGAGTTAGTGTTTGGTAGTGCACCCTCCGTACACCCAAAGTGTTGGCTAGTCTTTTCCCGGTAGTAGAGCAAGAAGAGTGGATTTCTTTTATCCCTTGTGGAAAAGCCAAATTCCTCTTTGATTGCAGAAGCGATTCCGTGGTCCGGAATTGTGGACGTTTTCCAGCAGAGTTGCTGTGGATGCCACCTCGCGTCCGGTGGAGTTCAGAATTGACTTGGTGCCGAGCACGACCGGTTCTATAACTGCACGGGTTGGCTCGACCATTCCAAGAAGAGCTAAAGAAGCGCTTGGATGATCTAAAAGCTAAGGATCTTATTCGCCGAGCGTGTCTCCGTGGGGAGCACCAAAGCTATTTGTCAAGAACAAAGATGGGAGTTGGCGATGTGTATTGACTACCGTGCTCTCAACCAAATGACCATCAAGAATAAGTATCCTTTATCCCAGATCGAGGATTTGTTTGATCGCTTGAGGGAGCTAAGGTATTTTCAAAGATTGATCTCTAGTCGGGTACAATCAAATTCTGTCCGAGAGGAGGACATTGAAAAGACGGCGTTTTCTACGAGGTATGGGCACTTTGAATTTAAAGTTATGTCTTTGACTAACAAATGCCCCTGCCGCTTTCATGGAGACAATGAACAAGATGTTACATGAATATTTGGATGACTTTGTGGTCGTATTCATTGATGATATCTTGATTTATTCCAAGAGTGAAGCGGATCATGAGCAAAGATCTCGAGACAAGTGTTGGCAACACTAAGAGAGCATAAGTTTTATGCGAAGCTCAAGAAGTGTGAGTTCGGGTGACCCGGTGGGGTTCTTGGGTCACATCATCAGCGATAAGGGAGTCTTTGTTGATCCAAGTAAAGTTTCTTCTGGTGGATTGGGAGAGCCGACCAATGTCAAGGAGGTGAGGAGCTTCCTCGATTGGCGAGTTATTATCGGCGCTTTGTGCAAGATTTCTCCATCATCGCCAAGCCCTTGTCGAGGCTTACTCGTAAGGACATGAGGTTTCGGTGGGACGATGATTGTGAGCGCAGCTGATTTTGAAGGAAAAGTCGGTGACCGCCTGTTCTCACCGCTCGAGCCGAAGCGATTCACGCTTTCTCCGATGCATCAAGAGTTGGGCTGGGTTGTGTGCTTATGCAAGATGGTAAAGTTTTGGCTTACGATCGAGGCACCTGAAAAAGCATGAATGTAATTACCCTACCCATGATTTAGAGTCGGTCAGCAGTTGTGTTTGCATTGAAGCTTTGGAGGCACTATCTCATGCGGTGAGACTTGTGACATGTTTACCGATCACAAGAGTCTCAAGTACATCTTTACCCGTAGGATCTGAATTTGAGGCGGCGCAGATGGTTAGAGTTGATCAAGGATTATGATCTAACCATTCAAGATCATCTGGCAAGGCCAATGTGGTGGCCGATGCTCGAGTCGCAAGACGACGCCGCTACCGGATTGTTTGATTGCTGATTTTGATCGTATGGGGATATATTACTGCTATGTGGGTACGGCCCGAGTGGAGACCCAGTTGATCCTAGAGTCACGATACCGAGCGAAAAGGGAGGCACAATCGGATCGCCACTTGAGAGGGTTATGAAACGGTTGGAAATGGGAAAAGAAGGATTTCAGCTTGATATGTCGTGCATTGCGCTTTAAAGGCGTTTATGCGTGCAGAAGCGGAGGTTAAGGATGACATTTTGAGAGAAGCTCATCGCACTCGTATACAGCTCATCCGGAGAGACTAAGATGTATCGTGATTTGAAGCGAATTTCGTGGAAAAGGATGAAGGTGGATATAGCCAATTATGTGGCCTCGTGTGGTATTTGTCGCAAGTGAAAGCTGAACATAAGAGGCCACTGATATTATTGCAGCCATTGAGGTTCCTCAATGGCCGTGGATGATATTTCTATGGATTTTGTGGTCGCGTTGCCTCGGTCGCGAGAGGCAAGGACGCAATTTGGGTTGTTGTGGATCGGTTCAAGAAGTCCGCGATTCATTCCTATCCGCACAACCAACTCAACGAGTGATCCGCTCCTATTTATGTTCGGAAATTGTGAGGCTTCATGGTGTGCCTAAGACCATAATTTCCGACGAGACGCCAAGTTTGTTTCAAGTTTTGGGAGAGTTTGCAGAGTCGTTGGGCACTCGGCTTCGCTTGAGCACGACTTTTCACCCAGCATGATGGACAATGAGCGGACCATTCGCACCTTGGAAGACATGTTGAGATCTTGTGTCTTTGTCTTGAAGGGTAGTTGGGAGGATCAATTACCCCGCAGAGTTTGCCTATAATAACGCTACCAATCAAGCATCAAAGCGGCTTCATTTGAAGTCTTGTATGGTCAGAGTGTAGGTCGCCTTTGTTGGAAGCGGTGGGCGAAAGCGCTTAGGACCGGATTGGGTCCGAAGACCGCTGAGCGAGTGGCTTTGGTAAGACAGATTTGTTGGCCTGCCGTAGTATGCGTAAGAGTTATGCCGATGTGAGAAGGAGGGACTTGGAGTTTGCGGTGGGGATCGGTGCTCTTGAGAGTATCTCCTACCAAGGGTGTGGTGAGGTTCGGTACCAAAGGGAAGCTTAGCCCGAGGTACGTTGGACCTTTCACCATAATAGCGCGGATTGGGAATACCGTTTGGATCTTCCTGAGGCTATGCGCGGAGTGCATAATGTGTTTCACGTGTCCATGTTGAGGAAGTACTTGCGAGACCCAGAAGTTCACATCGATCTAGAACCTTTGATTATTGAGCAAGATCCGCCCTTGAGTCCAAGCACATGCGGATTCGGAAAGGTCGAAAAAGTGTTGAGAAACAAGACTTTGTCAGATGTCAAACCGCTTTGGTCGCAGCAGACCGAGAGGGAGGCAACTTGGGAGTTGGAGTCTCGCATGCGCGAGCTGCATCTTGCGTTGTTCACGCCAAAAGCGTGTTTATTGCTAGTTGGTTGAATTTATTTCCTGTTATGGTTGCGATTAGAATTGGGGTCGAATTCGCTTAAGGTGGGTAGAATGTAATGCCCCAGATTGTTTTATTAATTGTTATTCAATTGTTTGATTAATTATTAAATAGAGAGAGGGACCTAGAAGGAAAAGATTAAGAAAATTTTTGGTTTAGAGGGGTTTTCAAAAGTTAAGACAACTCGGCTTGGGCTTTGGCCTGTGGGATTTTCTAGGCCCAAGAGGGAGGGAGGCCACTTAAAACCTGGCAGCCTCCCCACCCTAGCCACCACCGCCTCAGCTGCTGCGCCGCCGCCTGCCGCCGCTTGCCGCCGCCACGCCTTCCCCGCCACCGCTTGCCAGCTTGGCAGCGCCTTGCGCCGCCGCCTGCTTCCGCCGCGCCGCCTGCCGCCGCCGCCGCCTCCTGCGCCCGCGCCGTCGCCGGTGTGCTGCGCCGTGCTGCCCGACGTCTTCTTCCGGTGCGCCGCGTGCGCCTCTCCGTGCGGCACCGCTTGGATCCGGAGGAAGGAGAGGAGGAGTTCGCGGAAGGATCACGGGCATGTTCTTCGTCTTCGTCGTGTTCTTCATCTTCGTCGTGTTCTTCGTCTTCGTCGTGTTCGTCATCGTGTTCGTCGACGTGTTCGTCGTCGTGTCGTCAAGGGTAATCCCTGTTAATCTCTAGATGAGTTTTTATTTGGGTTAGATTCGTCGGTTTTCTGGGCTGCTGGGACAGTAGTTGTTTCTCGGCAGTTTTTGGGTAGATCCGTCGGGATTAAGATCTGGACCTCTTCTAGAAAATTGTAGATGACTTAATTATCTTTCCAGGGAGTGCTAGAATGGGTTATTCCGATTTGTGTAGCGAAAGTTATGATTTTTCTAGTGTGGCTGTTCGGCAGATCGGGGAAGTTCTGGACAGTTTTCGGTAGATCGCTTTGGGCGACGGGAAATCGGGCGAATCAGAACTTCTTCATGTTAGGAAAGGTTTAGATAATTTTCTTAGCTTTCCATAAAGGTCAAGAAATCCGGATTCCGATGATCTGGCCGAAAGTTATGGCTGTTTTAGTGAGCTGTCCAGAGAGGTCATCGTGGCTATTGATGTTTGAGAAAGGGATTGATCGGGTGAAAATGGCAAAATCAGAGAGGCTTCCCAACTACGTTTATTTAGATAATTTAATTATCTTTCGAGAAAGTCTGAGAACGCTTAAGTTGGATTTACGTACTGGAAGTTATGGATTTTTGAAGTCGGCTGTCTGTGGTTGGGCAGATTTGGCCGAGGGGAGTTGGGGATTTTAATTGAGATAAATTGTTGGGGAAATTGGGGTTGCTGATATTTTGTATCTAGAAACCCGTTACTGTTATGTTAGTAATTATTAATTAAATATTCAGGAGGAGAGCGGATTCCGGGGGTTGTGCCTTCTACGCGTTCTTCATTTTCTCGCGGTTGAGGCAAGTATATTTATGATGTGAAAATCTGTATGTTTATGGATTTCTTGAATTGTTTGGATGATGGGTGAATCATGATTGTTTAAATTGTGAGTTTGAGTAAGTGATAAATTGAGAATGCTATTTATGATCTGTTTACATTATGGCATTTATGAGATTTGTTGATGCGTAGTATGGTGAATGCATGTTATCTTGTTGATACATTCACATATATGCATCATATTGAGAATTGTTGAAGTCTTGGTCGTGTGGTGATCAAGCATCGAGGTCCCCACACTTGCGGAGTGTGGGCAATTGGTCCCTGTACTAGAGGGTACAGGCATGGGTGTGCATTGACGGATGCACACCCGCGTCACCGGGTAAAATGCGAAAGAGATGAGAAAGAGGAGCTTTTGATCATGTTGCATAGCATGATGTTCTATATTAATTGTTTAACTTGTCAGATAATGTTCATTGTTTAGGATGTTGATATACTTGCTGAGTCGTTGGACTCACTCTTGCTGTTTGTTTATTTGTTTTAGGTACCAATGTGAGAATGCATACATGGGATCAAAAGGGGATTAGTTACGTTGCACGTGCACTATTCCTTCAATAAGAAATAAAGACACCATGTTAATCTTGTTGGCTTGTTAGCTTGATTGGTTCAGTTTATATTTCATCAGATTAAATGTAATAAAGACTTAGTACCATTTGATATTATCTTTCCGTTCATTGTTTAGAACTTGTGCTATTCATGCTTGTCGGAACTGTTATTTCGTTAATAAACAAAGGAGGTCATGCCGAAATTTTTAGGTGATTTATATTAGTTGTTGATATATTGTGGATAGTTAGTAGCATTTCAGGCCTATGTTAGGCTGGGGTGTTACAGTTTTAAATTCAAGCATCATGACTATTGGCCCAAAATAGGTTTTTAAAGAGAATTTACAAGAGGAGCACTAGATTTTCATCCTTTTGAGTTCAGGGTAAGAGAGCATGAGAAGTAGAAATGGCTAAAGCAGCATATGGATGAGAAGGAATCATTTAAGAGAGATAAGAATGAGCAATATGACTTGTATTTTTGGAGATAGTGTTTTTAAAGAAATATTCCTAGTCATGGAACTAACGACCAGGCTAACTAGGTCACGACCTGCAGCCGATATGCTCTGATACCATCCCTATAGGGCCCCAGATTTTAACATCCGGAATCCTCTGTGATTAATTGCACTATTCCCTGGATCAGTAGATAGTGCTCACAGATACAGAAAATGAGTATCAAATACATATCATGCGAAAGCATAAATATAATAGTAAACTTACACATGGGCCGATTAGGCCGAAATCATTAAATTGCAGTAGCGGAAGAACGAAGCACACATGGGGAACCCTCAGGACGTGCCCACAGGCAGCCAACTGGAGGTTCGCGACCTAGCCCTTGACATCTTCATCTTCATTGCCCTCATGATCTGTAGTGTTGCTAATGCACAGTGACTTGATCCTTGACTCTGGATTTGTTGTGAGAGCGAGAGTGAGCACACTAACCACCGTGCTCCGCGAGCCAATACACAGAATGCAAATAATAGTATGCATGGCTTATCAAGGAAAGGTTTGGGTTGTTTTATTTGCCAGCAACTTCTCTTTTTGGTAGCTTTAGGAGAAGCATTGCCATTATTTGCTTTTGAAATATGATACATAAAAACTTCCTGAGACTTAGCAGTTTGAACAAAAACATAATGTGTAAGAGAATGCAATAACAATAGCGATTCAGATTCCATCCACCGTTACATGGCATCTGCACCATATGCTTAATCCTTCAGCGTTATAGCCGCTTACATTACCACTAGGACGACACCCAGGACAATTCCACTGGGACGACACCCAGGACAACTCAAATAAGGGCCTTTCACTGCCCTCCACTTTTCCATTCCCACCCACAAAGTTTTTGAAATAGAACTATATCTGGTTAAGTTCCCATGTCCGCCCATGACCGTGGGCACGGCTATTCGAATAGTTTTGACTCGCAGAGTTTGTACACTTTCACCACAAGCGATAATCCACTGTTGCCCCACCCGATTCCTTGGTCGTGGTCAAATAGATTATCACATGACTGCTCGGATATCTAGTTCCTCTAGTCATCTCACCCTATGGGAAGCGCCCACTTGCGGTGGGTCCCATACGCTGTACGGGATGTTCACCACGGCTACCAAGATTATTCGGCCCTCTCCCTCAATGCTAGTACGACCGGTGAACGCCACCTCCACTCGGTGTCCCTTTAGGCCTCCTTGCCCTTGCATAACCACGCCTATCCACCACCGCGAGATGAGTCTGGGAGTGTCGATACCGCTACTTAGCCAAGTTGTAATTTATGAGACATGTGGTTGCACTTTGTTTTACGGGAAATCATGACAAGATTCAGTCCTTAGTATTACCCGGCGGTTCTACCACACTCCATATTTGTGCTCCCACCGCACCACACCACCCCCAAATCATCCGCCCGATATTCAAGCAAGTTGAGGTTTTTGGGAGCATAAAATAATCATATCCAACACAAATACCGGCGAGATGAGTCGGGAGTGTCGATACCGCTACTTAGCCAAGTTGTAATTTACAGACATGTGGTTGCACTGTTTTATGTAGGTTCAATATGATCAAAGTATTGACTCGCCTGGCGCGGTTTACCGCGGTCTTGAGCTCACACAAAGTCGTATTATGCGATGATCTTTATTTCCGGTCTTCATCAACCTTGGTCTCGCTCATCCATAGAATCTTCGTGACTTCAATTTCTAATTACGCCTAAATGACCAATACAAATAAAATCAAATAACTCAAAAGATCCACATAAATCCAAATGAAATCAATTTAGCCGTGTTAGGAATTAATGGGTGATTTGAGGCAAGGTTGGTGACAGGGTACGATGACTCGTTCTTTTTTATTACTAGCCTCTTTTTATTATTTTTGTATTTATTTAGGAAGTTCCATGAGTTAAGGGCCGGTAATTTTGAATATTCCAAAGAAATTTTGAACGCCAGCAAAATTTAAGAAAAGTTTTTAAAAGAAATTTCATAATTTTGGGATATCCAAATTTTGGGATGTTACAATATGTATCGAAAGCTGAGAAGATGTAACATCCCAAAATTTGCAAATCTTGAAAATTTAAATTCAAATTAATTATTTTAAAATATTTGGACCTTATTTGAATTATTCTGAAGTTTTCCAGGATTTAAAATCAAAATTTGGAATTAAAAGGGAATTTTAAAATAAAACTATATCATCAAAATATCTTGGAAATATTTTATTTAAGTTCAAAATGTGTCCAGAAACTTATATGAATTTTTCTAGAATTTTTAGAAGTAATTTTTTTTTCCGAGGCTTAATGAAGTTTCTGCAATTGTCTGTTTATTAAAAACTATTTTCGGAAAATCACTTTTCTCTCTCTCCGGGCGCCAAGTGGACGGTCGATCCACCGCCCACGCCACCCGTGGAATCCCGCCTTCCCTCTCCTCCGCCACCGCGTGGACGGCGGATCTGGCCGTCCCTTGCCCGAATCGGTGTCACGCCCTCCTCATTCTTTCTCTCTCTCTGCGGTCCCCACCGATCGCCTGTCTTCCTCGCGTGGTCGCCGCTCCCTCGCAACCGCCGCAACCGCCCGCCACCCCGGCCATTTCTCTCGGCCACCTCCCTCTTCTTCTCCCCAACTGATCGCCACTCGCGCCCACCGCCTCTCCCCTCTCCCCACGGTTCCCAAAATCGCCGCAAACCGCCGCCCACCTCCCCACTCTGGCGACAAATCGCCACCGGCCTCCCTCTCCTCACCCCTATTTAAACCCCGAGCCCCTGCATCCCTCCACCTCTCCTCTACTCCCTCTCTCCCGGCCACTCCACCGCCTCCGCCAGGCGATTGCCTCCGCCGCCTCCAACTCCGCGAGATTTGCCGCCCGGTCATCCTCGTGTCTCGCCAACTCCTCGGCTTCCTCGTGCCTCCAAACCTCGGCGACCAGACGTCGACCTCCCTCGCCGAGCGCTGCCGCACCGGAACCCGATCGCCCGCCGCCTCGCCATCGCCAACCGCCCTCCGGCCGTTCTCGGTAACTCCTGCAGTGCACCAGCAAGATTCCCGCATTCTTTATTTGAAATCGTCGGTCGCCGCCGCCGCCGACCACCAAGCTCCACCGCCGATCACCGGCGAGCCTGCGTTCGATCGCTCCTCCGTGGTCGATCGCCTCGTTGTCGGGAACTCCCGTAGCCGCCGATCCCGTTGTCGTAAACTCCTCGGAGCCGAGGATCCCCGTAACTCGTAGTCGAAGTCGCTCATCGTGGTCGAAAGCTCCACGGTGGTCGAAAAGACCACGTGGTCGTAACTTTGCCGTGGTCGTAAAAGACCACGTGGTCGTAACTTTGCCGTGGTCGTAAAAGACCACGTGGTCGTAACTTTTGCCGTGGTCGTAAAAGACTACGTGGTCGTAACTTTATCGTGGTCGTAAAAGACTACATGGTCGTAACTTTTGCCGTGGTCGACGCCTAACGTGGTCGTATTCTCTCGAGGGCAAACTCGTAGTTTTTCTTTTCCCTTTGATTTAAATCTTCCCGAGGCCATAACTTTTCATCCTAACTCCGATTGAGTCCGCTCAAATTTCTAAATTCATCAAAATTCCAATATTTACATTTCTGCCATCCTTTCAAATTTTTGAAATGTATTTGATATTTTGAAATTTAAAATTCAAATTTCAAATACCCTTTTTCTCCCTCGTTCGAACTCCGATTCCATTGAAACTTCCTCCTAAATTCATCTAAATTTATAAACTTCATTTCAGTAATATTATTATAATATTTGTACTTTTATTTGTATTTATTTGTCCTTTGTGTTCTCGCTTTGCTGAGAACTGATCCGTCAAGAGTTCGCAGAATCAAGAACAAGAGAATCAAGAATTCACCCACGAAGGCAAGTCTCCTTTGATCATCTTGAACCTATGTTTGAGAAATATTTTTTTTAAATTATTTTAAAAGTTAATGCATTGCTATGTTACATAAAATGATAATTTCTGTTGTAGAAGTAATAGTTAAACCGATGATTGTTATGCCCTCATTTGACATTGACAACCATGTACCTTTGACACCCTAGGATTTCCTTTGTCTCATTATTGAGATTAATATAAATTCTTTGATAATTGTTGTATCGGTAGTAAGATGCTTAGACATGCTTTATAACTTTAGTAACCTTGGAATGGTAATTACATTTCAGTGTTCTATTCTTTTGTTCAGATGTGAGTGGCAATTGGTGTTGCCACGGTTCTTGTGAAATAAAACAGAATTGTGAAAATTGTTTAGACTGGGGCGGATGGTTGGTTTGGATTGGTGCGGTTAGCACGAGATCTTGAAAAGTGTATGTTTCGCCCTAGTCAATTAAGGACCGACTCTTGTGTTTGTCCAGTCTGAGCACAACCGTACAACCACATGTCTATATGGGTACGACCTAGCTGATTAACTTATAATAGACTAGTTTAGGTACCACCAGTGGAAAGTGGATACCAGGGTTACTGGTTATTCACAAGTGAGGGACGTGGTTACCGTACTCATACGGCGCAAGAGGGGCTTACATGGGGTGGTTAACCCTTCAACGGTGAAACCTCGTGGTGGTGTCTAGCTAGACTAAAGTAAGGTAAAGGCTTTGTGATGAATTATCCGGGTCTCATGCCTAAGGAAGCATGCCGACTATTAAGATAACTCGCCTCTTGTGGGTAAAGTGTACAACCTCTGCAGAGTGTAAAACTATTCGAATAGCCGTGCTCACGGTCAAGGGCGGCAAGGAATGCTTTCACATGGTAGATCTTTATTTTGGTTTTAAAATAAAAGTTTTGGGAAGCCGAAGTGGTCGGAACTCCGGAGTTGTATTGTGAGTGTAGCCAGCAGGGTGGTGTAACCTGCTTTTTTTGAACTTTGGCGGTTAGCCGCTTGTTTAGTGTTGGTGGTTGAAACCTTCACTATAAAGTTGTCAATAGTTTCATTAAAGCAATTACTTTATTAAACCGATGCCTTCAAAATATTTAATGGTATTTGAAATAAAATGTTGCTTTGTGCAAAAGAACCATAAAACCTTCCTTTGTTAAGCCCCTCAGATCTATTGCATTTTCCCAAGACTTGCGGAGTACTTTATGTACTCACATGCTACACTTAAAACAAAATCTCGAGAGGAGTATGAAGCTCAAGATGGAACTTTCGACTACGGAGCATATGGATTCGACGAAGGCTTTCAGAGTTCTAGGTTGCGCTCCCACCAATTGCCCGTGGCGTATTGATGGGTCTTCTTCCATTGATTTATCTTTTACTTCCGTGCTTTATCTTTTGTGAGTTTGCGAGGTCTTGAAACCTCGGTTGTAGTAAAGAGGCCTTTTAGGTCCATACTCTCTATTATTGTAATAAAGCGTTGTTGGTTATGTATTCATCATTGCTTGACCTGTGCACTAGCTTTGATCCGGGACTAGTGTCAGAATATACGTAGGGTCCGGATTTGGAAACCGGGTCCCGGCAGAGATGGTATCGAGCCAATTTGTCTCGTAGGACGTGACCTAGTTTAAAATAGCAAAAGCCTTAAGGACCTGAAGTTCCGTCTACCGCCTATCTTCAGAGGGCGGAAAGTCCGGATATAGATCGAGATTCTTGGACAATGGAGGTATTCCTGTATGCACGGAAGGGAATTCAATCCCACAGATACCCCATTGATCATCCCTGACCGATCGCTCGGACGCCACTCAGATGCACTCGTCGGCCATAACCGGTCTCATGTCGTTTACGGGGATTCTCGCAGAGTCACCCCACTGCTTTTTTCATTCACTTGTGCGAGATGTAGTCATCCGCAGCCCTTTGAGATCGCCGTGGGCGATCCCCACTGTCACATCGAGTTCACTCACTCAGCGATGGCGCACCACCACGCCACCGCTTTGAGGAGATTGACAGCGGATGCTTCTCACTCCGCCTACCAAGATTCCACTCTCCGTGCTCACCATCCAGTCAGCAACAGAGTTTGAGCCGGGCGACCCGAGCTGAGCAAAGCCTCCACCGACTACACGCCATCTTCACCAAGCACCACCGTCGTCCCCAACAACCAGTGCTCCGACTCGCCGCACAGACCCGTACCTTACTCACGGCGCAAGAGTGTGCGGCGCCTAGTCCGCTGTCCCGACATCGACATCGGAGACTCCGGAAGAGACGCAGCCTCTCGCTCGCCTCGCCTCGCCTATTGCCTCCAAAGAGAGAGACCATCTTCACTCCGTGCTTCTTGCAACCGCCCGAGTGTGGATGTAGGTCACGTCACGTGGGTATCCTAGAGGAGGATCCAGGAGGATCCTGAGGAGGATCCTGAGGAGCTTGTCTTCGAGGAGGACAAGTAGTTACTGAGAGACAAGAGTACCCAATTTAATGTTTAATTCCTTAGAACGATTTGTATTTAATTCTAGTGTGTGGGGTGGACTGTACCAAGCACTTGTGCACCTGTGGTACAGCCATTTCCTTTAAAATTTAATTTGAATTCAAAACAAGTTTTCTTTCAATTTGTTGTCTGTGTTTTTCCTTGTGTGTTGGTTTGGGATGTGGTTTAGTCTCCCCTAATCTCTTACCTATGCTACTTCCTCTTTCCTTTTGCTAACCCCACTCCCACTTCGATGGTGAACACAAGGAACAAAGGCTTTGAATGCCTGTAATGTCAATGCTCAACCGTAGGCGAATCCAATACCACCCCGCCACCCAAGCTCCTAATCTGAATGATGATGGCCATGCAGCTTCTGCTGCTCCAAGCCTTAGCCCAAAACCAAGTCCAGCAAATTCCGCAGCACCCAATCAAGCACCGCAATCCAAGCTGGGGGAGTTTATGAGAACTCGTCCCCCAACTTTCAGTGGGTCAGTAGACCCGATGGAAGCTGACGACTGGATCAAGGATGTCGAAGGAAGCTAAATTTGGCACAATGCAATGGAAATGAAAAGTGTTGTATGTCTGCTCACCAACCGAAAGGAATCGCAGACTAATTGGTGGGAGAACTATTGTCTTTGCTCACCGAATGCACAAGATATCACTTGGGTGAGTTTGAAGAAGCATTCCGATCGCACATATTCCTACCGGAATCATGGAAATGAAAAGGATGGAATTCTATAAGTTGCAAGAAGGAAACCTCAACAGGATCGAGTATCTCGAACAAATTTACCCAACCGGCTAGATATGCTTCAGAGGATGTTGCAACCGATACAAAGAAAATTTGGAGATTCATGCAAGGACTGGATCCCAATCTCAAGGTGCGCTTAGTGTCTAATGATTACCCAACTTTCCAAAGACATGGTGAACAAAGCAATCATCCAAGAAGATGCTCAACGCCCGCCACATGAGGTCCGAAGAGAAAATTTCAGGCTCGTAGGTGCCAATAACACTCGCCACCGTCCAAATCAGCCACACTTTTTCGTGCCTTCTATGCCAAGTGTGCCGAGGACACCAACCAAGGACCTCGCCCAATACCACAGTGCTCCACAACCAATCAATGGAGGCCAAGCCCAACAAAACAAGACCGCAATGAGGAATTCAAGGCTTCAACTGCAAGAACATGGGGCATTACGCCAACAATCGTCCGCAAACGCCCGCGTGACTCCCCGTCTGCTTCAACACAGGGACTACTCCAAGACGAGCCCCACCAAGCAGGACAAGTCCGTGGAACACCGCAAGCAAAGAAGGACTCCACAAGTGATAAACAGGGACATATCAACCATGTTACCACAGTGCGCCAGAAGCACCACAGTAGTTCGGTAAGTTCCTTGTCAACTCGAGACTACCTCAGATTATTTGATTCTCGAGCTTCGATTCATTTATTTCAAAGGATTTGCTGAAAGAAACAATCAATGCTCAATTGTTAAGGAATAGTATGCTAGTCCAATCACCGGAAGGGAATCGAGGACTAACACTGTGCGCCCTAGAACAACCGTAGATATAAATGGAGTTAAGTTCCTAGCGGATCTTATTATAATAGACTCCAATAGTCTAGATGTGATACTTGGAATGGATTGGTTAACCAAGTATAAAGGGCAGATAGATTGTGCCAACTGTGCTATTACTCTTACCAACTCTGATGGAATTCAAATAGAGTGCAAGCCGAGTTTAACCTCAAGGAATGGATGTGAGTTGAATAGCTTGAAGGAATAACTATGGAAAAGTCCCTATAGTAAAAGAATACCCGATGTATTTCACGAAGATTTACCGGATTGCCACCGATAGAGAAGTTGAATTTGTTATTAACTGCACCGGAATAGCCCCAATTTCCAAGAGACCCTACCGATGTCCGCCAATGATCTAGCGAAGTCAAGAAGCGATCAAGAACTACAAGAGAAAGGATTTGTCGGACCAAGTTCTTCACCATGGGGAGCACCAAGATTTAGTGAAGAAAAGGATGGCGCTCACGCATGTGTGTGGATTACGAGCATTGAATGATGCAACAATCAAGAACAAGTACCTCTACCGGTGATAGATGACTTATTTGATCGCTTAAAGGATCATGTGTCTTTTCCAAGATTGATCTTCGATCGTGATATCATCAAATGAAGATTAGACCGGAGGATATACCAAAACAGATTTGCTACTCGTTATGGGTTATACGAGTTTACAAAGAATGTCCTTTGGTTTGACCAATGCTCCTGCATATTTTATGAATCGATGAATAAGGTGTTTATGGAATATTTGGATAAGTTTGTCGTCGTGTTCATTGATGACATTCTAATTTATTCTCGAAATGAAGAAGAACATGCCCAACATCCGAGGATAGTATTGAAAACTCGAGAGAACACCAAATGTATGCCAAGTTCAACAAGTGTGAGTTCTGGTTAAAGAAAGTAGATTTCTTGGGTCATGTGATTTCAGCAGGAGGAGTGTCAGAGATCCGAGAAGGTGATAGATGTACTTAATCGACACAACCCAAGTCAAGAATCGAGATCGAAGTTTTCGGGATTAGCCATTATTACCGCCGCTTCATAGAAGGATTCTCCAAGCTAGCCGCACCTCTCACCCAGCTACTAAAGAAAGAAAAGAAGTTTGAATGGAGTAAATCATGTGAAGACAGCTTCTAAGAGTCAAGAAGAGGTTAACTTCGCACCAAGATTGACTCTTCCGTATATCGTGAAGGATTTTGAAGTATTTTATGATGCATCCGACAAGGTCTAGGCTGTGTTCTCATGCAAGAAGGAAGGGTGGTAGCTTATGCTTCAAGGCAATTGAGGCCGCATGAGCAGAACTACCCAACCCATGATTTAGAGCTAGTCACAGTATGCTCTAAAAATATGGAGGCATTATTTAATCAAGAACTGCTAGAAATTTATACGGATCACAAGAGTTTGAAGTATATTTTCACTCAACCTGACCTCAATCTGAGACAAAGAAGATGGTTGGAGTTAATAAAGGATTATGATGTGGGAATTCATTACCATCCAGGAAAGGCTAATGTAGTAGCTGACGCCTTGAGCAGAAAAAGCTATTGCAATAATCTGATGATCAAAGACAGTCAGCCTACACTTCATGAAGAATTTCAGCGACTCAATCTAGAAGTAGTGGAGGAAGGATTCCTATCTACTTTGGAGATTCAACCAATTTTAGAGAACCAGATAAAGGAAGCCCAAAGAGAAGATAGTTATGTCAAAGAAATCAAAGAGAATATGAAAAAGGGTAAAGCACCAAATTTTTCAGAAGATGAAGAAGGTATCCTTTGGTTTGGAAAAGAATTCGCACCAAAAGAAAGAAATAAAAGAACTAATCTCGAAGGAAGCTCATGAGTCTAGATACTCAATTCACCGGAAGCACAAAATGTATCAAGATCTCAAAGAAAGATACTTGGTGGTCAAGTATGAAAAGGAAATTGTTGAATATGTAGCCTTGTGTGATGTGTGCCAATGAGTCAAAGTGAACATCGAGACCTTTGGACTTCGCAACCTTTACAGATACCGAATGGAAGTGGAAGAAATTGGTATGGACTTCATAACAGGATTGCCAAGAACCAAGTCGGGTTATGACTCAATTTGGGTTATTGTGGACCGACTAACAAAGGCTGCACACTTTATACCCGTGAAGACCACATACTCTGGAGATAAACTCGCAGAGTTATACATGTCAAGAATAGTTTGTTTAGATGGAGTCCCAAAGAAAATCGTGTCAGATCGAGGAACACAATTCACATCAAGATTCTCGCAATACCGCATGAGCTCTTGGGGACAAACTTGAATTTCAAGACAAAGATATCATCCATGCATCGATGGACAAACGGAAAGAGTAAATCAAATATTGGAAGACATGTCGAGAGCTTGTGCTTTGGCAAATAAAGCTAATCGGATCAAAATTTGCCATATGCGAATTCTCTTATAACAACGACTATCAATCAAGCTTACAAATGTCTCCGCTTGAACTCATCAGATGAGAAAATGCGTAACACCATTGTATTGGAAAGAAACAGGAGAAGGACAAGTATTTGGACCGATGTATTGAAGCAAGCGTAAGAGCAAGTTCGATCGGTTCAAGATGATTAAAGACAAGACAAACAAGATGTAAAGCTACGCAGACAATCGTCAAGAGCTTTAGAATTTATACCGAGATCATGTGTATTTGAAAGTTTCACCTCTCAAGGGTCTCGCTGCTTTAGTGTTATTGGGAAACTTGCTTCGAGATTTATTGGACCATTCCTGTTCTAGCCAAAAGGGAGAAGTCGCTACCGCTTAAATCTCCCACCTCGCTTGTCGAATGTGCACGACGCCTTTCATGTGTCACGCTTAAAAAATGTCTCAGTACCGTAAGAACAAATGCCTTTAGAAGAAGTGACTTTGAAAGAGGACCTAACATATCCAGAGTTTCCAGTCAAAATTTTGGATGAAGCAGAACGTCGAACCAGAAGCAAGAGCATCAAATTCTGTAAAGTTCAATGGAGTAATCATTCCGAGTCTCAAGCAACTTGGGAGCTAAGAAGATTTGAGATCGAGTTTCGATCTTTTCCTCAGCTCCATCCGAATCTCGGGCCGAGATTCATCCTAAGGGGTAGGTTTGTAACATCCCAAAATTTGCAAATCTTGAAAATTTAAATTCAAATTAATTATTTTAAAATATTTGGACCTTATTTGAATTATTCTCAAGTTTTCGTGATTTAAAATCAAAATTTGGAATTAAAAGGAATTTTAAAATAAAACTATATCATCAAAATATCTTGGAAATATTTTATTTAAGTTCAAAATGTGTCCGAAACTTATATGAATTTTTCTAGAATTTTAGAAGTAATTTTATTTTTTTTCCGAGGCTTAATGAAGTTTCGCAATTGTCTGCTTATTAAAACTATTTTCGAAAATCACTTTTCTCTCTCTCCGGGCGCCAAGTGGACGGCCGATCCACCGCCCACGCCACCCGTGGAATCCCGCCTTCCCTCTCCTCCACCACAGGTGGGCCGGCCAGTCTGTGCCGCGTCCCTTGCCCGAATCGGTGTACGCCCTCCCTCATTCTTTCTCTCTCTGCGGTCCCCACCGATTCCTGTCTTCCTCGCGTGGTCGCCGCCCCTCGCAACCGCCGCCGCAACCGCCCGCCACCCCGGCCATTTCTCTCGGCCACCTCCCTCTTCTTCTCCCCAACCGATCGTCACCCGCGCCCACCGCCCCTCTCCCTCCCCACGGTTCCCCAAAATCGCTCGCAAACCGCCGCCCACCTCCCCACTCTGGCGACAAATCGCCACCGGCCTCCTCTCCTCACCCCTATTTAAACCCCGAGCCCCTGCATCCCTCCACCTCTCCTCTACTCCCTCTCTCTCCCGCCACTCCACCGCCTCAGCCAGGCGATTGCCTCCGTCTCGCCGCCGTCTCCAACTCCGGCGAGATTTGCCGCCCGGTCATCCTCGTGTCTCGCCGTCAACTCCTCGGCTTCTCGCGCCTCAAACCTCAGCGACCCCTCGTCGACCTCCTCGCCGCCGAGCGCGCCGCACGGGAACCCGATCGCCTCGCCGCCGCCATCGCCAACCGTCCTCCTACGTTCTCGGTAACTCCGTGTGCACCAACAGCATTCCCGCATTCCTTTATTTCGAAATCGTCGGTCGCCGCCGCCGCCGACCACCGAGCTCCACCGCCGATCGCGGGCGAGCCTGCGTGCCCGATCGCTCCTCCGTGGTCGATCGCCTCCTGTTGTCGGGAACTCCTGTAGCCGTCAGATCCCGTTGTCGTAAACTCCTGGAGCCGTAGGATCCCCCGTAACTCGTAGTCGTAAGCCGTCTACTGTGGTCGAAAGCTCCACAGTGGTCGTAAAAGACTACGTGGTCATAACTTTTGCCGTGGTCGTAAAGACCACGTGGTCGTAACTTTGCCGTGGTCGTAAAAGACCACGTGGTCGTAACTTTGCCGTGGTCGTAAAGACTACGTGGTCGTAACTTTTATCGTGGTCGTAAAGACTACATGGTCGTAACTTTTGCCGTGGTCGCACGCCTAACGTGGTCGTATTCTCTCGAGGGCAAACTCGTAGTTTTTCTTTTTCCTTTGATTTAAATCTTCCCGAGGCCATAACTTTTTCATCCTAACTCCGATTGAGTCCGTTCAAATTTCTAAATTCATCAAAAATTCCAATATTTACATTTCTGCCATCCTTTAAAATTTTTGAAATGTATTTGATATTTTGAAATTTAAAATTCAAATTTCAAATACCCTTTTTCTCCCTCGTTCGAACTCCGATTCCATTGAAACTTCCTCCTAAATTCATCTAAATTTATAAACTTCATTTCAGTAATATTATTATAATATTTGTACTTTTATTTGTATTTATTTGTCCTTTGTGTTCTCGCTTTGCGTAGAATCCGATCCGGTCAAGAGTTCGCAGAATCAGCAACAAGAGAATCAAGAATTCACCCACGAAGGCAAGTCTCCTTTGATCATCTTGAACCTATGTTTGAGAAATATTTTTAAATTATTTTAAAAGTTAATGCATTGCTATGTTACATAAAATGATAATTTCTGTTGTAGAAGTAATAGTTAAACCGATGATTGTTATGCCCTCATTTGACATTGACAACCATGTACCTTTGACACCCTAGGATTTCCTTTGTCTCATTATTGAGATTAATATAAATTCTTTGATAATTGTTGTATCGGTAGTAAGATGCTTAGACATGCTTTATAACTTTAGTAACCTTGGAATGGTAATTACATTTCAAGTGTTCTATTCTTTTGTTCGATGTGAGTGGCAATTGGTGTTGCCACGGTTCTTGTGAAATAAAACAGAATTGTGAAAATTGTTTAGACTGGGGCGGATGGTTGGTTTGGATTGGTGCGGTTAGCACGAGATCTTGAAAAGTGTATGTTTCGCCCTAGTCAATTAAGGACCGACTCTTGTGTTTGTCCAGTCTGAGCACAACCGTACAACCACATGTCTATATGGGTACGACCTAGCTGATTAACTTATAATAGACTAGTTTAGGTACCACCAGTGGAAAGTGGATACCAGGGTTACTGGTTATTCACAGTGAGGGACAGGGTTACTGTACTCATACGGCGCAAGAGGGGGCTTCTGTCTGGGTGGTTAACCCTTCAAAGGTGAAACCTCGGTGGTGGTGTCTAGCTAGACTAAAGTAAGGTAAAGGCTTTGTGATGAATTATCTCGGGTCTCATGCCTAAGGAAGCATGCCGACTATTAAGATAACTCGCCTCTTGTGGGTAAAGTGTACAACCTCCGCAGTGTAAAACTATTCGAATAGCCGTGCCCACGGTCAAGGGCGGGCAAGGAATGCTTTCACATGGTAGATCTTTATTTTTGGTTTTAAAATAAAAGTTTTGGGAAGCCGGAAGTGGTCGGAACTCCCGGAGTTGTACTGGCGAGTGTAGCCAGTGTGGGTGGTGTAACCTGTTTTTTTTTGAACTTTGGCGGTTAGCCAGTTGTTTAGTGTTGGTGGTTGAAACCTTCACTATAAAGTTGTCAATAGTTTCTGTTAAAGCAATTACTTTATTAAACTGATGCCTTCGAAAATATTTAATGGTATTTGAAATAAAATGTTGCTTTGTGCAAAAGAACCATAAAATCTTCCTTTGTTAAGCCCTGCATCTATTGCATTTTCCCAAGACTTGCGGAGTACTTTATGTACTCACATGCTACACTTAAAACAAAATCTCAGAGGAGTATGAAGCTCAAGATGGAACTTTCGACTACGGAGCATATGGATTCGACGAAGGCTTTCAGGAGTTCTAGGTTGCGCTCCCCAGTCAATTGCCTGTGGCGTATTGATGGGTCTTCTTCCGCTGGATTTATCTTTTGCTTCCGCTGTGCTTTATCTTTTGTGAGTTTGCGAGGTCTTGAAACCTCAGTTGTAGTAAAGAGGCCTTTTGGTCCGTACTCTATTATTGTAATAAAGCGTTGTTGGTTATGTATTCATCATCGTTTGACCGTGCACTAGCTTTGATCCGGGACTAGTGTCAGAATACACGAGGGTCCGGATTTGGAAACCGGGGTCCCGGCTGTAAGACAACCATTCCAATGGCTCGGTCCCATGTCAAAATTCCTTCCGAGTCAATGGGAATCGTCGAAACAAGTGGGCCTTCAGAATCATGTGGTGTCATGCACCGCCTTTTGGGCCGTTCGGCTTTGTATCGTGTTGGAGCCCATTATGGCGCGTCCGGGGGTTTTGCACGCCCTAACTCCTTTATATCCACCGCCACCCCACCATTAGGGTCGGGTTTTGCTTAGATTAACTGTCTTTGAACAGTTTCGCTGCTCATCGGTTTGTGAGATCCCAACTTCGAAAAGCTAAATCAATGCATCCGCAATTCAGTTGTGTTTTCCTTGTTCTTGCTTGTGTTCTTCGATTCGCAGCGAGGATTAGCCTTCTTGGCGAGGTCAACCAGCTACGCACGGTTGATAACCCGAGGAGACGTGGTGCTGTGATTGCGGGTTCGAACATGCTTTTCGGAAGCGGATCGATTTGTGTCGCGCCCCACCAAATCGAACATATCCGAACCTGTTGGAAGATCGGGACCCCGTTCCTATCAGGTATCAAGCGAGCAAGGGCCGGCTTGGGCTTTTTGGGCTACATGGGCAGAAACATATCGTGGAAATATCGCGGATGTATCGCTAACGTATCGGCGTTTTTTTAATTTTTTTTTGGAGGCTGAAATTCTCCAATACTTCGCAATGCCTTATTGCTGCATATCGGTACGTATCACCGTATCAGATACGTATCGGACACGGATACGGCAGTTCAGCGGAGTGTCGGTGCTTCCTAGATGCCAACTATTGGGTATCAATAATTAATGAATGCTAAATCTTTACCTGAGAAATTGACAACGTCTTCATTGCTCAAAAGAAAAAATTTGGAAGAAGAGACTTAAAATAATATGAAAAATTAAGGGATATATTCATGTCCAATTTGTTACAGCTCACTGAAAACATCGCAGAAATCTATTACAAAAGACTGTTCCAAGCCAAAAAAAAGTAATAATTCAAAGCTGGTTATTACTCATCGATTCGAGCACCTAGAAAAGCAAACTAAAATCTCGGTCATTTAAATTGCATGGACAACTAATGCGGAACCAAGCAATTGGACGAAAAGTTCTACGCTTTGGGTATGTTTGAGCTTTCTGATGGGGTGCAACCATGGATGCTGTTATCATTAGTAGTCTGGAGGTAACCCATCCTCCAGACTGTTCGTAGTGAGTCCTGTAGGTTGTGAATGTCGTAGTTTCTTGAAATTCAGTGCAAACTTGAGTTGTGAAGTTTGGTGGTTGTAAAATTGTCACTCCAATTGAGCTGCTACAAGCACGATTTGAGGTGCCGCGGAATTGAAGGCCTTCTCACTAGCATTTGATCTTTCGGATATTTTCAGATTGTCTGGATATGTTCAGTGTAATATATTTAGATCGTATCTGTTTCATTGTAAATTTGTAGATTGTAGCTGCTTCAATGTGATATATTCATCTTGTCATGCGAGTCTTTCTGCTCTTTTTATATGGTGAATGTTTTGGGCAAATCAAGGTGCATGTGCCTGATGATTTTGTAATATGAATGGTTGTGATAACATATCTATAACAAACTGCCAGTACACAAAGTCCATGTCCATTTCAATCCATTCACTTGAAAGACAACATTGCTACATATAGTTCCCCATAGTGCACAATCTGGTCTTCTTCTGAATTCTAAAACAAGAAAACTTGCAGTGTCAGGTTCTTTGAGCAACATTCCTGCTGCTACAACAATTTTACAATCACAAAACTTCACAACTCAAGCTTGCACTGAATTTCAAGAAACTACGACATACAGTTGAGGTAGGGTGCAATGTTATGGTCTTATGGATGGATTAATGCATTGTCCTTGTTCATTTGATCCTGGATGATCAGCATACATGGACAGCTACAAAGTGTTGGATGCTCTATCTAAATTTTGCTATGATTTTCCTTTCCCCTGTTTCTGATCCAGAAATATATGTACATATTAGATATTGGAAATATATATACTTTGAACTGTCACCAATGTAATAATCATGTACTGAACTTGTAGTAGCAGCAGCAATTAAGGTCAGCTAAAAATCGGAGGCATTCATCATCACATTTCTTGCAGTCATTACTTCAGCAAGATTTTGAGTCTGGAACCGAGTAAATGCAAGTATAGATAATGGAATCAACAAGCATGCTGCAGCTCAAGCAAGCAAGCTGGCAAAAAATGAGCAAGTAAATTTGGAATTCACAAACTAAACACACTGTGATTTCCATTGGAAGAACCTGATACTTTCAGTGATTTCCATTACAAACATTCAGTTACAGCTCTTACAGTTTTTTTTTTTGTCACAGCTCCGACGTATGTCTATTCTATAATTCATTTAACGAAAAGCTGAGCAGACGCAGTGGAAATGTGGAATCCCCACCCCCCATTTCTGCCATTGCATTACCGATGTTGGTGTGTGAAGGAGAATGGCCATCCTACCACACCACGTCATCATCTATCTAATAAACAAATTAAGTTATAGTAAATTTTATTATTGTCCCAACAACCTCCATTCATTTCAGTGTTTTCTCATCGTCACCACCAAATGAAACTACCATGGAACCTCGTACTGCCGAGCCTGGCTTACTCGTCGCCATTAGTGTGAAGCGGCACTAAAACCAATGGCGTGGTGTAGGTGGGTGTGGTACGGAAACCGGTGCCACAGTGCAGACCGAGCATAGCAGCAGCGGAGGCGTGATGCAGGTCGTGGCATAGTTCAGCTAGGCATGGCGGTGGAGACAGACAAGGCGCAATGCGGCCAGGGCGGAGTTCTACTGGGTTCAACGCAGGCAGAGCACGACGACAGAGGTGCGATGCAGGCCAAGCATGGCGGGGCAACTCGATATGCTGGGCATTATTTTTTTATTCGTAGTAATACAAGGACATTTAGCTAGTTTAACCGTAAACTTTAATCTGAGGAACATTTAGCTAGTTTAACCTTAAACTTTAATCTGAGGGAAGGGCTTCAGTGTACTTTTTTATGCTGCACGAGAGGTCACGCATTCACATTCACTTGTCGGGGACAACCAGAGATACCGTTAGATATTTGGACGAAGCACTACTTTTTTAGCCTGAAAGATAATATCAATTCCATTCTTTTTTGTCCAACGAAAATCGCTCACGTACAGTTCGATTGAGAGAGAGAAGGCTGGGGAGGGGGAGGTGCGCATGTAATTTCCAGTTAATGGGTGGTCAATGTCGACTTGCCCAGTTTAGGTCGGCAGCACCTGATCCAGCACAGTAAGGCTTCCCAGAAGTAGGAAGCCATAGTGGTGTTAAATCTCCTTTGGCCAACCACTACGTCTAAAGCTGCTTGATGCAGTGCATCGTATGCAGCTAATAGCTCCCATCAGAATGCATGTTGCACAGCTACACCTTGCTTTGGGCCGTACAGATCGAGCTTATAAGTGATCGAACATTGTTAGATGAACTTTTACTTTGTTTTACGTAGCATGTAAATGGAAAAACATTAGTATACCTATTCACGGTCTTATGCACATGTAATTGCCATTCTTAAAGTTTCAAACTAGCCAATTTAACACAGTAATAGGCCAACTTCTTCCTCCCTCCCGTGATATTCTCTGCAGTAAGTAAAAGGATGGCGACAATTACATGGGTACTGAACCGTGGCCTCCGGTCCCTGTGAATATCAATCGTTGTCGCCACTGCTACAGAAGAGGCTATACTGGACAGGTACATCACAGACGATTTTACTGGCAACCGTCTGTGATATTTTCATAAACGGTTATTAACATGAACCGCCTGCGTGATAATTGAGACATCACAGACGGTTTTGTTAATAACCGTCAGGAATTTCACAGCGGTTCTTAATACGAACCGCCTATACCAATCGAGATAACACGACGGGTCTGTTAAGAACCGTCAGGAAAGTTCACTGACGGTTATTAACACAAACCGTCGTGAAAAGTTGAGAATACAGACGGTTCCCTTAAGAACCGTCTGTAATAATCCCATGTCACTGATAATTGGTGTGTAATAATCACATGTCACCAATAATTGGCGTATACACAGGATTTCGATCTCACCCGTCTAGATAAGATTGCGACTATTTAATCTAGAAAATCCTAGTGCATAAGCCACCATATTAAAGCAAAGCTCTTAAACAAGATGATGCTAGAACATGGCAATCTCACAAAATATGCTAGTATAAATCTCTCATTAAATTTCATATATTCAATTCTTATTGATGCTCAACTCTAATTTAGCACAAATTGATTGTACTATAGTCATTACTAGCAATAGTTGATTATTATTTTATCATAACAACATTCATGACCTAGCTCTATTTACAATCATAAAACAAACATGAACATAGATTCAATATTTCTCCTTACGTTCAGAAATTAGAACGAAATAATTTTAATCTTCAATAATACCAGATTTGCAAGACAAGATTCTACAATTTATACATCACCCTTCATCTATTTCTTTATACATATTTCAACAGTTTAGCATGGTGAAAGATATATGAATCTAGCAATTGAACATGTTCATAAAGTATCTAAATAAATGATAGGTTAAAGGTCAATATTATCAAGGCAATATTCGAACATATCCTTACTTACTAATTTTCACACGGTCAGATTATTTACTAAAGACAAAAATAATTCAGTTTATCCAACATGATAGAAATTTAAATAATCATAATAATCATTCTAGTTCTTTTGCACAACCTCAATAACTCCATGAGTTCCAAACATATATAGACAAATTCTAGATCACAATTCTTCTAGAAACTATTACAAGGCAAAATCAAATTAATCATCTACACTTCCAAGGATGCTAGTTAAAATTAATTATGCACCACGCTAACATCTCAACATGATAATTCATACCTTAAGAATTATTTTATATGATTACCACCTTCACTTAAGCATAGAAAAAATATCACAGAGGGTTTTAACACCTTCTTTTAGAAAGGAAAGGAATTGAACTTCAACACTCGAGATAATCTCAAAGAAATACGTAAATCCAAGGCTTTAACACATTAACAAGTTTTGCAACTCAAAACTGGCATTTATAAAAGAAAATACCAAGCGAACCAATAAGCCATGATTCACAACAAGACAAACTCCCACGAAGGAACTAACCTTACAAGCCAACAATAAGCACGGTAGCAAAAGTATCTCATTAGTCCGGAAAGAAACAATAATCGCTTCAAGGAATGTGAGACCAATTGCATACCCTCAACCGCAAGAATCACAAACTCAAAAGAAATTCATTAACGCAATAAGCTAAGAATCGCCGAATCCACTTAAGGAAGATAACAATGTTTCTAAAGAAACTCACTCACAACATCTGCAATTAAGTTACCTGAGGTAACTTCATCGCTAATCCCCATGCTACAAATAGTGGTATGACCTGGCAAATGCCAAGGCAGCAAAACAATCTCTACATATTATCATTAACAATTCTCACTGTAATGATCATAGGAGCAAATCATAATCATACAAGATCATCTCAACATAAATCATTAATGCAACATGTCAAAAGCATAAATGCAATGCTTGACCCATCCCATCCCATCTGCAAGTGTGTCAATTTAATAGTTTAATTACCACGGACCTAAAACCTGGCTCGATACCAATCGTAACACCCAGGACCCACAATGCCCCGGAATGCCACTAATACTACTCTGACTAGTCAATTTATAAATAAAACAAACTAGCAACAAGATTCATAAGATAGTATAAGCGGAAGCGTAAACAACTAATAAATAACGGAATAATGAGAACAATGTAATATTCATAATCAACTTAACAATAATAACCAAAGGAACAATTCCGTGTTCAACATTAAAAAGGTGAAACATACATCAATATGATAACTAAGCAAATGACTAGAATTCTTTCAACTTTATTTCAGCATTAAGATTATAATACAAGTGCATCAGTGCGGTGCCGCTCTACCCTTCCCAACGCATGCTCAAAGTCCACACAGTAAGGAGGGGAAGCAAGAGTGAGATAAAAATCTCAGCAAGTAAACTGTTTAACAAGTTATTCAAACTACAAGCAATTTAAACATCATCATTATAATTCCATACATCCACAATTACAATTTATGTTCAAAGTTATTAAACCACCATAAACTTCTATGAATAATACCTCTAAAATTTCAGATTTAATTAGCATATGAATGCAATCATTTTATCCCGTATTAAATGCAAAAGAAACATTTATTCCTCCACAAGCCACAATAGATTAATCAACAACATTTATACTTCCATAATTAACAACGTACATAATCACGACCTCAATTCACTATCAATGACGGTAAAACAATAACAATTGATTCATGACTGACTATTTCAAATCCACAACCACTACCACTATCAAAGGCAATAAAACATATGTATGTCTTACTTCAATACTATATTACTTCTCATATCCACAATTACTATAAACAAGGAAAGTATGAAAAGAGAGTTTCATGACACCATCTTAATCACACAAGGGACGAACCACATTTCAATATCACAACCACAACCTTCATTCCATCAATAGCTCACAAAGAGCCAATTCCACATTACAACTATGAAGTTGTACATTCCACAAAATAACTTCACCACATTATATTGCATATGTATGCAAATGATCATTCCACAATGCAATGCATATGAATGCTCATGCTATACTCCACATTACTCTTGCCAGGGCAGGAAGTGCAATGCATCGTATTTCGGCAATATACGAATGCTTCCCGCGGGCGAAGAGGTGCGTCAGACACGGCAATATACGACGCCAGACTGCACGGTCGCGGCTATAAGCGGCGACATCCACATACAAAGGACATGATATGTCATGCATGATTGAATGATATGAAAATCCATTAATCACATTAATTCATCCGCAAGGAGCATTATCATGCTCTCAACATAATCAACATCCACCACATACTAATTTCATGATCAACATATTAACATTAAACAAGAATTCCACAATTAAAATATGATGCAATCATGGCAATTGTATCAAATTACGATAATAATGTAAACTGAATGTATTATGAACAACGGGTTAAACGGTAGCAACCACCGCTACGCTTACTTGCCTCAATCCGATGAAGCGACGAACAACAAAAGTCCAGGCGCTCAGGACAAGACCACCTGTCCATAAGACACCTCTCAGCACTCAACCACAGCATACAAACATGACATAAAAAATATAAAACATCGCTAGAGACCGAACCCGCCAAAACTCCTCTCCGCTCCACAAAACAGCATTTTAGTCTCTGCAGCAGCGCTGCTTCTTAATTTTGTATCTTTAAATATATACATCGAAAAATAGAAAATACTACCTCTCTGGATTCATGACTTAAAAACCTACAATTTTCATGTAGAACACCTATTTTTATTTTAATCATAGCTAGGAGTAAATAAATGCCCAAAACAGAGGACATGCTCTGCTCTGCAGATTTGGGCAGCCGCATTCAAATGCGCGGCCCCGACAGCAAAGAGGTCTAAAAATTACCAAATTTACACAGAAGGTAGATCTCTAAATTATCTACAATTTTGCCAACTACGGCCAAGGCCAGAAAATTCATCTACTATTTTTAAACCCCGGATTACAGTCGGACTATAACAACCCGACCGCCTGCCGGACAGCGATATTGTCGTCTCCGTTTCTCCTAGATCCCGTGGTATAAAATTTTGATAAAACTACAGGAGGTACATATGGAAGTAATCTACAACTTTCCTTTTGGGAAGACCTGCAGGAAAATTCGTTTTATAATTTTAAACTACGGTTTACCGTCGGCTGCGCAGATCTGGCCGCCTGCAAATCAGCGAGTTTGGCGACCCCGTATCTCCCAGATTCATTGTTGAAAAAAATTGAAAAAAAAACAATAGCTAGATATGGACGTCCTCTACACTTTTCCTTTTGGGGAGACCCTCAGGAAAAATCAATTTAGAGCCCAAAACTGAGAGACAACTGGCGCTGCGCGAATAGATCTAAAACCAATCCATGGCAAAATTCTAATCGGGTGATTGATCTAATATCTATCCATGAATATCGAGCCAAGAACCCTAATAAAACCAATAAACAGAGGATTGGGATGGGATGGATTTACCTAGATGAAAAAATTTTCCCAAGATTTTTCCTTCTTCTTCTTCCTTCTCCTTCTTCTTCTTCTCCTTCTTCCTTCTTCTCCTTCTCCTTCTCCTTCCTCTCTTCCTTTCTTTTCTTCCTTGGCACCATTGCAGCAGCAAGGGGAGAGGGGGCGCCAAGGGGTGGTGGAGGCTGGTTTGGGGTGGAAAAGAGGAGGGGCCAATGGAGGGTTTATAAAGAGGGTGCTAGGGTTTGGGAGGGGCAGGCCCCATTTGGGCCGACCGCCCAAAACGGCCGCCCACCCTCCGAACCGCCCAAAACATACAAATTAATTATTTTAATTTATTTAATTCATTTTACAATGTTCTACAATTTATATTTTTCCTTCCCGCTGATTTATCAAAACCGCCGATTCGCGATTGACTTAAAATCTTATACCGTAACGGCGTTCGGGATATTACATCGGCAATGTCGGCTGCTGAAGAATCTGGGCATCACAGACGGTTGTATTAACGAACCGTCTGTGATAAAACAATCACAGACGGTTATTAACACGAACCGTCTGTGATAGTATGCATCACAGACGGTTCGTGTTAAGAACCGTCTGTGATAATGTAGACTATCACAGACGGTTATTTATGTGAACCGTCTATGATAGGCAACAATCACCGACGGTTATTAAGTTGAACCGTCGAACCGTCTGTGATATATCATTTTCACAGACCGTTTGTGGTTGGAACCGTCTATGATAGGCAACAATCACCGACGGTTATTAAGTTGAACCGTCGAGCCGTCGTGATATATCATTTTCACGCATCGCTTGTGGTTGGAACCGCTCGTGATATTCGCATAGTATTAATTGCTTGGCGATTTGCTTGAAGGATGTCGACACCGATCTGCCTTCATTGCGCCGCATCGATGCGTGGAGCAAGGCGGCCGCTTTAGGGAGTTGGGGCGAAAAATATCATCGTCTTCTTCCGATCGATCGAGGTTAGTATACTTAATTACTTAACATTCTTAGTGATCTGATCAGAGGTTAGTAGTAGGGGTAATAATCATTTTTGACACCCATTTGTCACTTGTGTAGCGTAGATGGACCGAAGCTGGATGTATATTGAGAACCGTGTGAGTGAAGAGTACATTCAAGGTGGTTCGCTTTTAGAAGGGCTACGAGTGGATATGTTGAAGAAAGGGATGAAATATATGTATTGCCCATGTATTGATTGTGATAATCTCAAGATGTTTAGCAACTCATACAGATTGAAGCTCACTTGATTCGAAGGGGTTTCAGAAAAGGGTACAAATGTTGGACCAGTCACGGTGAAGAGAAGAGTACACAAGAAGGTAGTTATGACATAGTCGAGGGAGACAACGATATGTCAGTTGTGGACTGTTCTTTCGATCATGAGGAAAGGTCGCAGGATGACAATCTGGATCATGAGGATAGGTCGCAGGATGACAATCTGGATCAGATGTTACGTGATGCAGAAGGGAACTATAGTGAGAGAGAGTTTGGTAAATTCGAGGGCTTGATGGAGGACTCGGAGAAACCTTTGTTCCCGGGCTGCAAGCCGCAATACACGAGGTTGTCATCAGTTCTAGAACTGCTAAAATTGAAGGCAAGCAATGGTTGGTCCGACAAGAGTTTTACTGCATTATTAGGTCTCCTAGTGGACATGCTTCCAACGGGAAATGTGTTGCCGAGAACCACCTACCAAGCCAAGAAGATTCTTTGTCCATTAGGAATGGAAGTAGAAAGAATACATGCATGTCGGAATGATTGTATCCTGTACCGTAAAGAGTATGCTAGCTTACATGTTTGTCCGGTGTGCAAAGCATCCCGATACAAGCGTAAAATGACTCGATGATGGGAAGGGCATCGAGGTGAAGCAAGGACCTCCTGCTAAGGTGATGTGGTATCTTCCTGTAATCCCCCGTTTGAAGCATTTATTTGCAAACCGCAAGGATGCAAGATTGATGCGTTAACCGAGACGGCAGAAGAAAGACGGAATGATAAGACATGTTGCTGATTCTCGCCAAAGGAGGAACATCGATAGGATGTTTGTAGATTTCGTGTGGAACCGAGAAATATTAGGTTTGGGTTGAGTACGGATGGAATGAATCCTTTGGTAACATGAGCGGTGACATAGCACCCGCCCGTGACTCGTGCATGTACAACCTTCCTCCTTGGCTGTGTATGAAGCGGAAATATATTTTGATGTCACTACTTATCCAAGGGCCGAAGCAACCTGGCAACGATATTGATGTGTTCCTAGCCCCATTGGTGGAAGATCTTGCAATACTGTGGAATGAAGGGGTACATGTATGGGATGCGGACAAACGAGAGAACTTCACTCTACACGCCATGTTGTTCTGCACCATTAATGATTTTCCCGCCTTGGTAACTGTCGGGGTTGAGTATAAAGGAGCCAAAGCGTGTCCGCATCGCTAGATTATACCGAGAGTGTGTGGTTGAACAACTCGCGAAAACTGTACATGCGTCACCGTAGGTTCCTTCCAAAGTATCACCCATACCGCAAGAGGAAGAAACAATTTGATGGAAAAAAGAGGATGACTCAAGTACCAAGACCTTTTAGCGGAAAGAGGTGTTTGATATGGTCAAGGATATAAATGTTGTGTTTGGCAAGGGACGAAATTGAGGAAGAACATGTGGAAAAAGAGGTCAATATTTTGGGACTTGCCTTATTGGGAGCACTTAGAAGTTCGCAATTGCATCGATGTCATGCACGAGAAGAATGTATGTGACAGCTTGATTGGTCTTTTATGAACATTTCGATAAAACAAAGGATGGTGTTAACGCAAGGCGTGACTTGGTCGCTATGAACATCGTGACCGAGTTAGCACCGATAGAGACCGATAAAGGCCGGACGTACCTTCCCTAGCATGTTACACTGCCTAAGTCCGAGAGAACTGAATTGTGCCACCTTAAATGGTGTGAAAGTTCCATCCCATTACCCACAAGCATGAAGAAACTTGTTTCCATAGAACATTTGAAATTAATTGGCATGAAATCTCACGATGTCATGTGCTAATGACTCAAATGCTACCGTTGCAATTAGAAGTATTTTGCCGAACAAGGTTCGAGTGACAATCATAAGGCTATGTTATTTCTTCAACGCAATTGCTCGAAGGTCATTGATCCGGATGGACTAGATGCTCGCAAACCGAGGTGGTGACAACTCTATGTCATCTAGAGATGTATTTCTCTCCATCATTTTTGATATCATGGTCAATCTCATTGTCCACCTTGTGAAAGAGATAAAATATGTGGCCCGTATTTCTCGTCATATGTACCCTTCGAGAGGTACATGGAATTCAAGTCCTATGTACGCAATCGATCTCGACCGGAGGGTAGCATCATCGAAGGTTATACAACAGAAGAGGTCATTGAATTCTGCATCGGCTACATGGCTTAGGTAGAGCCGATAGGTGTACCTCTATCTCGTCACGAGGGGAGGTTAGAGGGTATAGGGACTATCGGGAGGAAAGCAATAACTCCGGATCAAAATACGTATGCTCAAGCCCATTTCATGGTTTTACAACACATGACCAAGTGACCCCATATATTGAAGAGCACAAGGACATACTACGTCGGAGAATGCAGCCCGTCGAAGTTTGGATCACGAGACAACACAACCGTCAGCTCAACGAATGGTTGAAGGCGCAATTGACTAGGAGGTCATCAAATGAAACACTACAATGGTTGGCAAAAGGGCCAAAATTTACAATTGTGACATGGCAAGGATACGACATTAATGGCTACACATTTTATACAATGATCAAGATAGAAAGAGCACAAAGGTGTAACTCGGTGTCCGATAGATGCCTATGATTCGCACGGCAAGATCACCGCCCAAGCTCGTACTACGGGCTTGTAGAGGAGATTTGGGAGCTTGACTACGTAATTTTCAAAATTCCTCTATTTCGGTGTTGGGTCCAACTCCCACGGGGTGTAAAGGTTGACAAGTACGGCGTCACTACCGTGGACCTCGAATGTGTAGGATACAAAGACGAACCATTCGTATCATGAGGCAAGTTGTTCAAGTATTTTATGTAACCGACCGGCAAATAAGAAGCGCCATGTAGTTCTTCGTGGAAAAGAAGGATTGTCGGGTTGAGAATGTTGTGGATGAGGAAGAGTACAATCAATTTGATGATTTGCCTCCATTCGGATACTGCATCGTGCTCGATGAAGAACAAGGCGATGAAGCAAGCTATATGCATATCGATCATCATGAAGGGCTTTATTTAAAATGATATAGCCAAAGTGTAATAAATGATATAGGTTATGCTTGTGTTTTCATAAATGTATGTATGTTCCATTGTAATTGTAAAATGACTAAGGAACCCATGCATTGTAATTGTAAAATGACTAAGGAACTATGAAATAGTTATATTTATGGTTATGCTTGCGTTTTTCATAAATGTATCTATGTTCCATATTGTAATTGTGAAATGACATAGGAACCTAGCTAGTCGCGGGTATTTATAGTGAACTATCACAGCGGTTTATAAAAAGAAACCGCTCAGGATAACACATCACGCACGGTTCTATCGATATAACCGTCTGTGATAATATGGATATCACAGACGGTTATATATATAGAACCGTCTGTGATAACGCATATCACAGATGGTTATATATATAGAACCGTCTGTGATAATGCATATCACAGACGGTTATATTGATAGAACCGTCTGTGATAGATCATCTTTAAATACCCGCAGCTAGGTCTCATGGAGTCCGCTCCGCCAGCCTCTTGTCTCCACTCTGCAGCCCTCGCTAGCTAGGTTTTGCTCCCTCCCACCGCCGGTCCCTCCCGACGCCGCCCTCCGGCCGGCGGTCCCCGACGCCGGTCCTCCTCCCGACGCTGCCGCCTCGCCGCCGCCCCTCCCGACGCCGCTCCTCCCGGCCGGCGGTCCCCGACGCCGGTACCTCCCGACGCCTCTCTCCCTCCCGACGCCGGTACCTCCCGACGCCGCCTCTCCTCCCGACGCCGGTCCCTCCCGACGCCGCCGGTCCCCCGACGCCGTCCCTCCCGACGCCGCCTCCTCCCGTGCTTCACATGTTAGTTTTATGATATATATATGTTTCACATGTTATATGCTTCACATGTTAGCTTTATGATATATATATGCTTCACATGTATTTTATGTTATATGCTTCACATGTTATATGCTTCACATGTATTTTATGTTATATGCTTCACATGTTATATGCTTCACATGTATTTTATGTTATATGCTTCACATGTTATATGCTTCACATGTATTTTATGTTATATGCTTCACATGTTAGCTTTATGATATATGCTTCACATGTATTTTATGTAGCATATAATATATGTTGCACTTGTTAGTCGAAGGTCTATTTGAAGGCCCATAGCTCACCGCAATTAGCTAATCGTTAGAACTTTGTCACTTGATTCATAGAACTTTGACAAGCCGGGTCCATAGCTCACTTCGGTTAGTTTTTCTTAGAAGAGAGTTGGCGCCCACACGCCTTCGTCGTCGTCATCCGGGTCTCACGCTCCCAAGACTGCGAAATCTAAACGTGACCGAGGAGTATCGAATGGCCACAGTTCGAATGACCATCACGGTGGTCTCTCCGGATGGGGTCCCTCTGAACCGTCGAAAGCAGCCATCATTTCGGACTACCGCGGGATAATTGAAGGCAACGGGTCCCCATCACCATAGCAAGTGGAAAGATTTGACAAAGGATCAAAAATCAGCTATGGGAGGAACTTACAAATTGCTCGAGTTCCCAGCAGGCATACAGGGACTCGCGGCAACGGCAGCGCCTCGCGATGGGAAAAGCATGGAAGAATTTTAAGAGCACTCTTGTGACGGCACGTGGCCGAGGATGTCACGCCCTACACGTAAGTATAATGGATCGCGAGTAGGCTACGAGCGCGAAAACAAAATTTTTCTACCGCGCACACAAGAACATCATGCTTAAGGAGGATCATGGATCGTTACCACTAGACGCAGCAGCAATGAAGAAGAGTTGGAGAAGCCGATCCAACCACGCGCCGAGGTAGTAGTGGAAGTAGTCGATCGTCCCGAACCGATCGCTCTCCACGCGATCAACCGCACCACGAGCGGATCCGATCCGTAGGTTGTTGATGCCGATCAACGCCGCAACCAGCAGCGCTCTCCACCGGTATCCACACGTCCGGGCCGGAACGCCGATCGCGAGTGTACCAAGACTCGCGAGCGGCTAGGGTTTGGCTCGGAGGTGGCGGCTACGGATTAGCTCGGGATTATCGTGCTGCCTCACCGCCTCCATATATATAGACCTCCTCACTTGGGCCTCGTGGACCGAGGCCCAATAGGAGTCTATCCGGATCTCTATCCGAATTGAGCCCATATCCGAATCACATTCGAATTAGTGTTCCAACCCGCTAAGTGTGCGACTGTAGGTTCACGTATACTTGGTCGCGACCGTAAACACCTTTCCGGTCACCCCGTTAATAGCGCCTCTAGCAAGACATATTAACCCTAAAGTATACGTAAAGATCATATCTACCGAACTCAGTAATGTTTTCATGTACTAATCCTTTGCCTCACGATATAGATTAAGCTCAAGGCGAGACCTGTGTCATCCTCTTAATAGCTCAATCACTCTCTCGATTCCGTGATGGATTATAAACTCGTGATTGACCTCAATCACCTTGGCATGGCCATGCACTTTCATAATCCATTACATCGAGGGGCCCGTAGATATCTCTCCCATAAGGAGGGCAAATTCTATCTTGATCATTCACATCCCACTACATGTTTCATGGCAAACCCAAAGACTACTTTTATGACTACCAGTAACGAGTAGTGTTTAGTAGTCCCAAAGTAAGCTACTACGCATGCTGGGAACCATGATGATCTCAAGTCTAAGGATTCCACATAAACACTACTTGAGACCAACTGATGACACTTGGAATCTCTGCAGTGTCTCATGGCGGGTCTATCCAACATATGTTCACTAACACATGTCCATATTATTGATTTGGTATCTCCATACCATGATCCATGAGACATGATCATCAATCAATACATATGTCGATCTTTGAATCATATTTGTTCCTCATATGAAATATAATCGGGATCATTTAGAAATAGCAACATTTTGGCATTAAGAGTCTCATGAATAAGTCACATACTCATTGATCAATAATGATAATGTCTATTTCAAGGAACAAAGCAATGTATCATAAACATAGTATGTGATATATTTAACATCTCCATGTTGCCTCTAGGGCATATCACCAACAGTCTCCCACTTGCACTAGAGTCAACCATGTAGGTATCTAATACCCATTGCCCTAGTGTGAGCCTCATGCTTTGGTGGGAAGCGGCTTTGTCAACGGATCCGCAATGTTCAAACTGTGTACTTTGCATATCTTAACATCGCCTCTCCACAATCTCGCGGATGAGATGAAATCGCAGAGAATGTGCTTGGACTTACAGTGCGATCTAGGCTCCTTGGCTTGCGAATGGCTCCACCGTTGTCACAAGAGAGGTCCATTGGGTGGAGGCACTAGCCATCACACCAAGCTCAAACAAATTTCTTGATCCAAACAACCTCTTTAGCGACTTCAAGCCGCTATGTACTCGGCTCGTTGTAGAATCAAGAACTGCCTCTCGCTTGGAACTCTTCCACTACCGCACCGCCATTCAGTGCGTAACACAAATCCCGATTGCGATCTAAAATCATCTTTGTCGGTTTGGAAGCTAGCATCGGTGTAACCATTTACAACGAGCTCTTCCTCACCCCCATAGACGAGGAACACATCTTTAGTTCTTCTCAAGTACTTCAAGATGTTCTTTACGGTAATCCATGACTTTCACCGATCTCGACGGTATCTACTCGTAGCACTTAAAGCATACGAGACATCCGGACGGTACAAAGCATGGCATACATAATGGATCCAATAGTGAAGCATATGGAATCGCATTCATTTTATCCCGCCATCGGTGTACTAGGACACCGATTCTTGCTAAGATTTATACCATGTGACATAGGTAGGAAGCCTTTCTTGAATCTCGCATGTTGAACCTTTTCAACACCTTGTCAATGTATGTATCTTGGCTTAATCCAATCACCTTTTGATCTATCTCTATAGATCTTGATGCCAGAATATATGCCGCCTCCTAAGTCTTTCATAGAGAAACTACTTTTCAATGAAGACTTAACAGATTCGAGCATAGGAATGTCATTTCCGATCAATAATATGTCATCCACATATAAGACCGTAAACACGAAAAGCGCTCCCACTAGCCTTTTGTAAACACAAGGCTCTTCTTCGTTCTTGATGAAACCAAACCCTTTGATTACTTCATCAAAACGAATGTTCCAACTCGAGATGCTCGCTTAATCCATAAATGGATCTTTGCACTTGCATATCTTTCTAGTCGATTGCGGATCGACAAAACCTGTGGGCTGTGTCATGTACACATCCTCACTCAGATTTCCATTAAGGAAAGCTGTTTTGACATCCATTTGCCATATTTCATAGTCGAAATAAGCAAGAATCGCTAGAATGATCCGAATAGACTTTAGCATTGCGACGGGCGAAAAGTTTCATCATAATCAACACCTTGAATTTGTTTGAAACCTTTGGCCACCAATCGCGCTTTATAGATGTGAACATTTCCATCTATGTCTATCTTTTCTTGAAAACCCATTTGCACTCAATGGTTTTAACACCATCGGTGGATCAACCAAGTTCCAAACTTGATTACCGTGCATGGATTCAATTTCGGATCTCATGGCTTCAAGCCATTTCTAGTCCGGTCCCACCATCGCTTCTTCATAGGTCTTAGGTTCATCGTTGTCTAACAACAATATATCCCGTTGTTGAGTAGTCAAGAACATGTACCTCTCGTGTACACGACGTGACCTCTCGACCTCGTGGTGCCGGTGTGTCCACAACAGGTTCTTCAACAGCTTGTTCATCCTGTTGTGATTCTCAGAGAGTGAAACGCTTTGTGTTTCTCGAATTTCTTCAAGTTGCACCATGCTCCCACTATCCCTTCTTGAGAGAAACTCTTTCTAAGAAGACACCATGCCAGGCGACAAACACTTTGCCTTCTTCTTGATTATAGAAGTAATATCCTTTTGTTTCCTTAGGATACCCGATAAAGAAGCATTTATCGATTTAGGACCGAGCTTATCGATTGTAAACGCTTTACATAAGTCTCACATCCCCAAATCTTAAGAAAAGACAAGCTAGGACGTTGTCCCGTCCACATCTCATATGGTGTCTTTTGTACCGATTTTGATGGAACCTGCTTAGTGTGAAAGCGGTCGCTTCAAGAGCGCACTTCAAAAGACAACTAAGATCACTGTGGCTCATCATGGAGCGCACCATATCTAATAAGGTGCGATTTCTCGCTCAGATACCCCATTTCATTGAGGTGTTCCAAGCGAGTCAATTGTGGAACAATTCCACAATCCTTCGATGATTACCAAACTCATGGCTCAAATACTCGCCTCCACGATCGATCGTAGAAACTTGATTGTCTTGCCTAAATGATTTTGCACTTCATTTTGGAATTCTTTGAACTTTTCAAAGGATTCGACTTATGCTTCATCGTAGATATATCCATATCTACTAAAGTCATCGATAAAAGTTATGAAGCATCGAAACCACCTCGGTCGTTGAGCTCATTGGTCCACATACATCGAATGTACGAGTGCCAATAAGTCACTTGCCCGCTCACCTTGACCTATGAAATGTGCTTTTGTCATCTTGCCAAGTAAACAAGATTCGCATGTCTCAAATGATTCAAAATCAAATGAGTGCGAATACCATCTCTATGGAGCTTCTCCATGCTTTCTCATTTATGTGACCTAAGTGACAGTGCCAAATAAACGTGGATTCAAATCATTCGATCGTTGCCTCTTTGTATTAATGTTATAGACCGATGACTCTTCAAGAGTAAGAACATATAACCCATTCACCAATGGAGTATGACAATAGAACATATCTTTGAAATAAAGAGAACAACCATTGTTCACGATCTAAAGTCATAACCTTCGCTTGTAAACATGAAGCGTAAATAATGTTCTTGGAAAGAGATGGAACACAATAACAATTATTCAATTCCAAAACTAATCCTCAAGGTAAAGACAATGGCATGGTGCCAACACCACCGCAGAACTTTTGCTCCATTGCCAACGCGAAGATCCACTTCGCTCCTCCTCAAACTTCTACTTCTTCTTAGCCCCAACGATTTGCAAATGTGAGCAACCGATCCGTATCAAATACCCAAGAATCGAGAGATGAAGTAGCAAGATTGATTTCTATAACATTTATACCGAGAGCGGAAGTCGCACTACCCTACTTTTCTCAAGATCCTCCAAGTACTTTGGGCGCCTTTTCCAATGTCCCGATTGCTTACAAGTAGTAGCAATCGCATCGAGAGCAGGCCCTTCTTGACTTGCTTGGCCTTAGAACCGCCGCGATCTCATCGGGAGCAAACTTTCTTTGACCGCCTTTCTTTACATAGGGCTTGCCTTGCCTTCCGCATCATCATCACATGATGGCTGCTTTTCTTAATGCTTTCCTCGGCTGATTTTAGCATCCCATGCAACTCACCAAGGTCTTGTCCATGTTGTTCATGTGATAGTTCGAATGAATGGCTCAAAGCTCGAGGGAGCGATCAAGAATCACATCGTAGCCAACTCTGGCTAAGGGGAAACCAAGCTTTTCCGACTCTCAATGTAGCCAATCATCTTAATCACATGAGGGTCGACGGATTCCCTTCGCAAGCTCGCACGCAAACAAGGACTTTGAAGTGTTGAACCTCTCGGCCCTTGCTTGGTTCTCAAACATACCACGCAACCCCACAATGATATTGTAGGCATCTGTGTTCTCATATTGCTTCAAGCTCAGAGGACATTGTGGCAAGCATGAGACAGCTCACATCAAGGTAATCATTCGCTTGCTTCTCATAAGCTTTCCGCAGCCACGTAGCATTATCGTGCAAGTCATCGGATAAGGAGACTCAAGGACATGCTCCTTGCGCCTTGCTTGACAACAATTCTCGTGTTGCGATACCAATCCAAAAGTTTGTTCCATTGAGTTTTTCTTTCTCAAGAATAGATCGCAAATTAAAAGAACTGGATGCGCATTAGTTGACATGATCTACAACAAAGAATATGTAAAGTTTAGCACTATGTTCATGTTTGATCTTCCATTAAACAATTTAACAAAGATACTCCCACTATATGTTTTGTAATCGCCTTCCTCTAACGACATATAGTGGTCAAGATCCATGTTCATCTAAGTTCTAGTGAGCTTTGGCATCACCGCTAGAAACTTAGTGACGAGGTAAGCAACACTTGCTAATCACATCTTATGTGACTCTTGTTTGTTGGGTGGCATCCAATGCCCCTGCCCCAACACCATGCCCCAAGGCCCAAATCTAATTTGATAGCCTTGTCAAGTAAACCAATACTATGCATATGGATGTCCGACATCCACCCTATTAGATCAAGATAGTTGATGGTACTCTGCTTTGGCGACCTACCAAACAATGATCATGATTCTTATAGGCGCAAAGAATTGGAAGGGCATCAAAACAAATTCTTAATTTTTTCTTGAGAGAAGCTATTCTATCATGAAAAACTAACCCTTAGTTGGTATGGCATGAAAGAATAGTATAACAAGAAATAAACATCACATGCATATAATCACATTATACTGTGAATGGTATGGCATTTTGTATCGTAGTGGTCGCCATCGCCATGGTTCCACGGTGATATTCTTCGCCACACTTCTTGTCCTCTTTGTCATCATGCTTGAAGCCTCCATAGCAAAGAACTAAACTATTACAACTAATAGGTAGCAAATGAATTACATGAGGAGCTCAAGCATCACAAGTCGACACGCAGTCGTTATACAATTAAAGAACGACCTCAATCCCATTGTGATTAATACGACACACAGTCGCCAAACACACATGCATCACATATGCATCTATTGCCATACCATTCACATCATTCCCTGCAAAAACAAGTTAAGCGTAGAACATATTCTACCGCCCTGACATGAATGTGTTTCTATAACAATCTATGCGTGTACGCAACGGAATTACATAGATCGCATCTATGAAATCGCTATGAAAATCTCATCGGGCCGATCAAATCAACCCAAATCCGAGCCATTCAAAATGTCTCAATTTTCATTAGATCAATCACAGCGATCGGTATGCTTGAGGAGACCGCAACACAAGACCTCGATCTGTTGGCTCAATCTCATCGATCGCGCTGCAGCTAGCCCCGATGGTGTTACCAATAGGTAGGGGCAAGTCGCAGACGTCGTCAAAGAAGGAGCACGAACTAATCTTTTGGCCACATGATGCTATCAACTCATACATATTCCAACCCCTTATGACCGATTGATCTAGTCCGTAATAGATCCAATCTATTACAACCGCATATCAACATATGCGCCGATCCGATCGCAAACTAAGCAAGATGGCTCGATACCACTAATGGATCGCGAGTAGGCTACGAGAGCGTAAAACAAAATTTTTCACCAGCGCACACAAGAACATCATGCTTAAGGAGGATCATGGATCGTTACCACTAGACGCGCAGCAATGAAGAAGAGTTGGAGAAGCCGATCCAACCACGCGCGAGAGGTAGTAGTGGAAGTAGTCGATCGTCCCAACCGATCGCTCCTCCACGCGATCAACCGCACCACCAGCGCATCCGATCCGTAGGTTGTTGATGCCGATCAACGCCGCAACCAGCGGCGCTTCCACCGGTATCCACACGTCTGGTCGGCACGCCGATCGCGAGTGTACCAAAGATCATGAGCGGCTAGGGTTTGGCTCGAGGTGGCGGCTACGGATTAGCTCGGGATTATCGGTGCGCCCTCTCACCGCCTCCATATATATAGACCTCCTCACTTGGGCCTCGTGGACCGAGGCCCAATAGAGTCTATCCGGATCTCTATCCGACTGAGCCCATATCCCAATCACATTCGAATTAGTGTTCCAACCTGTTAAGTGTGCGACCCTGTAGGTTCACGTATACTTGGTCGCGACCCAGAAACACCTTTCCGGTCACCCTGTTAATAGCGGCCTCTAGCAAGACATATTAACCCTAAAGTATATGTAAAGATCATATCGGCTGAACCTGTAATGTTTTCATATACTAATCCTTTGCCTCACGATATAGATTAAGCTCAAGGCGAGACCGTGTCATCCTCTTAATAGCTCAATCACTCTCGATTCCGTGATGGATTATAAACTCGTGATTGACCTCAATCACCTTGGCATGGCCATGCACTTTCATAATCCATTACATCGAGGGGCCCGAGATATCTCTCCCATAAGGAGGGGCAAATTCTATCTTGATCATTCACATCCCACTACATGTTTCATGGCAAACCCAAAGACTACTTTTATGACTACCCAGTTACGGAGTAGTGTTTAGTAGTCCCAAAGTAAGCTACTACGCATGCTGGGAACCATGATGATCTCAAGTCTAAGGATTCCACATAAACACTACTTGAGACCAACTGATGACACATGGAATCTCTGCAGTGTCTCATGGCGGGTCTATCCAACATATGTTCACTAACACATGTCCATATTATTGATTTGGTATCTCCATACCATGATCCATGAGACATGATCATCAATCAATACATATGTTGATCTTTGAATCATATTTGTTCCTCATATGAAATATAATCGGGATCATTTAGAAATAGCAACATTTTGGCATTAAGAGTCTCATGAATAAGTCACATACTCATTGATCAATAATGATAATGTCTATTTCAAGGAACAAAGCAATGTATCATAAACATAGTATGTGATATATTCAACATCTCTATGTTGCCTCTAGGGCATATCACCAACAAAGTATCCTTTCGTGTCGCCGGAAACATGGGAGGCCTTTGTGCAGATGAAGACGACGACCGAATTTGAACAACAAAGTGCGGCGCACAAGGACCTCCAGTCAAAAAACACGCACCCTCACAGACTCGGCATCGCTGGTACGCGGGTAAAATCCGCAATGGAGGATGCGGATGAGGTCGCAATCCGATCGGAGGCCTCTCCACCATTTGCCGGGATCGCAAACGCAGCGCCGAATCGGTTAAGAGCGAGGTCATCAACCACATCTTCGGGTGTCTCTTTCAAAAACCCCGCAGATGAGGAAGTATCCCAACGCCTAGTAAAATATGTTAAACAGCATAGTTGTTAACACCTCTTGAACTTCATGGGTTCAAAAATAACATGATTAATTGCCTCTTGCAGCAATCATTGACTACGGAATCTTCTTGTGGCTCCTTTGAAGAATATAGGGAGATAGATTTACTATCTCAGGCCTTGGGAAACAAGGAGCACCTGTGCGCACACGAGGCATGGGGGTTTATGTACCTTGGAGGCACGGATTTCCAGATTACTCCGAGACATATAGGAGTAGGAAGAGATCCAAGGCGCATCAGCAATAATAAATAAAACAGAGCTTCATGCTCAACTTGAGGAACAACTATCTCCTCACTTCAAGAGCGACTACCTCACTTCGAGGAGAGATAGATTCGCTATGGAAGAATCGAGACAAGTCCGCAACCAATCGCAACCCACTCCTAGTACTGCGGTACCATCCCCACTCAACGTCGCGAGAGTCTGCGTCCACACCAATTTCTCGAACATAGCGACGACCGCCACGTATTGATGACATTCAGGTAATGTACCTCTTTAGAATAGTACATAGATCTCTCTGGTGGACGCCTTAACTCATCTCTTGTATCGTTATGTAGGAGCCCATGCCTTGCAGCCTCAAAGTCAGGCTTGTTGGCTCTATTCCCGTTGACGCTGGGCGAGGCATGGTGTATCCATTGCTGCCAGGGACGCTGGTGCACGGTGTACAAGTAGACACCGGTTTCATAAAGGTCCAGGTGGACATGATTAGTGATATTTTTAATTCCGTCCCTCTTGAGAAGCCCCCAAACGAAGAGATTAAGACATTAGGGATGCCGTCCACACATTCATTCAAGGGCCCAAGAGGGACATCGTCCTCGACATGTCTCGTGCCACAATCTTCACATCCAAGGGCCCAAGAGGGACGCCGCCTCGACTCAGCACATCGGCTCCGTGGCTCCACCTCCACCTCCAAATCCAAAGAAGTTCTGCTGCATCGGCTCCCGCCAGACGCCACCGAGAACATATCACAAGCGAGGCTCCAAGGCCTCCAAGGCTCATGCGAAGAAAATTAAGCCGTCCGTGCCATGGACGCTTACTCTAGGAGTGTCGTTGGTGCCCGACTCACAATTACGCCAACTTGGTATGATTTGCAATAGATTGCATGCCTGGTACATGGAGAAGTCCAACATGAAGCCAAACCGGCAGAGTGCATTCACTCTGAAATATAACGAGACACATTTCCTCCACGACCGGGCTACATCGTCGTGACATTCAAGATTTATTCTTACTATTCAATCTCGACGAACTCGACGCTCACTTCTACGATGTCGACATCGTAAGTGTACTGTACAATGAAGTTCTACATTCACGTTATACGATAAATGTCATTACTCTTTCTTTATGTATAGATACATGATCCAACAAGTCCGCAATCGCGACGACCGGTGGGTTTCCTCGACCCTCGGTTGGTCTCCGAGCAATCTATCAACACGATGCATCCTTCGCAAGGTTACATAACGAGGGGATTGATTGCTCACACCGACAAGGAGTACATCATGGTACCCTACAACCAAGGGTAAGTGCTTCACTAGTTGCCACACATATGTTTCATTTGTACTTTACATGCAGCATGAACTTAGGATTAATCACTGTGGCGACATACATAACTAGGCATAACTGGATTTTGATTGTGATTGTACCAAAGTGGAGCAAGGTAATATACCTTGATTCCTCCTTAGAGCTACCACGACTTGATCGTGTGCAAGAAGTACTTAATGTAAACTCATTTCCTCCATACATAACTCTATTGTAATATTTCTTTTGTTTGCCACGGCGAGGCTAAGTTTTTGAATCACGTAGCGTGTTTGCCGATTATGTTGCCCAAGGAGGAACACACGACAAAAATCCAAGGACACGCCACGACACAACACGCGATTTCCGGTACCCGCTACAACACAACAATCCTATATCATACTTTGTTATAATGCCTCTAGAATTGACAATACCAATATATGTAATTCTATTTTTGCAGTGCCACCAAGCAGCCATGTGGTAACGTATGTGGATTCTACGTTTGCCGCCATATGAAGGAAATCATGGGTACTAAGATCAATGATCCAGAGGTTTGTCAGGTCCTTCCAATAATTATTATTTTCTAATTATATATATGTATTTATATTACACACAGATGCTAATTAATGACTTAACATTGCTCCTAGCGACAGCGGGTGAACTTCGACGAAAGTGCATATGATCTTAACAATCTCGTCGATATTCGTGGAATCATCTCCCAATTCTTGCTAGCAGAGGTCATAAATAAGAATGGAGAGTTCCACGGGCAATGGTGATAATTAGATGTTGAAACATTGGATTCAACTGCATAATCAAACAATTCTCCTTCAATTGAATTCATTTGTCGATGTTGTGTAACGATTTTCATTCTATATATATATGTATGTGATCTGCGGCCGTTTGTTACATTCATCCGTGTATCGAATTTTGTTGTAATTTACTATGCGTTGCAATTAACTTATATCCGCATTTATCGTAATCGCACGCTGTTGCTTCGGAGGGCATGGCTAGCATATCCCGAGGCTAGCCAAAAGCAGCAAATAAAATGGATGATGCACATGGTATCACAGACGGTTCGTTGTTAATGGATCGCGCGAAGGCTACGCAAGCGAAAAAAATTTCTACCGCACACAAGGACATCATGCTTAAGGAGGGATCATGGATCGTTACCACTAGACGCCAGCAAGTGAAGAAGAGTTGGAGAAGCCGATCCAACCACGCGTCGAGGTAGTAGTGGAAGTAGTCGATCGTCCCGAACCGATCGTCTCCTCCACGCGATCAACCGCACCACGAGCGATCCAATCAGTAGGTTGTTGATGCCGATCAATGCCGCAACAAGCGCGCTCCACCGGTATCCACACGTCCGGTTGGAACGCCGATCGCGAGTGTACCAAAGACTCGCGAGCGGCTAGGGTTTGGCTCGAGGTGGCGGCTACGGATTAGCTCAGATTATCGGATCGTTCCCTCACTCGCCTCCATATATAGACCTCCTCACTTGGGCCTCATGGACCGAGGCCCAATAGGAGTCTATCCGGATCGCTATCCGAATTGAGCCCATATCCGAATCACATTCAATTAGTGTTCCAACCCGTTAAGTGTGCGACCACAGGTTCACGTATACTTGGTCGCGACCGAAATACCTTTACGGTCACCGTGTTAATAGCGCCTCTAGTAAGACATATTAACCCCAAAGTATACGTAAAGATCATATCTACCGAACTCGTAATGTTCTCATGTACTAATCCCTTTGCCTCATGATATAGATTAAGCTCAAGGCGAGACCGTGTCATCCTCTTAATAGCTCAATCACTCTCTCGATTCCGTGACGGATTATAAACTCGTGATTGACTCCTCAATCACCTTGGCATGGCTATGCACTTTCATAATCCATTACATCGAGGGGCCCAGATATCTCTCCCATAAGGAGGGCAAATTCTATCTTGATCATTCACATCCCACTACATGTTTCATGGCAAACCCAAAGACTACTTTTATGACTACCCAGATTCACGGAGTAGTGTTTAGTAGTCCCAAAATAAGCTACTACACATGTTGGGAACCATGATGATCTCAAGTCTAAGGATTCCACATATACACTACTTGAGACCAACTGATGACACATGGAATCTCTCGCGTGTCTCATGGCGGGTCTATCGAACATATGTTCACTAACACATGTCCATATTATTGATTTGGTATCTCCATACCATGATCCATGAGACATGATCATCAATCAATACATATGTCGATCTTTGATTCATATTTGTTCCTCATATGAAATATAATCGGGACCATTTAGAAATAGCAACATTTTGGCATTAAGAGTCTCATGAATAAGTCACATACTCATTGATCAATAATGATAATGTCTATTTCAAGGAACAAAGCAATGTATCATAAACATAGTATGTGATATATTTAACATCTCCATGTTGCCTCTAGGGCATATCACCAATGATCTCCCACTTGCACTAGAGTCAACCATGTAGGTATCTAATACCCATTGCCCTAGTGTGAGCCTCATGCTTTGGTCGGGAAGCGGCTTTGTCAACGGATCCGCAATGTTCAAACCGTTTGTACTTTGCATATCTTAACATCGCCTCTCCACAATCTCGCGGATGAGATGAAATCGCCAGAGAATGTGCTTGGACTTACAGTGCGATCTAGGCTCCTTGGCTTGAGCAATGGCTCCACTGTTGTCACAAGAGAGGTCCATTGGACCGAGGCACTAGCCATCACACCAAGCTCGAAACAAATTTCTTGATCCAAATGACCTCTTTAGCGACTTGAAGCCGCTATGTACTCGGCTTGTAGAATCAAGAATCGTCTCCGCTTGGAACTCTTCCACTCACCGCACCGCCATTCGTGCGAACACAAATCCAGATTGCGATCTAAAATCATCTTTGTCGGTTTGAAGCTAGCATCGGTGTAACCATTTACAACGAGCTCTTCCTCACCCCATAGACGAGGAACACATCTTTAGTTCTTCTCAAGTACTTCAAGATGTTCTTTACTGTAATCCAAAGGACTTTCACCGGATCTCGACCGGTATCTACTCGTAGCACTTAAAGCATACGAGACATCCGGACGTGTACAAAGCATGGCATACATAATGGATCCAATAGTGAAGCATATGGAATCGCATTCATTTTATCCCGCTCATCGGTGTACTAGGACACCGATTCTTGCTAAGATTTATACCATGTGACATAGGTAGGAAGCCTTTCACGGAATCTCGCATGTTGAACCTTTTCAACACCTTGTCAATGTACGTATCTTGGCTTAATCCAATCACCTTTTGATCTATCTCTATAGATCTTGATGCCAGAATATATGCCGCCTCCTAAGTCTTTCATAGAGAAACTATTTTTCAATGAAGACTTAATGATTCGAGCATAGGAATGTCATTTCCGATCAATAATATATCATCCACATATAAGACCGTAAACACGAGTGCGCTCCCACTAGCCTTTTGTAAACACAAGGCTCTTCTTCATTCTTGATGAAACCAAACCCTTTGATTACTTCATCAAACGAATGTTTCAACTCCGAGATGCCTGCTTTAATCCATAAATGGATCTTTGCAGCTTGCATATCTTTCCAGTTGATTGTGGATCGACAAAACCTGTGGGCTGTGTCATGTACACATCCTCACTCAGATTTCCATTAAGGAAAGCTGTTTTGACATCTATTTGCCATATTTCATAGTCGAAATAAGCAGCAATCGCTAGAATGATCCGAATAGACTTTAGCATTGCGACGGGCGAAAAAGTTTCATCATAATCAACACCTTGAATTTGTTTGAAACATTTGGCCACCAATCGCGCTTTATAGATGTGAACATTTCCATCTATGTCTATCTTTTCTTGAAAACCCATTTGCACTCAATGGTTTTAACACCATCGGTGGATCAACCAAGTTCCAAACTTGATTACTGTGCATGGATTCAATTTCGGATCTCATGGCTTCAAGCCATTTCTCAGAGTCTGGTCCCACCATCGCTTCTTCATAGGTCTTAGGCTCATCGTTGTCTAACAACAATATGTCCCGTTGTTGAGTAGTCAAGAACATGTACCTCTCAGGTGCACGACGTGACCTCTCTGACCTACGTGGTGCCGGTGTGTCCACAACAGGTTCTCCAACAGTTTGTTCATCTTGTTGTGGTTCTGTAGGAGCTGAAACGTTTTCAGGTGTTTCTCGAATTTCTTCAAGTTGCACCATGCTCCCACTATCCCTTCTTGAGAGAAACTCTTTCTCTAAGAAGACACCATGCTTAAGCGACAAACACTTTGCCTTCTTCTTGATTATAGAAGTAATATCCTTTTATTTCCTTAGGATACCCGATAAAGAAGCATTTATCGATTTAGGACTGAGCTTATCAGATTGTAAACGTTTTACATAAGTCTCACATCCCCAAATCTTAAGAAAAGACAAGCTAGGACGTTGTCCTGTCCACATCTCATATGGTGTCTTTTCTACTGATTTTGATGGAACCCTGTTTAGTGTGAAAGCGGCCATTTCAAGAGCGCACCCCAAAAGACAACGGAAGATCATCGTGGCTCATCATGGAGCGCACCATATCTAATAAGTGCGATTTCTCGTTCGATACCCCATTCCATTGAGGTGTTCGGGCGAGTCAATTGTGGAACAATTCCACAATCCTTGAGATGATTACCAAACTCATGGCTCAAATACTCGCCTCCACGATCGATCGTAGAAACTTGATTGTCTTGCCTAAATGATTTTGCACTTCATTTTGGAATTCTTTGAACTTTTCAAAGGATTCGGACTTATCTTCATCGGTAGATATATCCATATCTACTAAAGTCATCGATAAAAGTTATGAAGCATCGAAAACCACCTCCGTCATTGAGCTCATTGGTCCACATACATCGAATATACGAGTGCCAATAAGTCACTTGCCCGCTCACCTTGACCGGTGAAAGGTGTTTTGTCATCTTGCCAAGTAAACAAGATTCGCATGTCTCAAATGATTCAAAATCAAATGAGTGCAGAATACCATCTCTATGGAGCTTCTCCATGCGTTTCTCATTTATGTGACCTAAGCGACAGTGCCAAATAAACGTGGGATTCAAATCATTCGATCGTTGCCTCTTTGCATTAATGTTATAGACCGATGACTCTTCAAGAGTAAGAACATATAACCCATTCACCAATGGAGTATGACAATAGAACATATCTTTGAAATAAAGAGAACAACCATTGTTCACAGATCTAAAGTCATAACCTTCTGCTTGCAAACATGAAGCAGAAATAATGTTCTTGGAAAGAGATGGAACACAATAACAATTATTCAATTCCAAAACTAATCCTCGAAGGTAAAGACAATGGCATGGTGCCAATACCACCGCAAAGAACTTTTGCTCCATTGCCAACGCGAAGATCCACTTCGCTCCTCCTCAAACTTCTACTTCTTCTTAGCCCCGCAACGATTTGCAAATGTGAGCAACCGATCCGGTATCAAATACCCAAGAATCAGTAGATGAAGTAGCAAGATTGATTTCTATAACATTTATACCTGGAGCGTAAGTCGTACTTCCTTCTTTTCTCAAGATCCTCCAAGTACTTTGGGTAGTTCCTTTTCCAATGTCCCGATTGCTTACGATAGTAGCAATCGCATCGAGCAGGGCCCTTCTTGACTTGCTTGGCCTTAGAACCGCTCGCGATCTCATCGAGCTAACTTTCTTTGACCGCGCCTTTCTTTACATAGGGCTTGCCTTGCCTTTCTGCATCATCATCACATGATGGTGCTTTTCTTAATGCTTTCCTCGGCAGATTTTAGCATCCCATGCAACTCGCCCAAGGTCTTGTCCATGTTGTACATGTGATAGTTCGAATGAATGGCTCAAAGCTCGAGGGAGCGATCAAGAATCACATCGAGCCAACTCTTGGCTAAAGGAAAACCAAGCTTTTCCGGACTCTCAATGTAGCCAATCATCTTAATCACATGAGGGTCGACGGATTCCCTCTCAGAAGCTCGCACGCAAACAAGGACTTTGAAGTGTTGAACCTCTCACCCTTGCTTGGTTCTCAAACATACCACGCAACCCCACAATGATATTGTAGGCATCTGTGTTCTCATATTGCTTCTGAAGCTCAGAGGACATTGTGGCAAGCATGAGACAGCTCACATCAAGGAAATCATTCGTTTGCTTCTCATAAGCTTTCCGCACCACGGTAGCATTATCGTGCAAGTCATCGGGATAAGGAGACTCAAGGACATACTCCTTGCGCTCTTGCTTGAGAACAATTCTCAAGTTGCGATACCAATCCAAAAGTTCGTTCCATTGAGTTTTTCTTTCTCAAGAATAGATCGCAAATTAAAAGAACTGGATGCGGCATTAGTTGACATGATCTACAACAAAGAATACGCAAAGTTTAGCACTATGTTTATGTTCATCTTTTATTAAACTATTTAACAAAAGACTCCCACTATGTGTTTTGCAACAAAACTCCCTCTAAGTTACATAGTGGGTCAAGATCCTCATTTCATTAGTTTCTAGTGAGCTTTGGCATCACGGCTAGAAGACTAGTGACATGGGTAAGCAACACCTTGCTAATCACATCCCTATGTGACTCTTCCTTGTTGGGTGACATCAATATGTCCCGGCCCCAACCTATGCCCCAAGGTCCAAAACTGTTTTGATAACCTTGTTAAGTAAACCAATACTATGCATGTGGATGTCCGACATCCACCCTATTAGATCAAGATAGTTGATGGTACTCTGCTTTGGCAGACCTACCAAACAATGATCATGATTCTTATAGGCGCAGCAATTGGAAGGGCATCAAAACAAATTCTTAATTTTTCTTGAGAGAAGCTATTCTATCATGAAAAACACACCCTCTATAGGTATGGCATGAAAGAATAGTATGACAAGAAATAAACATCACATGCATATAATCACATTATACTGTGAATGGTATGGCATTTTGTATCGTAGTGGTCGCCATCGCCATGGTTCCACGGTGATATTCTTCGCCACACTTCTTGTCCTCTTTGTCATCATGCTTGAAGCCTCCATAGCAAAGAACTAAACTATTACAACTAATAGGTAGCAAATGAATTACATGAGGAGCTCAAGCATCACAAGTCGACACGCAGTCGTTATACAATTAAAGAACGACCTCAACCCTACTGTGATTAATACGACACAGTCAGCCAAAACACACATGCATCACATATGCATCTATGCCATACCATTCACATCATTCCCTGCAAAAACAAGTTAAGCGTAGAACATATTCTACCGCCCTGACATGAATGTGTTTCTATAACAATCTATGCGCAGTACGCAACGGCGGTCCTACCGGCCGGCCACGGGGGGTCGAGGGGAGCCCCCCGGGTTTCGTGGTTGAACCCTAAGGAATTCGCATTGTGCGAGACTATCACAGACGGTTTTTATAAACAATCGTCGTGATACCGCACTATCACTGACGGTTAGTAGTCAAGACCGCTCGTAATGTGAGTTAGCACGACGGCTCAGAACCGCTCGTGATAACCACCAACTATCATCGACACCTAAACACTAACGGTTCAGGAACCGTCTGTGATGACGGTTCCAAACCTTCTATGATAGGGCTGTCTGTAGCAGTGCGCCATGCTCTTGCTCGTGTGGCAGTTTTGCTTCACTAGTCCCTATGAATAGCACGGTGCTCGCACGTCACTGTTTGCTCAGATAGTGTTCAATAAGTAACTATGAGTACGAAAATCGTACTTCGCATGACTTTACAGCGAAGTTATATAGCATGCAAGATGAGTCAAAGATGGCTGTCTAATCTAGTTTGCTTTGCAAAAATCTGCTTTTATTTGTGATAATGAATAATAGATTGCAATCGAAAGTTGTAAAAGCAATTAACATTTAATATAAAGTAACAAGTAGGTAACATAAGTATAAATCACAACTGGCTCTCTATAGCCATGACCAATAACATGACATACACGAAACAAGTTTCAAAAGGGATTACCTTCCATTCCCAACCAAGTTTGAAAATATAAGAATAGCCTTAGCGACATCATTAAACTTTGCCCATGACCGAAGGCACGGCTATTCGAATAGATTTTACACTCTGCAAATGTTGTATACAGTACCCACCAGATACAAATAGTGAGGCCAGCGCTAGATCATAACAAGCCATTTACATTGCTCAATTCTAACCTTACCCCATCCGATGAATTTTAGCACTCGGGAGTTAGAACACGTTGAACCCTAAGGAATTCGCATTGTACCGACAGTTTTAGCCCATACACTACTGTGACGGGAAACACCTCGAGTGTTGAGCGGTGCAAGATTAAACCTAAACAACTTATTACGCCAAGGCATTCCCAATAAAGGTGTTTGTGGTTGTACGAAAGGGTTAGATCAACAACACATAAGTTATTGGTCCTTAACGGACTTGGGCTAGAGTCTCCAACAACCAACCACAACATGCAGAATTTCCTCTCGCACCCAAGTTTATCAACATAATCTCCACCATTCAACCAATACGTGCAACTTTCCTCTCGCACAACCAATTATACAAATGTCTCGCCCAAGTCAAAACCATAATTTTTCAGTTTTGTTTTCTAAGTAAAACATCAAGAGTGACCACACTTGTCCAACAACATAACCATCCTTAGTTCTGAAAGTATGTCCAATCGATTGTCTAGTATGCTAATAACTGTGTAGGGTTAAACAACTCTATCTTATACTTGTTCTAAAATTTTACAATTAATCATACCAGTGAGGATATCATTACTAAGGCAACAATAGTGAGTATGACAACGTTTCATGGAGGGGTCAAAACAACAAATTAGCGTAACTATTCACCTT
>JAYGGG010000075.1:0-250149 GCA_036346245.1 Bonia amplexicaulis | reverse complement strand
AAAGCTATATCTCTAAATTATATACAACTTTCCCAACTAAGGCCACGTCTAGAAAATTCTTTTACTATTTTAAACTCCGGATTACCGTGGACTGTAACAATCTGTCCGCCTGCCGGACAGCGGTATTTACGACTTCGTATCTCCCAGATCCCACAGTAGAAAAATTTGAAAAAAATAAAGGAGATACATATGGAAGTCCTCTACAACTTTCCTTTTGAGAAGATCCGCAGGACAATTCGTTTTCTAGATCAAAACGGCGCGATAAGCCGCGCTACGCAAATCGATCTAAAATCAGCCCGCGACTAAACTCTAATCGGGCAATTGATATAATTTTTACCATCAAAACCTGTGCTAAGAACCTTAATTAAACCATAAAACAGAGGATTTGAGATAATATAAAATTACCAATCTGAAGAAATTCCCCCAAAAATTTTCCTCCTCTTCTTCTTCTCCTTCCTTCTCCTTCTCCTTCTCCTTCTCCTTCCTCTCTTCCCTTTCTTTTCTTCCTTGGCACCATGGCGCAGACAAGGGGAAAGGGGCGCCCAAGGGTGGTGGAGGCTGGTTTGGGGTGGAAAAGAGGGAGGGGCCAAGGGAGAGGGTTTATAAAGAGGGGTGCTGTAACATCCCAAATTTTGAGTTTTGAAAATTTAAATTTCAAATTAATTATTTTAAAAGTAATTGGCTTTTATTTGGATTTTTCTGGGCTTTTCTGGAGTTTATTGCAAAGTTTAAATCAAGAAAATGTATTTTAAATATTTTATAAAAGCCAAAAAGTGTTCATTTTATTTTTCCTAAGCTCCCCAAAATTTTTAAATAGTTTTGAGAATTTTCTGAATTAAAATTAATTTTAAAAGATAAAAGGAATTTTATAAAATTATTAAAAGCAAATCTGAAAATATAAATATTTTTAATAAGTCTAAAATGTTTCCAGGAATATTCTATAATTTTCTGGAATTTTTAGATATTATTTATTATTTTTCAAGCAAATATATTGTTTCTACTATTTTCGAAAATCTAATCCGAAAATAAAATCAATTAAATCTCAGGTCATACGTGTCGCTCATCCGACGGCCGATACCCTTCGTGGATTTAATCCAAGCCACACCTCTTCACTTAAATCCAAGGGCATGATTCATCCACTTGACACGTGTCGGCTCATCCAACGCCGTACCCTTCACTTCTCTTCTCTCACCGACAAGAGGGCCCCACTTGTCATCTTCAACCTCACCTTCTTCTACCTCCATCCTCTCTCTCTCTCTCCATTGTTGCGAAAATAAAAGCTTTGATTGCGGCTGCTTGGCCGCTTAAACTCCGGGTAATTAGTGCATTAAGACCCCAATCAACCCTCCCAATGCCGACTGCTTTCCCCAATTTATTCCCCACTCACGGTAAAATTTTCGCCTCCTCTTTATTCCCTTGCCGGCCTTCCTCTCCCATAGCCCTATAAATAGCACTCCAGGGAGCCCTTTGGCACCGCACCACCCTCCTCTCTCTTTTCCCAGTCAGGCCGCCGCTCTAGTGCCCTCCGTCATGCCGCCGCTAGCTTCGCCGTGTGTGTCTCTCATGGCCGCCTCCCTCAAACCGCCTCCGAACCTTGTGGTCTTGGTGAGTCCGCCGCCGCCTCCCGTGCCCCGCCGCCATGCATGCCGCCGGCCGCCGCCATGCCGCCGTCCCGCTCGTCAGTCTGGTTGTCTTTGCCAGCGCGCGTGGCGCCATGTCATGCCGGATGGCAGCCACGTCGCGCCGCTGTGGCGCCACGCCGGCCGCGACATGCCACCTCGGCTCGAGCGCCGGTCCGTGGACTCGGTCCACCGTGGACCGGGCCCACGCGTCAGAATTTTTCAGAATTCAAAAATATGATGACGTCATAAATGCTATTTTTCAGTATAAAAATAATTCGGGAAATTCGGCCCTTTTCTTTTTCTTTCAATTAAATCTTCCCGAGGTCATATCTTTTTCGTTTTAACTCCGATTTGACCCGTTCAAATTGCTAAATTTTCTAAAATCATAATCTATCTAAACATCCATTCTTTTCAATTTTGAATTTTATTTGATTTTATGTGTATTTATTTGCTTTGTTGCTTTGTCTTTTCCGCGTAGAATCCGGCGTCGCGAAGACTTTGCCGATCTGCAGCAAGACAATCAAGAACTCACACACGAAGGCAAGTCTCCTTTGAACATCTTGAACCCATGTTTGAGAAATGTTTTAATTATTTTAAAATTACTGCATTGCTATGTACATAAAATGATAATTCTTGTTTTATAAATATTAGTTAATCCAACTATTGTTATACCCTCATTTGATGTTGAATGCCATGTACCATTGACACCCTAGGATTTCCTTTGTCTCAATAATGAGATTATTATTAAACTTTGGTAATTATTGTATCGGTAGTAGAAAGCTTAGTCATGCAACATAAACTTTTGTAACTTTGTAATGGGAAAATATCATGTCTTTGATTTAGACTTTTATTTAGAAAATTTAGTGGCGATGGATGTTGCCACTGATCTTTAAAATAAAATAAAATGTGAGAGTTGGTTTAGGCGGGGCGGATGGTAAGATTGGTTTGGTGCGATTAGCACGAGAACTTGTAAAGTGTATGTTCGCCCTAGTCAATTAAGGACCGCGCTTGTGTTTGTCGGGCCGAGCACTACCGTACAACCACATGTCTATATGGGTGCGACCTAGCTAACTAACTTATGATAGTTTAGTTAGGTGCCACCGGTGGAAAGTGGATGCCGGGTGTCTTGGTTATTCACGATGAGGGACATGGTTTCTTGTACTCATACAGGCGCAAGAGGGGCTTCGTCGGGTGGTTTAACCCTTGACGGTGAAACCTCGGTGGTAACTCTAGACTAGAGTAAGGTAAAAGCTTTGTGATATTTTATCCGGGTCTCATGCCTAAGGAAGCGTGTTGACTATTAAGATAACTTATCTCTTGTGGGTAAAGTGTACAACCTCTGCAGTGTAAAACTATTCAAATAGCCGTGCCACGGTCAAGGGCTGAGCAAGGAATGCATACACATGGTAGATCATTGTTTTGGTTTTAAAAATAAAGATTTGGGAACCGAGAGTGTTGTAACTCTCGGAATTGTGTCTGGCGGATATAGCGATGTGGGTGGTGTAACCTGTGGTTTTGAGCTTTGGCGATTAGCCGTTCTTCAAGTGTTGGTGTTGTAACCTTCACTATTTAACTTGATAGATTTTATTGAAACCAACACTTTGACAAATTGATGCCTTTAAAGATAAATAATGGTATTTGAAATAAAATGCTTTGTGCAAAAGAACCTATAACCCTCCTTTGATTAAACCACGCATCTAATGCATTTTCCCAAGACTTGCGAGTACTTTATGTACTCATACTACACTTAAAATAATACTCGAAGAGTATGAAGCTCAAGATGGATCGTTCGACTACTGAGCTTATGGATTCGACGAAGGCTTTCGAGTTCTAGGTCGCGCTTCCCGATCAATTGCACAATGGCGATATGATGGGTCTTCTCATTGGATTTACTTTTGCTTCACGTGCTTTATCTTACGTGTGAGTGCGAGGTCTTGTAACCTCGTTGTAATAAAAGGTCTTTCGGCTGTACTCTCTTTATTAATGTAATTTTGTTGTTGGCAATGTAATCATCCTTTGTTTAACTGTGTGCACTAGCTTTGATCCGGGACTAGTCTTTGTAATACGAGAAATTTGGATTTGGAAATCCGGGTCTGGGATGGAGATAGTATCGAGCCGACTTGGCTATAGGGCGTGACCTAGATTAGATTGGTAAAACCTTAAGGACCTATATTTATTAAAATATATGTGAAAATTTTCTATATCTCTTTACTTCTCTCCATTCTTGATCTTATATTCACTTGTTTAAAATGTCTTTCTTGATCTTCTCTATTATTTCTAAAATTGTAGATGGCGGTTCTTCCTCAGATGACTCTTTGGACTACTTCACTCATGGCGAGAACATTGGAGCATTTGTTGGCCTCCTTCGTCGACTTATGCACGATGTCGAAGTATCCCCAACCGCCTATCTTGAGGCGGAAAGTCAAGATCATGGACCGAGATTCTTGGTCGATGGAGGTATTCTGTATGCACGGGAAGGAGAATTCAACTCTCCCACATACCCTATCGAACATCCTCGGACGGATCGTTCGACGCTATCCAGATGCGGCTCGTCGGCACTAGGCCGACTTGTGCTTGGATTCATAAGGATATCTGCGGCACGCGCCTTTTGCTTCTTTCCAACCACGGAGTCGGCGGAGATATCGGAACCTTTCAAGATTACCATGGATGATCCCGTCATCACATCGGTGCTGACTTACTAGGCGATGTCGACTACATACGCCCGGCGCTTGGAGGAGATTGGACAGCTCGGACACTCCTCACTTCCGACTACCGGACTCGAGACTCTCCGTGCTCGGCTTATCCAGTCGGGAGGCGAGTTTGGTGAGGCGTCTTGAGACAGCACCATCTCCAGAGGACTACGCCATCCACACACACCATGCGTCCCGACAACCCAAGTACCGCCTCGGCCTTACGGGACCCGTATCATAATCACAGCAGCGCGAGAGTGTGCGGCGTCCTAATCCGTTGCCTCGACATCGACATCGGAGATTCCGGCAAGAGACGCAGATCTCTCGTTCCGTTCCTGCTCTCCGTCGGTGCCTCCGGCGATAGCGACCATCTTCACTCCGTGCCTCTTGCAACCGCCGGGTGTGGTTGTAGGTGCGCCACGTGGGTATCTTAGAGGAGGATCGGAGGAGGACCCGGGAGCTTGTCTTCGAGGAGGACAAGTAGTTGCGTAGACAGTGGTACCCAAATAAAATTGTTTACCTTCCTTAGAACGTTTTATATTATGTTGGTGTGCTAGATGGGTGTACCAATGCCTTAGTGCACTTGTGGTACAACCATTCTCAAAATTATATTAATTTCAGAGATAAAGTTTCTTCCAAGTTGTTGTTGTGTTCTCTCTGTGTGTTGGTTTGGGATGTTATTTAGTTTGCCCTTGCTTCTTACCATGCTACTTCCCCTTATCTTTTGCTCTGCTACGGTTGCGGCAGATGGTGAACACAAGGAGCAATGCTTAGATACCGTGGTGCCAATGCTCACCAGAGAACAATATGCCGCCACCCCCCGCTCAAGCTCCTAGCATGGAGCAGGATGATGGCCATGCAATCAGAAGCGCTTCAAGCTTTGGCCCGAACCAAGTGCGACAAGCTCGCGAGCTCCCTTCGAGCACCCGGTCCAAGCTGGGAGAGTTCATGAGAACCAGACCGCCAACCTTTTCTGGTGCGGTAGATCCAATGGGCGATGATTGGATCAAGGATGTGGAGAGAAGCTGATTTTAGCCCAGTGCAATGATAACGAGAAAGTGCTTTATGCTGCTCATCAGCTAAAAGGAATCGCAGCGACTTGGTGGGAAAATTACTGTGCCGCCCATCAGAATGTGCAGACTATCACCTGGGCTGAATTTGAGGAAGCCTTCCGCACTGCACATGTTTCTACCGGAGTCATGGAAATGAAAAGAATGGAATTTCATAAGCGCGACAAGGAAACCTCGGTGTTACAGAATACCTGAATAGGTTCACTCAACTATCCAGGTATGCTTCTGAAGATGTTGCAACTGATGCAGCAAAAATCTGGAGGTTCATGCAGGGACTTGAACCCAATCTCAAGGTGCAGCTGGTGTCAAATGATTTCCCAACTTTCCAGCATATGGTGAACAAGGCCATAATACAAGAGGAAGCTCAACGTCAGCTGTACGAGGTCCGGAAGAGGAAGTTTCAGGCTCAGCAGGGTGCAAGCAGTTCCCGGCACCGCCCTAATCCTCCTTACTTCAACAGCCTCCAGTGCCAAATGTGCAGAGGACACCGCTCGATGGACCTCGCCTCGATTCCCCAAGCTTCTCGACCAAATAATGCGGCTCCGCCTCAATAACAAGACTTCAATGGTGGAGTGCGGTGTTATAACCGCAAGAACATGGGACATTATGCCAATAATTGTCCGAAGCGCCAATGGTGACTCTGCTCGTTTCAACACAGGGACAACACCGGCGAGCCCCACCCGCGGGACAAGGCCGTGGAGCACCTCGGACTCAAGGACTCCACAAGCGATGAACCGAGGGCATGTTAATCATGTCACTGCGAAGCACTCAGGATGCACCGGCGATGCTTACAGGTAAGTTCCTTGTCAACTCGACTGCATCAAGATTATTTGATTACGAGCTTCAGCATTCTTTTGTGTCAAAAGATTTTGTGGAAAGATATAATTGGGATATTCGATTGCTAAAGAATCCTATGCTAGTCCAATCACACGAAATGAAATGAAGACTAGTACGGTTTGCCCTAGAGCAACCATAGATATAAATGGAGTAAAATTCTAGCGAATTTAATTATTATAGACTCCAAGAGCCTAGATGTAATACTTGGTATGGATTGGTTAACCAAGTATAAAGGGCAGATAGATTGTGCCAATCGTGCCATCACTCTTACCAATTCTGAAGGAATTCAAGTGAGGTACAAGTCAAAGCCATCTTCTCAGAATAATTGTGGATTGAACAGTTTGAAGGGAATAACACTGGAAAAGGTGCATATAGTAAGGGAATATCCAGATGTGTTTCCAGAAGATTTGCCAGGAATGCCGCCAGATAGAGAAGTCGAATTTGTCATTAATCTGGTACCTGGAACGGCTCCGATTTCCAAGAGACCTTCAGGATGTCCATAAATGATCCGTGAAGTTAAGAAGCGATTGAGGAACCGCAAGAAAGAGGTTTTATAAGACCAAGTTCTTCGCCTTGGGTGCACCATACTTCTAGTGAAGAAGAAGGATGGCAGTCTTCGTATGTGTGTGGATTACAGATCCCTGAATGATGCAACAGTCAAGAACAAGTATCCATTGCCCGTGATAGATGATCATTTGATCGCTTAAAGGATCATGTGTCTTCTCCAAGATTGATCTCCCCGGGATATCATCAAATGAAGATTAGACCGAAGATATACCAAAGACGACATTTTCCACTCGATATGGACCGTATGAGTTCTGATAATGTCTTTGGATTGACCAATGCTCCCGCATACTTTATGAATCGATGAATAAAGTGTTCATGGAGTATTTGGATAAGTTGTTGTCGTATTATTGATGACATTCGATCTACTCCCGAATGAGGAAGATCATGCAGAACATCTGAGGATAGTTTTGGAAAAACTCAGAGAGCATCAGCTGTATGCCAAGTTTAGTAAATGTGAGTTTTGGTTGAAGAAAGTAGCTTTCTTGGGTCATGTGATTTCTGCAGGAGGAGTGTCTGTAGATCCAGCTAAGGTAACAGACGTACTCAATTGGACGCAACCCAAGTCAGTATCAGAGATCAGAAGTTTTCTGGGTTTAGCAGGATATTATCGCCGCTTTATTGAAGGATTTTCCAAACTCGCAAGACCTCTCACTCAGTTGCTAAAGAAGGAGAAGAAGTTCGAATGGAGTAAATCTTGTGAGGACAGTTTTCAAGAGTGAAAAGAGATTAACATCTGCACCAAGTTAACACTTCCGGATATTAGAAAGGATTTTGAGGTATTCGTGATGCCTCAAGACAAGGATTGGGCGTGTATTAATGCAAGAAGGAAAAGTCGTAGCCTATGCTTCAAGGCAATTGCGCCGCATGAGCGTAACTATCCGACTCATGATTTAGAGCTAGCTGCTGTTGTGCATGCTCTAAAAATATGGAGGCATTACTTGATCAGTAATCGCTGTGAAATTTACACGGATCACAAGAGTTTGAAGTATATTTTCACTCAACCTGACCTTAATTTGAGACAGCGCAGATGGCTTGAGTTGATAAAGGATTATGATGTTGGAATCCACTATCATCCAGGAAAGGCTAATGTTGTAGCTGATGCCTTAAGCAGAAAAAGTCATTGTAATAACCTGTCGATTCAAGTTCAGCAGCCCGCACTTCATGAAGAATTTCAGCGGCTTAATCTAGAAGTAGTGGAAGAAGGATTCCTAGCTACTTTGGAGGTTCAGCCAACCTTGCAAGATCAAATCAAGGCAGCTCAAAAAGAGGATAATTATGTTAAGGATATCAAAGAAAATATGAAGAAAGGAAAAGCACCAGGATTTTCAGAAGATGAAGAAGGTATCCTTTGGTATGGAAAAAGAATTCTTGTACCCGAGAAGAAAGAAATAAAAGAGTTAATTCTGAAGGAAGCTCATGAATCCGGATATTCAATTCACCCTGGAAGTACAAAGATGTATCAAGATCTTAAAGAAAGATACATGTGGACCAGTATGAAGAGAGAAATTGCTGAATATGTAGCCTTGTGTGATGTATGCCAGCGAGTTAAAGCAGAACATCAGAGACCTGCTGGACTCCTGCAACCTTTGCAGATACCCGAGTGGAAATGGGAAGAAATTGGAATGGATTTTATAACTGGATTTCCAAGAACTAAATCAGGGTATGACTCAATTTGGGTTATTGTGGACCGACTGACAAAGGTCGCACATTTTATTCCAGTAAAGACCACTTATTCTGGAGATAGACTTGCAGAGTTATATATGTCAAGAATTGTGTGCTTGCATGGAGTTCCAAAGAAGATTGTGTCAGATCGAGGATCTCAATTCACCTCAAGATTCTGGCAGAAGCTTCATGAGATTTTGGGCACCAATCTAAATTTCAGTACAGCATACCATCCCCAGACAGATGGTCAAACAGAAAGAGTAAATCAAATACTGGAAGATATGTTGAGAGCCTGTGCCTTGGCAAATAAATCAAGTTGGGATCAAAGTTTACCCTATGCAGAATTTTCTTATAATAATAGTTATCAATCCAGTCTTCAGATGTCTCCGTTTGAAGCTTTGTATGGCAGAAAATGCAGGACACCGTTGTATTGGAAAGAAACTGGGGAAGGACTAGTCTTTGGACTAGATGTGTTAAGACAAGCAGAAGAGCAAGTCCGTCTGATTCGTGATGATTAAAAACAGACAAACAAGACAGAAAAGTTATGAGGACAATCGTCAAGAGCATTAGAATTTGTACCAGGAGATCATGTGTATCTCAAGGTTTCACCTCTCAAAGGGATGCGTCGTTTCCACGTTTCTGGGAAGCTTGCTCCAAGGTTCGTTAGACCATTTCCTGTGGTAGCGAAAAGGGGAGAAGTTGCTTATCAGTTGGAACTTCCACCTCAGTTGCCAAGTGTGCACAACGTCTTCCATGTGTCCCAGTTAAGAAAGTGCCTCAGAATGCCAGAAGAGCAAATGCCTTTAGAAGAAGTATCTTTGAAGGAAGATCTATCATATCCAGAGTATCCAGTCAAAATTTTGGATGAAGCAGAGCGCCGTACAAGAAACAAGAGCATCAAATTCTGTAAAGTGCAGTGGAGTAATCATACAGAGTCAGAAGCAACTTGGGAGCGTGAAGAAGATCTAAGAGCGAGTTCCCGATCTTTTCCCGGTTCGTCCGAATCTCTGGGTCGAGATTCATTCTAAGGGGTAGGTTTGTAACATCCCAAATTTTGAGTTTTGAAAAATTAAATTTCAAATTAATTATTTTAAAAGTAATTGGCTTTTATTTGGATTTTTCGGGCTTTTCGGAGTTTATTGCAAAGTTTAAATCAAGAAAATGTATTTTAAATATTTTATAAAAGCCAAAAAGTGTTCATTTTATTTTTCCTAAGCTCCCCAAAATTTTTAAATAGTTTTTGAGAATTTTCTGGAATTAAAAATTAATTTTAAAAGATAAAAGGAATTTTATAAAATTATTAAAAGCAAATCTGAAAATATAAATATTTTAATAAGTCTAAAATGTTTCCAGGAATATTCTATAATTTTTCTGGAATTTTAGATATTATTTATTATTTTTCCAAGCAAATATATTGTTTCTACTATTTTCAAAATCTAATCCGAAAATAAAATCAATTAAATCTCAGGCGCCACGTGTCGCTCATCCGACGGCCGATACCCTTCGTGGATTTAATCCAAGCCACACCTCTTCACTTAAATCCAAAGGGCATGATTCATCCACTTGACACGTGTCGCTCATCCAACGGCCCGTACCCCTTCACTTCTCTTCTCTCACCGACAAGAGGGCCCCACTTGTCATCTTCAACCTCACCTTCTTCTACCTCCATCCTCTCTCTCTCCTCCATTGTTGCCAAAATAAAAGCTTTGATTGCGGCCGTTTCGCCGCTTAAACTCCCTGGTAATTAGTGCATTAAGACCCCAATCAACCCCTCCCTAATGCCGACTGCTTTCCCAATTTATTCCCCACTCACTAAAATTTTCGCCTCCTCTTTATTCCCTTGCTGGCCTTCCTCCCCATAGCCCTATAAATAGCACTCCGGGGAGCCCTTGGCACCGCACCACCCTCCTCTCTCTTTTCCCGAGTCGTAGCCGCTCTAGTGCCTCCGTCGCCGCCGCCACTAGCGCCGCCGCTGCAGGTGCCTCTCACCGCCGGCCTCCCTCCGACCGCCTCAACCGCCACCGGTGCGGTGAGTCCGCCGCCTCCTCCGTGCCCCGCCGCCATGCCGCCGGGCCGGCCGGCCGCCGCCGCCGCCGTCCGCGCCATGCGGCCATCTTTGCCGCCATGCCGCTGGCGCCATGTGTGCGCCGGATGGCGCCCACGCGCTTGGCGCGGGCGCCACGTCGCCGAAGATGCCACCTCGGCTCGAAGCCGGTCCGTGGACTCGGTCCACCGTGGACCGGCCCACGCGTCAGAATTTTCAGAATTCAAAATATGATGACGTCATAAATGCTATTTTTCAGTATAAAATAATTCGGAAATTCGGCCCTTTCTTTTCTTTCAATTAAATCTTCCCGAGGTCATATCTTTTCGTTTTAACTCCGATTTGACCCGCTCAAATTGCTAAATTTTCTAAAATCATAATCTATCTAAACATCCATTCTTTTTCAATTTTTGAATTTTATTTGATTTTATGTGTATTTATTTGCTTTGTTGCTTTGTCTTTTCCGCGCGTAGAATCCGACGTCGCCGAAGACTTTGCCGATCTGCAGCAAGACAATCAAGAACTCACACACGAAGGCAAGTCTCCTTTGAACATCTTGAACCCATGTTTGAGAAATGTTTTAATTATTTTAAAATTATCGCATTGCTATGTACATAAAATGATAATTCTTGTTTTATAAATATTAGTTAATCCAACTATTGTTATACCCTCATTTGATGTTGAATGCCATGTACCATTGACACCCTAGGATTTCCTTTGTCTCAATAATGAGATTATTATTAAACTTTGGTAATTATTGTATCGGTAGTAGAAAGCTTAGTCATGCAACATAAACTTTTGTAACTTTGTAATGGGAAAATATCATGTCTTTGATTTAGACTTTTATTTAGAAAATTTAGTGGCGATGGATGTTGCCACTGATCTTTAAAATAAAATAAAATGTGAGAGTTGGTTTAGACTGGGGCGGATGGTAAGATTGGTTTGGTGCAGTTAGCACGAGAACTTGTAAAGTGTATGTTCCGCCCTAGTCAATTAAGGACCGACGCTTGTGTTTGTCCAGACTGAGCACTACCGTACAACCACATGTCTATATGGGTACGACCTAGCTAACTAACTTATGATAGTTTAGTTCCGGTGCCACCAGTGGAAAGTGGATGCCAGGGTGTACTGGTTATTCACAGTGAGGGACATGGTTTACTGTACTCATACGGCGCAAGAGGGGGCTTCTGTCGGGTGGTTTAACCCTTCAGCGGTGAAACCTCAGCGGGTGGTAACTGGCTAGACTAGAGTAAGGTAAAAGCTTTGTGATATTTTATCTGGGTCTCATGCCTAAGGAAGCGTGTTGACTATTAAGATAACTTATCTCTTGTGGGTAAAGTGTACAACCTCTGCAGAGTGTAAAACTATTCAAATAGCCGTGCCCACGGTCAAGGGCGGGCAAGGAATGCATACACATGGTAGATCATTGTTTTTGGTTTTAAAAATAAAAGATTTGGGAACCGAGAGTGGTTGTAACTCTCGGAATTGTGTCCTGGCGGATATAGCCAGTGTGGGTGGTGTAACCCGTGGTTTTGAGCTTTGGCAGTTAGCCAGTTCTTCAAGTGTTGGTGTTGTAACCTTCACTATTTAACTTGATAGATTTTATTGAAACCAACACTTTGCCAAATTGATGCCTTTAAAGATAAATAATGGTATTTGAAATAAAATGCTGCTTTGTGCAAAAGAACCCTATAACCCTCCTTTGATTAAACCCTGCATCTAATGCATTTTCCCAAGACTTGCGGAGTACTTTATGTACTCACATACTACACTTAAAATAATACTCAGAAGAGTATGAAGCTCAAGATGGATCGTTCGACTACGGAGCTTATGGATTCGACGAAGGCTTTCAGGAGTTCTAGGTCGCGCTTCCCCAGTCAATTGCCTGTGGTGATATGATGGGTCTTCTCCGCTGGATTTACTTTTGCTTCCGCTGTGCTTTATCTTCTGTGTGAGTGCGAGGTCTTGTAACCTCGTTGTAATAAAAGGTCTTTCGGCCTGTACTCTCTTTATTAATGTAATTTCGTTGTTGGCAATGTAATCATCACTGTTTAACTGTGTGCACTAGCTTTGATCTGGGACTAGTGCTGTAATACACAGAGGGGTTGGATTTGGAAATCCGGGTCCCGACAGGTGCTAGGGTTTGGGAGGGGGTACGGGCCCCCATTTGGGCCGACCGCCCAAAACGTCAGCTCATCCTCCGGACAGCTCAAAATATTCAAATTGATTATTTTAATTTATTTAATTCATTTTACAATGTTCTATAATTTATATTTTTCCTTCCGCGATTCTCGAAAAGCTGTCGATTCGCGATTGATTTAAAATCTTATGCAGTAACGACGCTCGTGTATTACATTTTCTTTGTCAAGGATGAAGAGGTAAAGTATTTGCATGAGCCCAGTGCTACAATTTCCTTGTTAACTTTGGAACCATATAATTATATGTTTTTGGGTAAGTTTTCTTGCATAAACTCTTCACTCTTTAGATCTATGTTACATATACTTTGTGACATATGAATGATAAGTTGTATGGAAAGTTTAGTACCTGCTTAGTTATATGACAGTGTTAAAAATCTTCCTAGGTACCATTCTTTTCTTGGTTTGCAGATCTAGATCAAGATCTAGAATTCCAAGTGTTCCCCATTTGGCACCACAATTCATGAGAGCACATGGTAACATCAATGAGCAATACCAGCAAAATTCTTCTATCCCATATGCTGGGTCGCATTTATCAGGAAGTATGCGGCCACTGGGAGCTACTGGGCCTGCCGTGCCACATCTTCTAGATAGCATGGCCTTTTCCCTATTCCCACCAGGTCCACCAAGCCATAGGGCCTGTTCTTTTGGTCATGCTTTTGCTTTTGGTCATGGCTTGTGACTTTTGGGCTGTTTGTACGAAATTACAGAGTAACAGAATTCACGTGCGGTTTTGCCGATATAAATCAAGTCATAAAGTATGTACTACAATTAACTAGTAGACCCTATCTTGAAAAATACTCTATTTAGAAGTTAGTTACTGTAGAAAAATCGAAAAGTAGCTTTTAGAAGCTGAAAAGAACATGACCTATAGTTCAATGCAGACAGTGGACGCCGAAGGAAACCAGTTCTATGCCTAGGAGAGGGATCGCTTTGCTCCCTACCTGCTGATTCCTGTAGATTTCTGAAGCAAGCTGGTGGGGCTCCTCGCAACCTCCTCAAGGCACACCAGAGTTAGTAACGGCACCTGCCCCAAGGAGGCCATTCAAGCAATGGATTGGCGTCGACGGAAGGTCACCTCCACTAGCACCTCCACCAGAGAATAGATCACCAAAAAACTCGTCATTCCGACCAATGCACACCCCTCGAATGTAGCCCAACGTTGGTGAAGTTAATGCAGACTTCAAAAATCCCTGTTGGTTGTAAGGAAACAAGAAAACTTCATTGTATGAATACATGTTGCATGGTAATTAAACATTGAGACTATATGCAGGAAGGTAAAGAAAACAACCCGAGAAAACGCTTTTGACTTGGGGTTGTTATGTGAATTCGGTGAAGTATATATTTACAGTCGGGTTGGGGCATTCGGATAGCTGTATATATTTTGGTTTAGGGTCATGTTTGATTATATGTATCGCTCTCTTTTTGAAGTGATCGTACGATACAAATGGATCTTGTGCTGCAAATATAGGACCAAACATCAAGATAATTAGAACGGAATTGATACATGTCACGCATCCGGCTAACAAAAGTATAGGACGCTTTGCTCCTCTCACTCTCTTCCTCTCTCCATCCCCGTCCACATCTCCGATATCTCTATGTTTTCATCCCCGTCTCCGACCTCCTAGCCCAGCCACCCGTCCCCATCCCCAACGCCGAATTTGGTCACCGCTGACTTCCTCTTTGGTCGTTATCGTGCACAGTGCCGACAGATCCGCCTTCCCCCTTCCTCAACACCCCATGCACGGCAACGACCACAAGCCCAACACCCCTTCCCCGATGCCGGCACTATTCGACTGCCGCCGTCGACTTCCTCCCCAACTGTCATCGTGTGCGGCACCGCCAGATCCAGCATTCCCCCCTTCACCGGTGGCCTAGAAGGTCGATTGCACCAGGGGAAAAAGAAGCTGAGGACCTCGACAGCGGGTAGGGACACTGTAATACCCCAAAAGTCATTCGATAGATAATCGATTAATTGGAGGGAGGGACCTTATAGGAAAGAATTAAACAATGATTTTTAGAGGGGTTTTTTTGAAAATTCCTAGCAACACTGGGCACAGGCCTTGGCCGAGAGAGGCCGACAAAGGGTGGGAGGCGCCCCTCCCCCACAACCCTAGTCGCCACCTCTCCTCCCCCTCCTCCTCTCCCTCTTGCGCCGCACCCCCTGCCCCTTGCGCCTCTAGCAGTTCCTCCCCTCCCCCCTCCTCCATTTAAGCCCTTGCTACCGGTGAAGAAGATCCCCTTTCTTTCGCGGTCGAAGCGGAGGAAGGAGATCAATCGCAGCAAGGCATTTTTGATCCGGAGGGCGGAGAAGAGGAAGGAAAAGGGAAAAGGAAAAGAGAAAGGATCGTGTGTTGTTCGTCGTGATCTTCAGTGGTTCATCAAGAGTAACCTCTGTTTTCCCCCAATTAGATGCACACTTTAATTGTTGTAGCAATGTCGGTATTCTGGACTACAAGGATAGGTTTCGGTAGACGGCCTTTTTGGGGTAGATTCGTGAGGTTTCGGCTCTGGACGTTTCCTAGAATTTTGTAGAGGACGTCGCCATATTTCCGTGAAGTACTAGAACACCGCATTCGGACCTTTGTAGCAGAAGTTATGATGTTTTTAGTGGGACTGTTATGCAGATTGGGAGTTTTCTGTCAGGTTTTGGTAGAATGGATTGTGATATTAGAAAACGGGAGAATCAGATGAGCTCAGTATTATGAAAGTTGTAGATAATTGTCTTAGTTGTCCGGAAGGTCAAGACATCATGATTCGGACACTCGTGCTGAAAGTTATGGTATTTTTAGTACTGCCTAGAGAACCCGACGTGAAATTGATGTTTTAGAAAATTAGATGGTGCGGATAAAAGTTGGCCGATTCAGGGAGGTTCACCAACTATATTTAGTTAGAGAATTTAATTATCTTTCCAGAAAGTCTAAGAACACCTTAGTTGGACTCTTGTACCAATATATATAAATTTTTGAAGTTGACTGTCCACGAGAGGGGACGAGATGACTGAGATTTGGGGATTGGAACCAAGTTAAACATTTTTGCTAGTTTGTGATTGTTTTTATTTGGTCTAAGGTCCACTACTGTTATCTTAGCATATATTATAATTATTATTCCTGCGGTGGACTGATCCCAGAGGCAGCACCTTCTGCACGTCCCACATTTTCTCGCGGTTAAGACAAGTATAATGATGGTTTAAAATTGATAGTGTGGATTGTTGATGTTTGATGGCTTGTTGATGTTTAATCTATATTATGAGTATATGTGTTCATGGTTATGGTAAGGATATTTTGGTGCTGTTTATGGTCGAGTGTAATTTAAAGTGTTTCTGAGTATTTCTGATGCATAGATATTGTTGAGACATTTACGCATATGCATCATGCTGATTTATTGAAGTCTTGGTCACGAGATGACCAAGCGCCGAGGTCCCCGTCATGTTGATGACATGACGGGCTAAAGGTCCCCATACTTATGGAGTATGGGCAATTGGTCCTCGCATGCAGATAGTACGAGCATGGGTGTGCATCGACGGATGCACACTTTACATTACTAGTAAAATGCAAAAGAGAAAGAGATAAAGATATTGTTGATCATATTGCATAGCATGATTTATATAAGTGGCTGTTGAATGAATTTATGAGTGATGTTCATGTATGTTCTTGTTACCATCTGTTATATTTGCTGAGTCGTTGGACTCACCCTTATTGTTTGTTGTATTTTTTTAGGTATCTTTATGAGATCGGCATGTATAGGGAAAAGGAAAGATTAGTCTTGTTGCACTTTGCACGATCTACCCACAATGGAAAAAAAGAAATAAAATTAAATACTAGATGCATGAACTACCTAAGTAATGGTTGATTATTGCTTGTTGGATTAAATTGTAATAAAGGATTAGAATTCTTTTTATGATGCTCCTGTTCTTTATCTAGATATTATAACTACGGATGTTCTAGTAAGCTTAAGCCAATTTTGCTTAGTCTTGATCATATTATATGATGATAGTCATTTCTTATTAATTCTGCTTGTTGAAATCTCTAATTTAAACAGTTAAACAAAGGAGGTTCTGCCGAAATTTTGTATAACGTATTTAGTTATCATTGTCTTACTCCTAGTTTGGTAGCATTCCAGGTCATTGCTTGGCTGGGGTGTTACAGACACTTGCAACCTGGCCCGTCTGAACGCCGGATCCATGCCACGCCTGCCGCCCACCATCGCTACACCCGAGGCCTCGCTGTCGTTTGCCATGAGAGGTAGGTGTTGTTCACTGCAACATTTTAATTTCATGTGTAAGAATCATCTACAACTAGTGCAACATCGAATTTTATGTGTGAAATTTTTGTTACATACGTTGGTTATAATTGTTGCACACACTATGTCCAAATGTTGCACACACTATGTCCATATGTTGTATTAGAGCATCCGATAGGAATGCTCCCAACGGATGTACGAGCGCCAGCAACGGCCTAATAAGAATGTAGAGTTCGTTAAGGTTTGCTCTAAACAGCGATGGCTTCTGATTTTTAAAAACCAAAAGTTATTTAAAACACGCCGGCTTTTAATATGACTTTTCCTCTTTTTCCTTTGCATTATTCTTAATATAGCGGTATTTTTCTTTTTCTTTTTTTTAATTATATAATTGAAAAAGCTAACAGCCGCTCTAATATCATTTCGGCCAAAAACCACCGCACTTTAAAACAGGGCTAAATCGCAAGTCCGAAGCTTCAGTTCATATATACGTCCAGTGCCTTTGCTCGTCAGCCACAATTCATGCCCAGTTCACATGTAAGCTCAGCATTGCTCAACCAAAATCCACCACAGAAACTCTCGAAACTCACAACAACAGCACGCACGTACAAGCAGTTAAAACGGCTATAGTTGACTGGCAGTAAATAGCCTACAAATCTGGAAAGGTCACAGGGGAGCAAACCTGAAGCAAGCAAAGTGTCTTTTACGTCTAATAACAAAGCTTGTTGCACATAATTCTTTATTTATTTATTTTGGAAAAGCTTGGTGTACACTGTTTCGGTTTGTCACCTCATCTTCTCATTTACATCCGGTCCTGACTTAGTCTAATCTTGTGCTGCCTGAACTGGAGCTGCTGCTATCTGTTCCTCCAAATCCGAGCAAGCTGTCTTTGCTCCATTACCTCCTCCATGCTTGCTGTTAGCTACCTGTTCAATTCTCTTCCCCCAGAGAACATTATACAGGCCACCAACCATCAGCACTCCACTTATTACACTGCGCATCAGAAAAGGAAGTTTCAAGAAAAAATGGTGTCATTATTCTATATGAGAAAATATAACTTATGAAAGCAATGAGTTTGTCAGAAGAAATACACCTTCCCAGGGTGACTGCTTCTCCTATGAGAAATAACAGCATGATTGTGATAATCAGTGTTAGGGGTACTGTCATGCTCAAGAATACTGGACCCATCATGTCAATTACCCAAATTTGCAGGTAATATGAAATTGCAGAAATAACTATGCCCTGCAATGTTCAGTAATTTTGCAGAAGTCAGTTTTTTTCTTCTTTTGACTTGCTCCTGTCGAGATACATCGATTTTGGTAATACCAATAAATGGGCAGCTTCTATTGCAGTCTACAGAGAATTGTAAAACTAAAACATGCTGTTGGAGCAACTGACAATCTTGTTTCATTTCAACCAGCAGTGCAACTGATCATTACTAACAGAGGCAGGTAGGTGACTACTTTTCTCAAGTGATCATCGGTTACTATACATTTTGCTGGCAGTATTTTCAAAATAACTGGGAGTGATAGTGAACTCAACAGCACAGGATTGCACTGGAAGTCTGGAACATCCTAAAAATAACACATTTTATAACTTACTGTAATCTAAACAACAAATGGTTAAAAAATCAGTTCAAAACTTATTTCCAGCTTCAAGTTAACCAAATATTGGTCAACAGTCTCGAGGGATCTTACACAATAGACGATTGTGACAAGACCTACATCCAAACCCAACTTCCATCTTGAAAAATCTCTCTCAATCACTAGGGCCATGAAAAAAGATTGCACAGTCGCAAAGACTGTCTGGAGAATTGTGTTGAGCAGCTTAGACGGATACTGCTCCAGCAGAGAGCCCTGCGAAGTACCATGTAGGCTAAATTTTAGCATGAATAAATTAGCACCTGAACATGCACATGCACTCATGCGTAAATACATTAGGTGCACACAGAGCAAGATGTATACCTGAAGCACTACCCAAAGAGCCCACATTACAGTCGCAAAAGACTGCAGGAAAATTCCCAATATCCAGTTCCTTGAGGAATAAGTATCAGCTCTACTTGCGTGGTGAAAAAGATGGTGATGGATGAAAGATTTCAGCTCAGGTCCTTGGTATAACGCTAGTACAGTAACACCAACAGCACAAAGCACTATGCCAGAGACCTTCACAATCCCATGGTACATCTTTAATTTCAAAGACTCCATCCTACCATATGTAGAACAACAAATCACTCATACCTCCATGGGAGTTCAGTCATAGAAGGTCCCATCATATACAGAACAAGGTGAACTAATATTTTAGTCCCACTAATATCATGTCCATCAAAGCACTCACAGCTCCACAAATTAGGCTTACACACTGAGAATGATTCATGTTAACCCAACCCAAAATATTTAACCCCAAATAGTGAAATTAAATATGTGACGTCTCATCTCATATTCAATTAGTTCAGCGAACCATTGGATATTACATTTTCTTTTTCGAAAAAGACTTTTTGGTTAATTTAAAGGAATATACTTAAAAACCAATTTGATATTGATAACTAATTACCTATGCCTGCCACCATGTCAAGTAGCGCAGAGAAATAAAAAAAAGATTGGAGATGGTATAGGTTGTGTATTGTGTTCAACTAGGGTACCATGTCATGGTATGGATAACATGGGTCTTTAAAAAAAGGTATGGAAACATGAAATCTGGCTAGGATCTTTAAAAAAGGGTATGGATAATATGACGATCTGGCTGCATCCAACCTGATTACCACATATGATATCAACTATAACGAAACAACTTCACGCAAAATAATTCTTTAGTATTCCATTATTTCTATGTGATCGATAGAACAGAAATGGGTATAGCTCATGAAATAAAATTAAAAATAGGAAATACAAAATATTATAGTTGCCTAGTTGGTTTAACTTCTCTTCAAGTAAGGCTTAACGGGGTGGGAAGTGGGGACCAGGGGATTATCCCCTGTACATGTCGTCTGCAGGAATATATGATAAATTAAGATAAAGTCAAAGTTTCAAACAAATACATAAATAGGGGAGGCAATAGTGCGAACAGAATGTTTGTGACATTCCACATCCACAATTTTCCACTTGTCACCACTCCCAATTGAAGTATGAAAAGTGACAGTGGAGATGTTTGTAAAATGCATTGTTGTAGGGGTGGCCACCTAAGCTCATCCGGCCTGCTAAAGGGTTGTAAAGCCCAAAATAAGATATGTATAATGACATAAATACCCCTATGGAGGACGCATAAGTGTAAGGATAGGATTGTAAAATACGCTCCATGGAGATATATATACAGGCCTGGGACATAGGGAAGGGGCAAGCATTGTTCATCCATCATCTCCACTACACTACTCACTCACTTTACTGTTTGGTCAGTAGCCACAACAGTTGGCGCCGTCCGTAGGGACGACTGAGAGCAAGCCTTGAAATTTGAGATGTGATGGTACCCAAGAAAACTTCATTGGCAGCAAGGAAGAAGAGGAGCACAACGGCAGCGCTCGTGAACGCTAGGGCCTCGGTCGGAGCCCTGCCGGCATCTACGTCAGTGGCTGGTGCGGATGGCAGCGCTGGCGCTGCAAACGCAGACGTCGACATCCATGGCACGGCGACGGACTGGGTCGGCGGGAGCGGTGACATCGATGCTTGTGCTGCCATGGCCAATGGCCCCGCACCTAGTGTGGGAGCGGCGGTGGCTCGGCGGCAACATCGGCCTCACATCGACCGGGGCCCATCGCACCGGCGCCGACCGCAGCTCGAGCACGAGCCATAGTCGCCGCCAACCCGGTGGTTTGCGCCGACGCCCAGGCGGGTACAACAACCTCAACGGTGGAGAACGCCTTGCTGACGGCCCTCGGTACGTTGCAGCGCGAGCTGGCGGACCTCCGACGGGCCATGCGGGAGCTGCAGGAGGCTCGGAGCTAGCAGGAGGCACGGAGCCAATAAATCCCGCCGGCAGAGGCGTCAGAGCCCACACCAGATCGGGCAGACAGCCGCGATGCCCCCACCTCCAGCCGCATTCCGCTATGACGTGTTGATCCGGAGTCCCCCCTCTCCGCTGGCCTGCAGCAATCGGCGTGGCTAGAGGACTCAAGTTTCCCACCATCGAGCCGTACAAAGGTGATACGGACCCTAGGGAGTTCGTGCGCGGGTACGAAACCGCCATCGAAGCTGCTGGCGAGGACGACTCCACCAAGGCGAAGGGGCTAACCCTCGTGTTGCAGGGAGTGGCGCTCTCTTGGTTTTTTACCATAGAGCCGAAATCCATCTACGCGTGAGAACAGATCCATGACCACCTATACAACAACTTCCAAGGAAACTACATTGAGCGCGTCGATACGGATCAGCTCTTCCCCATCAAGCAGAAGCCCTCGGATGATAGCGCCCCCGCTGGCCGAGGATGGGCTCACAGAGGCCGAGGGCGCGGGCGCGGCTGGGCCGACACGATAGGGCCCGCACTGAAGGAGACGGCCAGCAATACGGCCTGTGGTGCGAAATACATGGCTGCGGTGACCATCTCACGCAGATATGTCCCACCATTGTGATGCTTCGCCAAAGCGTCGCCAGGGACAAAGCCCTGGAAGCGGGCCCACCAGTGGTGGCCCACATGCAGCAGCCTCAAGAGGGCCCCCTACAGATACAAGCCCCGGAGGGAGCCCAGTGCCGGGTCATAAATGTCATCTCCGGGCTCTTCGCTGGAGTTTTCGTCGGCACAGCAGCACAAAGCTTACGCGTGCCAGCTGCACCACTGTGCTTGTCGCCACCGCCGCTGGTCCTTTTCACCGCCTAGACCGTCGGCTCACGGCTCTTCTTGTGCACGTCCTTCCACCCAGATCCGAACTCCGTGTCGGATCCAGCTCGCCTACCGCCAGGCTTTTCGCTAGATACAGCCAGATCGGACTCGCCCAACCAGGCCGCTCGTGTCGTTGCCAGCCGCCGCCTACTTTGGTTTACCCAAGGTTCACCGCCTAACGTCCATTGTTGAGGTCGTCGGAGCCAGAGCCATCCTCACCAGAGACGCCATCGCTGTCGGCTCTCCCATAATCGGGCGTCATCGCTGCGTCACTCGGATCTCGGAGTAGCAGCTCATCGCCAAATCTGGAGCGAACGCCGCAGACGGCACCGCTTCCGTGGCCTCCGTCGCCGCCGATCGCCGCCTCGCCGCCGCCCGGTGACCTCCCCTGGTGAAATCTAGTTGGTCTTGACCGACCGAGTCGGTCTTATCTTCTTGACCAAACAAAAAAAAAAGAAAACAAAAAATGTCATCCTTTTCAGGTACCGTTTTGTTCCTCGCTACCTAGTGATCTTCGATGGCCTAAATTATCGAAACTAGTTTCAGCATATACACCTCCACATACGTTGGCATCGTCTTTGGGAGTTTCTTACTGGCGAGTTGCCTTGTCCATCTCGCCCTACTCCACCTGCTGAGCATGTACTCCCAAAGGATGCTTCTGAAGACGCTCGTACAAAGGCATATGAGGCTTTTGAGGATGTCATGGAGACTTTTTAGACTTAGTATGCTGCTCTTCAGACTTAGTATGCTGCTTACAATACATGGATCGATGAGAATGCTCGTACTTCTTCTATTCTGGTTGCTAGCATGGAGGTGCATCTCACTGGTGATGTCGTTGGTTTGGCTTCCGCACAGGCGATGTGGGCACATCTGCGCAACCGCTACGAGCCATCTGGTGATTCCTTGTACATTGCTATTATGTGTCAGGAGCAGTCGTTGCAGCAGGGAGATGCCACTGTGGACGAGTTCTATGCTCTGCTATCCGTGATATGGCACCAGATCGACTCTTTGGGGCCAGATGTTTGCCGACTTGCCGGTCTTTGCTCGGCGTCGTAGCCTCGCTTGGAGCTTCGTCGAATCTACGATTTTTTGATTCATCGCCGGTCTGAGTTTGAGCAGACTCGTGCTCAGTTGCTGGCTCGTCACCCTCGTGTGACTTTGTTTGAGGCCCTTGCAGTTGTTCGTCCTGAGGAGATTCGACTTCGTGGAGCGGGTCTGCTATCATCATCATCACTTCCTTCGGTTTTGGCGGCTTCTCCAGCTTCTACACCCATTGTGCCTTTGGTTACTCCTTCCTCAGTTGGGCCTCCACTAGTGACAGCTGCTGTTGGTAAGGGACTCCACTGCACTTATTGCAACAAGGATGGACATGTGGAACAGTTTTGCTACAAGAAGGATCCTCGTCATGGTGCTCGTCCTCCGAGGGGTACTGAAGGTTCCTCTTCTCAACAGAGTTCTGGTACCTCTAACACTCAGCAGCTTCTCACATTGCTAGGACGCATGGTTGCTTCTGCATCGTCTGGTTCTGCTGGTTCTGCTGCTCAGTCTTCCGGTGAGAGACCACCCTCTACTTCTCCTTCGTTAGGTACATCACCTTGGATTCTTGATTCTGGTGCTTCTTTTCATATGACATCTGATTCCATCTGTCTTACTTCTATTAGTTCTTTAGCTGCTCCTATCACTGTGCACACAACAGATGGCACCTCTCTTTCTGTCACAGGACGACGCACTTTCAAATTCCTCTTTTCATGTTCCTGTTTGTCGGGACCCCTGATTACCAAATCCGGACCTCTCGTATTATTCAAAGACTAGTCCCGGATCAAAGCTAGTGCACAGTTAAACAAGTGATGATTTCATTGCCAAAGACGAATATTACAATATTATAGAAGTCTTGACCAAAGGTCTTACAACACAAACGAGGTTTCGGACCTCACAAATAAACACAAATACAGCGGAAGCAAATAAACTTGATAAAGACCCATCAATACGCCACAGGCAATTGACTGGGGAGTGCGACCTAAACGTCTGGAAATCCTTCATCAAATCCCACCGCAGTGTAGTCGAAGCCTCCATCTTGAACTTCATACTCCTCTGAGATTTATATTTTAGGTGTAGCATGTGAGTACATAAAGTACTCCAAGTCTTGGGAAAATGCATTAGATGCAAGGTTTAACAAAGAGGGCTATATGGCTCTTTTGCACAAAGCGACATTTTATTTCCAATACCAATAACTATTTTTAAAGGCGACAGTTTAATTGAAGTATCATTAAATATTTTAATCATAAATATTCTACTACCAAGTTTGATACTACGGGTTCCAACCACCCACACTGGTTCCAGCCACCAGGACAAAAATCCCTGAGAGTTTCATCCACTCTCGGGTTCCCAAAACTTTGTTTTAAACCAAAAATAAAGATCTACCATGTGAAAGCATTCCTTGCCCGCCCTTGACCGTGGGCACGGCTATTCGAATAGTTTTACACTCTGCAGAGGTTGTACACTTTACCCACAAGAGACAAGTTATCTTAATAGTCAAGATGCTTCCTTAGGCATGAGACCCGATAATTCATCACAAAGCCTTTACCTTACTCTAGTCTAGCTAGACACCACCCGCTGAGGTTTCACCGCTGAAGGGTTAACCACCCAGATAGAAGCCCCCTCTTGCGCCGTATGAGTACAAGAACCTCGTCCCTCACTGTGAATAACCAAGAACCACGGTATCCACTTTCCATCGGTGGTACCTAAACTAGTCTATTATAAGTTAATCGCCTAGGTCGTACCCATATAGACATGTGGTTGTACGGTGGTGCTCGATCGACAAACACAAGCGTCGGTCCTTAATTGACTAGGGCGAACATACACTTTTCAAGATCTCGTGCTAACCGCACCAATCCAAACCAACCATCCGCCTGGTCTAAAACAATTTTCACAATTTGATTCATTTCACATGAGCAGAGGCAACACCATTTGCCATTCGATTACGAATAACCGTAAGTCTAGATCATTGAAGTAACATTTCTCATTCCAAGGTTACCAAATGTTATAAAGCATGTCTAAGCATTTTACTACCGCTACAACATTTACTATAGTTTTATAATAATCTCATTATTGAGACAAAGGTGATCCTAGGGTTACAAGGGTACATGGTATTCAAAGTTCAATCGAGGGCATATCAATAATTGGGATATCTAATACCTTAAGACGAAATTAACATTTTATGTAACATAGCAATGCAATAAATTTAAAATATTCAAAACATTTCGCAATCATAGGTTCAAGATGATCAAAGGAGACTTGCCTTCGTGGGTGAATTCACGATTCTCTTGTTGCGGTTCTGCGAACTCTTGACCGATCGGATTCTACGCAAAACGAGAACACAAAGGACAAATAAATACAAATAAAAGTACAGATATTATAATAATATTACTGGAATGAAATTTATAAATTTAGATGAATTTAGGAGGAAGTTTCAATGGAATCGGAGTTCAAACGAGGAGAAAGGGTATTTGAAATTTGAAATTTAAATTTCAAAATATCAAATAAATTTCAAAAATTTGAAAAGATGGTAGAAATGTACAGATTGGAATTTTGATGAATTTAGAAATTTGAATGGACTCAATCGAGTTAGGATGAAAAAGTACAGCATCGGGAAGTTTAAAAGAAAGAAAAGAATAAACTGATTTTTGAATTATTTTTCTAAAGGAAATTCTGAATTATGACATCAGCAGGGAATTTCTTTTCGGCGAATTATTTTTAAACGGAAAATCGGGTTTATGACGTCAGCCCTAGGGTGGTTTCATCGACAAGTGGGCGGGTCTATGGACCGGTCCACGGAGGAGATGGTTGGCCGAGGCGCGGTTGTTTGCGTGGCCGACGCGGCGGGGTGGCGCCGAGGTGGCGCGGACGTGGCGCCACTTGGCGCCACGTCGGCCGAGACGGTGGCCGGCCGGCCCATGAAGGCGGCGGCGACGGCAACAGCATATGGCGGCCGGCGGCGGGCGGAGGAGGAAGAGGAAGGAGAGGAACCGGGTGGCGCGGGATTTTACCGGAGATGGCCGGAGGGGCGGCAGCAGCGAGGGCGGCACGCGGTTCGGTCGACGCAGCGAGGGGTCCGGTGGCGGAGAGGTGTAGCCGAGGGCGGCCGGTGCGCGCAGGCGATGAAGGCGGCGGGGGGCGAGGCGAGGGCCGTCTGCGGCGGCGATGGCTCGCCGGAGTTACGGCGGCGCCCGAGGAGGTTACACGTGCGGGGCGGTGGAGCGGCCGAGAGAGAGGTGAGTGGGGAAAAGAAGGAGGAGGGAATGGGGAGGCTCGAGGGGTTTAAATAGGAGAAAGGAGGGAGGCCGGCGATTTCTCACGGCGTGGGGAGGTTGCGCGGCGGTTGGCGGTTGGAGGAGTGGGGCGTGGGAGAGAGGGCGCGTGGGGAGAGGAGGGCCGAGAGGCGGAGGCGGTTGGCGGCGGCGAGGAAGGAGGAGGCGGAGGTCGGGATGACAGGTGGGCCGGGTGGCGGGGTGAGGGAGCCGCCGACAGGTGGGCCCGTGCGGCGGTGAGAGAGGGGTGCGGGCGAGATCGGTCGGTGGTGCGGCGTGGAAGGATCCGCCCGATCACGTGGCGGGCGAGAGGGAGGGAAGGCGGGATGGCGGTGGCGGCGTGGCGGCGATCCGGCCGTCCACGTGGCGGAGGGGAGGAGGATTTTAAATTTTATTTTTAATTTTGATTTTCGAAAATACTAGAAAACTCAATAAGCCTCGGAAAATATGAAATAAACTTCTAAAATTCTAGAAAATTTATATAAGTTTTAGATACTTATTCAGCTTAAATAAAATATTTCCAAGATGTTTTGATGATATATTTTCATAATAAAATTTCTTTTTAATTCTAAAATTGATTTAAAAGCTGGAAAACTCGGAAAATTCAAATAAAATCCAAATATTTTAAAATAATTAATTTAAATTTAAATTTAAATTTTTAAGATTTGCAAAAATTTTGGGATGTTACATCGTTGTTTCTCATGTTCCAAAACTAACCATGTACTCATATCTCACGGCCACTCACTAATCATGGTTGTCGTGTTATTTTCGATTCTGATTCTTGTTGTGTTCAGGATCGTCGCACGTGGACTCTGGTTGGTACTGGCTCTCGCCACCGTGACTCACAACAGCTCTGGGAGCTTGACTAGCTTCACCTTCCTTCCGCTGCCCCAGTCAGTCTTCTCGCCTCCACCACTGCCTCTGCAGCTGCTGCCGCCTCCACCGCATCGTTTACTCAGTGGCATCATCGCTTAGGACATCTTTGTTGTTCTCGTATGTCTTCCTTACTTCGTCGAGGTCTTTTAGGGTCTGTGTCTGGTGATGCTTCTCTAAATTGTCAGGGTTGTAAGCTTGAAAAATAGCTTCAACTCCCTTATCCTTCTAATGAGTCAGTGTCTCAACGTCCTTTTGATCTTGTTCATTCTCATGTATGGAGACCAGCTCCTTTTGTTTCGAAAGGAGGTCATCGATATTATATCATTTTTATTGATGATTTTTCTCGACATACATGGATATACTTTATGTCATCTCATAGTGAGGTTTTATCTATCTACAAGACCTTTGCCACCATGATTCGCACTCAGTTTGACTCTCCTATTCGTGTTTTTCGCTACCGATTCATTGGAGAGTACTTGTCGGGAGTCGTTCGTGGTTTTCTTGATGAGCAGGGCACTCTCTCTCAATTTTCTTGTCCAGGTGCTCATGCTCAGAATGGTGTGGCTGAATGCAAGCATCGTCATCTTCTTGAGACAGCTTGTGCTCTCATGATTGCTTCATTGCCCACCACATTTCGGGCCGAGGTCGCTTTCTCCGCCACTTTCTTGATCAACATTCAGCCCTCCTCTGCTCTTCAAGGTGGGATTCCAATTGAGCGTCTCTGTGGCCAGACTCTTGATTATTCCAATCTTCGCCTCTTTGGGTGTGTGTGTGCTATGTTCTTCTTGCACCTCGTGAGCGCACCAAACTGACCGCTCAGTCAGTTGAGTGCATTTTTCTAGGCTATAGTGCTGAGCACAAGGGATATCATTGTTGGGGTCCTGTTGGCCGACGGATGCGGATTTCTCGGGATGTTACTTTTAATGAGTCTCGTCCTTTCTATCCTCGTCCTCCTTTCTCCACTTCACACATTGTTGAGTCGCTTTCATTTCGACTTTTCCTTCCATCCTATAGTCACCACTTCACCACGACCTTTGGTCTCTCCGTGCCTCCTTCTCGATCAAGACCTTCTTCACCACCAAAGATCCTCTCCGAGGTTGCTCCCGATCTTGTTCCTTCTTATCCTCTCTACTATACTCGTCGCCCGAGTTGAGGATCCTTCGATATGCCCTCCCTTCGACGGGTCATCCCTTCGCCACCCTCGTTATACTCTTCGCGATCGCCAGTCGATTCGGCCTCCTGAGCATTTTGGTTTTGTTGCCGCTGCTCTTGTCAAATTGACTTCTTATCGTGATGCTATTGTTCATCAGGAGTGGCAGCATGCGATGGCGGAGGAGATCGCTACCCTTGAGCGTACTGGCACGTGGGATCTTGTTCCTCTTCCTGCGCGTGTTACTCCTATCACGTGCAAGTGGGTCTATAAGGTAAAGACTCGCTCTGATGGTTCTCTTGAGCGTTACAAGGCTCGTCTTGTAGCGTGTGGTTTTCAACAGGAGCATGGTCATGACTATGATGAGACTTTTGCTCCTGTCGCTCACATGACCACCGTTCGCACTCTTCTTGCGGTGGCCTCTGTTCGACAGTGGTATATCTCCTAGTTGGATGTCAAGAATGCCTTTCTCAGTGGCGAGTTGTGTGAGGAGGTCTACATGCAGCCACCCCCTGTGTATTCTGTTCCTGAGGGTATGGTTTGTCGTCTTCGCCGATCTCTCTATGGCCTCAAGCAAGTTCCTCGTGCCTGGTTTAATCGTTTCTCCTCTGCTGTCACTACAGCTGGTTTCTCGGCCAGTGCTCATGATTCTGCTCTTTTTATCCACACTTCATCTCGTGGTCGGATGCTTCTCTTTTTATATGTTGATGATATGATCATTATTGGAGATGATTCTCAGTATATCACTTTTATCAAGGAGCGTCTTCATGAGTAGTTTCTTATGTCTGATCTGGGTCCTCTTCGCTACTTTCTTAGGATTAAGGTTATTTCTATTTCTGAGGGTTTCTATCTGTCCCAAGAAAAGTATATCCATGATCTTCTTGATCGTGCCTCTCTTCGATCAACAGACACCGAGTCCCATGGAGCTTAATGTTCATCTTCGTCCCACTGATGGTGAGTCTCTTGCTGATTCTACTCGCTATCGTCATTTTGTTGGGAGCCTTGTTTATCTTGGTGTCACTCATTCTGACATTTCGTACCCTGTGCATATCTTGAGTCAGTTTGTTTCTGCTCCCACTCAGCTCCACTATGGTCATCTTCTTTGTGTTCTACGATATCTTCGTAGAACTATCTCTCGTCGTCTCTTTTTCCCTCACTCCAGCTCTTTACAGCTCCAGGCATATTCTGATACTACCTGGGCTAGTGATCCCTCTGATCACTGGTCTCTCTCTGCTTATTGCGTTTTTCTTGGTGGTTCTCTCATTGCTTGAAAGACTAAGAAGCAGACAACAGTTTCTCATTCGAGTGCTGAGGTTGAGTTGCGAGCTATGGCTTTGTTGGCTGCGGAGTTTACTTGGCTATAGTGGTTACTTGAGGACTTTGGTGTTTCTGTTTCTGCACCGACTCCTCTTTTGTTTGACAATACAGGTGCGATTAGCATTGCTAAAGATCCGGTGAAGCATGAGCTTACAAAGCATATTGGTGTTGAGGCTTCCTACATGTGGACACAGGTGCTAGACCAGGTTGTTGCTCTTCAATATGTGCCTTCCGAGCTTCAGTTGGCAGATTTTTTCACAAAGGTACAAACCAGGGCCCAACATAGTTTTCACCTTTCCAAACTTCATTTTGTTGATCCACCATAAGTTTGAAGGGATGTGTTAGATATGTATTACATAGCTGTGTATTTACCTATTGTATGAGGGGTTTCCTGCATATATGCCAGACATGTACATGTATATATATTAGCCTATTGGCCTCATAATGAATACAAGCGCTATTCATAACACAAACTTTATGTTGTTGATCCACCATAAGTTTGAAGGGGTGTTAGATATGTATTATATCTGTGTATTTTCCCCGTTGTATAAGGGATTATCTACATATATGTTGCACATGTACATGTATATATGTTGGCTCATTGGCCTCATGATGAATACAAGTGCTATTTATAACAGATGTGTGTGTGGTTTATCGGGATAGACTCTTGCTCAGGGATAGAAATCTCAATACCGATGTAAAACCCAGCCGCCGAGCAGTAATGGTAACCGTTTACCGGGAAAACAGGAAAAAAACGGATGAAATTCAGGTATCAAATTTTGAATTTTGGTTGTTTTAAAACCAGTAACCGTTACCGAAAAACCCACTAAAAACCGAGAAAAGCTAAAGAAAATATTGCAGAAAATGTTAGGACTAACATATTATGTATATTTAATTCATACAAAAGATAATCTAGCACAAAGAAAGCCTAAACCAACCTAAGAAGTGTATTATGCAGTCATAAATTTAAATTTACATTTGAAAATTTTTGGCTGGTGTTTTTCCTCCCAGTACGTACCGGGATTTCCGGTAATCTGTGCTTACCGGCCAGTAAACGCCGGTTTTTTTAACCCTACTCTGACTCATTTGGACCTGGACGTTACACATACACATAGGAAGCTTCAGATTTCTACTGTGATGATGACCAAAACTTTCTATGTGAATATGTTAGTCAAATTTAACACAGACATAAAACAACAGTAACTCATTATCGCTCCCTAGTCCCTACTAAAAACACAATAAATCATCATAACTATTTCATCACAGCACAGTTAATTAGAGAAAGTGTTGTCACACAAAAGTATAATCTCCACACTTTATCCAGAGTTTATTACAAGCCGAGCTCAACTGATGTGCACATCATCAAATGGATGACAATCATCTGATTTACCAAGTGATACGAATCCAAGAATTGAAATAATACCACCCCCTGAACATTTCCCAGGCTCTGGTCGGGATTGGACTTGGCTAGGTTGGGCCTGGGTAGCCTGGGCTGGGTTAGGCAAGCTTGGACCGGGAGCAGACCAGGCCAGGTTGGGCTTCGGAAGGCTCATCCTAGGATGATCTTGCTTTAAATATAATATATGCAATTGAATTATTTCTTATCATTTTTCTTTGAACAATTGTAGCATTAAAATCATACAATTTCCCTCGCAAAAAGAAAGATTTCTTTCCTGTCGTCTAAAACATGAATAGTTATTGTCATTTGTTCCATTGTAAACGTCTCAAAACTATAACCTTAATTATGCTCGTCACAATGCATCGGCCTTATTCTCGTAATCAGCAAAGCCACATTTACACAAGCTATTCTTCTGTATAACATATTCAATCTATTTATGTATCAACATCAACAAACTGAAATTTACTAGGTTAGTTTATGCCAAATTTAATTAAGTGCGACTGTCACAAGAGAAAGGACAAAAGAATTTGTTGTAGGAAAGCATGAAACTATCATACAAAAACACATACCCCAACAGAAGAGCCAAAAAGAAAGTAAACACTGGCTGAAGATTTTGTACTGCAGCAGCAGATGTTGCTGATGCATAATTGAGGCCAATGAATGATATGTTCATAGAAGCAGACATCCTGAGTATATAAAACAAAAGAAGATTAATAGTTCAAAATTGCACAGAGCGTTTATAAAGAAAATGAAGCAATTAAGGTAACTACAAAAAATATCTTTCCATGGCAATTTCTACATACATCTAGCATCAACTATATCTTCAGAATTGAAGGTCATTTAACATTGACTTTGTAACTCCAAGAAAGAAAGGAACGGAAAGAAAAGGAGCATTGTGCAGAAGTACATGTATAGGCACACATACACGCGAACAAAAAAAAGAAAGCATGGAATGTTTGTCAAGCACAGTTGACAAATGCAAAATATGTTCTCAAAGCCAGAAAAAATCCTAAGGAAAAAAAGGAAGAAAATTTACTAAGGGTCAGTTGTAAGCACAAAGCATGGCACAGATTGTACAGAATAAATACTGTGCATAATTATTAGCTTTTTGTCACATTTTCAAAGAAAATAAACCAGCTAATCTAATTAAATAACTTATCTTTCCTACAGATGAACCACCATCACAGTTAGTTATATATTATTGGAAAAATATAGATTAGATCTGACAAAAATTGAATCTGTTCTGTGGAAAAGTCTGGATGGCCATCCGTGAAGGTGATGAGGTGTATACTTCGCTGAAATCCAAAAAAAAAAACGAGCGAAGAAGAAAAGAAAACAAAATAACTTTTGCATGCACACAAAAGAATTTCAAATATAGAATGTTTGGGTAAGAACTAACAGCATGATACAATATAGTAATAACAGTTCTGAGTCAGAATTTCTCACATTAATATAATATGAAAGTTATGAAAAAAATTTCTACATCATAGAAAAAAGATGCTCCGTTTAGAGTGCAATTTGATGGAGAAGATTACAAGTATAGAACAACAACTGTATTTTGACCTACCCATATAATGCATGGAAAAATAGCTTCAGAGAGACTTTGTATGACAGTGGTGGGGCGGTTTTCCTGCAAAAATAAACCTCAATGCATGCTTGCAAGATGACATCCAGGCAAATAAGAAACCAAATTTGTATACCTTTCAACTGCAAAAGCAATGGGCAGTAAGAGTATGGTAGCTATTACATGCCTGTAGAAAACAAGAACACATGTACTTGTGCCTTGGCTAAAAGCAACTTTGGTCAGTATCTGCATTATTCCATAGCTAAATCTGATAATAAATGCGACAACATAAGGTGCTGTGCTGCCCATTACTCTTGTTTGTTAGAACTTCAAAGATGATTGCTTAAATACTACTACTTGCGAGTCAGGATACTTTACCATCAAAACTTCATAGTGTTAGTTCAGATATGACCTTGTAGGTCTCCACTTTAAGAAAATTTTATTTTACTATGTAGAGACCACAGAAGTTGCTAGCTTTCAATCATGGTTAAAAAGAAGAGAGCTAAAGTTTTTTAGGTCTAACAAGTTGGCTATATGCATGCTTTGCAACAACTAGAGTTTACATAGCTTAAGGTCCTATTCCAAACAGCGATGGCTTCTGGTCATTTGGAACACGTTGACTTCTTAACACGGCTTTTTCCTTCTTTTCCTATTTTTCCTTTTTCCTTTGCATTATCCATGGAGATATAACGGTGTTTATCATTTTTCCTATTTTTTTCTTCCATTTCCTTTAATTGAATACCTCAAAAAAAAGCTAACAGCCGCTATAGTGTCATTTCCGCCTAAAGCATCTATTATTTTGAGCTATGGCTTATGGTTTATTAGTCTAATGTGATTGTTGAGAGAAGACAAAAGCCAAAAGCCGTTGAAAAGCCAAAAAGAACAGGGCCACAACACTTTGGAACATGGCCTAAGACACCTATTTTTGCGACAAACTAGATATTCCAGCCAAAGCGCCTGGATATTTAATAGAAAGCATGAGGCATCTACTTTTCAAAAGCATGTCTATCTAGATTTGGAGCATCCATTAGCCAGCACTTGAATATTTCCCCATAACAAATGCAAAGTGATGTGCACCAGCAGTAGGCCAGTAGTATTTATTTCACGGGTGTTCATGTCTGACAGAAAAGAACATAGGAGATTTAAAGTGCTATAATCTAGTTCAATTAAAATCATTAAACAGAGTACTTGACTTCCAGGTGAAGGTATGAACAATTACATTATATTTTGTCATACATATTTGACAAAATAAAATGGCCATGCTTCAGCTTTCATTTGCCATTTCTACAACAAAAAAATTGTATCATAGATTTAAGTAATTTTTCTGCACTGTTATAAACAAGTTTCACGTAACTGCTAATCCTATAAGTAGTGTCGAACGCCCACCAGCTGTTTAGTTAAAACTTAAAAATGTATTTATATTTCTCAGGGAGAAATGGTTTCAATAGTTCCTACTTTCAACCGTAAGGTGAATAATGCTCAATGAGTCATTTCAGATTATATTTTTCAAAAAGATGGATTCTCTCCTTGAAAGAGATCTTTTAGTAGCAGCAGTACGAAATATATACAGCTTTGCGGAGGGTGGAGTGATCACTGCTGAAGTGGCATTCAATAGACTAAATGTGGAAAAGGAAAAGGGTAGCACTTACGGACAAACAGTAAAGTGAGTAAAGGAGAGGTGGTGTTAACGTACCTTTTGTCTATTACCATATAAACGGCACTAAATCCGGAATAGCACTCCCGTGCTATTTAAAAATTAAACTGCACAAATCCTCTAAAAAAAATCATAAACCAAGCCTTTTAAAAGTTATGTAGTTCAAATGGAGCACTTCTTTTGACTCAATCTGCAGCCACATACGCAAATAAAATACTGCTGTTACCCAAAATCATTATAAGCATAATTTCTCTAGGGCCTAAAAGGCTAAAACTGCAAAAGGCCATCACTCGTAATCAATTTTAGCTCTGCACTTAAGTCCAAAGCCAATGCTAGGTGCTTAACTGGACCTTCCTACTTCCAGTTGTGCTAGTTTCGATAGATCAATAAAAATGGGTAGTGGCAACAACAAATTCATCATCACCCAATTTATAACAGACAAGAATTAGAAACTAGTTTCTCAAAATAACTCAACCCATGCAGTTTAACTAAACAAAAGAAGGGGGTGTTAGGACTTAATTAGCACACCAATGGACATTTTTTTCTCTTACTGGCTAGTATTAGCACTATGCTTGTACGTTATATACATATGTATGCTCGGGAATTAAATAATTATTAGGGATATCAAAAGTTATTTATAGCAAACAAATTAGAGTTTTCCAATGAATGGTATCTTTCATCTCACAATATCTTTTACTTCCATGCTCGGTAGTGATTTTGATGAATTTGAGGTACTCCCGGCAGTTAGATCAAGTGGAGGGGTGTTGTTGGCTTGGAAGGGCAATGCTTGGCATGCACTCTCATCTCGGATTGATACTTATTCAATCTCGGTTCAGTTTGATTCTCAAGAAGGACCTCCATGGTGGTTTACGGGGGTTTACGGTCCTCCTTCTGATGACCGGAAAAGTCAATTTTTACAAGAGTTACGAGATATTCGGCAGGTTTGTCATGGGCCGTGGGCAATTGGAGGGGATTTCAATCTTATATACATGGTTGAAGACAAGAACAACACTAATATTAATAGGGCAATGATGGGTCGTTTCCGCCGTTTTTTGGAAGATATGGAGCTGAATGAAATCTTGTTGCTTGGTCGTAAGTATACCTGGTCAAATGAACAGGAGATGCCTACTTTGGTTCGGCTTGATCGAGTCTTCATGTCCACTGATTGGGAACAGCTGTTCCCTGATTGCATTCTTCAGAGCTCGGCCTCCATGATTTCAGATCACTACCCTCTAATTCTTGGTTTAAAGGTTAATGTTCAAGGGAGGCCCCGCTTTCACTTTGAAAGTTTTTGGCCCAAACTTGATGGATTCCTGCAGGAAGTTGAGTGCTCCTGGCTTAGGCCAGTTGTAGCCTCCTGTCCGCTGCAGCTCTTCTCCATGAAGTTAGGCCGCCTTGCACGTGATCTGCAATCCTGGAGCCAAAAGAAAATTGGTAACGTCAGGATTCAATTGCAATACGCAAAGGAAATCATTCATCGTCTAGAGATTGCACAAGATTCTCGCTTACTATCTAGTGATGAGGATTGGCTCCGTCGGCAATTGAAGCGGCATGTTCTTGGGCTAGCATCGCTGAGCGCACGACGTTGCGACACGCTCTAGCTTAAGTTGGATCAAAGAAGGGATGCAAACACAGCTTTCTTTCACCGGCATGCTCGGCATAGAAAGAGAAAGAACTTTATGGCCAAGATTAAAGTGGGAGATAGAATAGTTATTGGTCAAGAAGAGAAGCAGGAAGCAGCGTGGGATTTTTTCTCTAACCTTCTTGGCACGGCAGCTCAAAGAGAATGTACGCTAAACCTGGAATCCTTTTTTCAAGAGCCTACTGATCTGTCATCTCTTGAATTGAGTTTTTCAGAGGAGGAGGTTTGGGCAACAATTATCTCTCTACCACCAGATAAAGCACTGTGTCCGGATGGTTATACCCATGCGTTTTATAGATCCTGCTGGAATATAATTAAAGTGGACCTCCTGGCTGCCCTAAGCGGATTGTTGCAGGGGGATGTCGGAGTTGTTTCTCCTCAATTCAGCATACATCACTCTCTTCGCCAAAGTCGCGGAGGTCATGAAATCAGGACTACCGACCTATAAGCCTAGTGCACAGTTTTGCTAAACTTGTCTCTAAATTGTTAGCCAACAGGTTGGCTCCCAAGCTAAAGGTGTTGGTGTCCCCCAACCAAAGTGCATTTGTTAAAGGACGATGCATCCATGATAACTTTCTTTTGGTGAATCAAGCAGTCAAGTCACGCACGTAAAGAAGGAACCAAGAATTCTACTCAAGTTGGACATTTCAAAGGCTTTTGATTCGGTGTCTTGGTCCTTCTTGCTGTAGGTTTTGAGATATTTGGGTTTTGGTCCAGTTTGGTGCAATTTAATTACTAAGCTATTGAGAACTTCTACAACTCGAGTTTTAGTAAATGGGGTGCCGGAGATCCGATTCAACATCAATGGGGGCTGCGGCAAGGAGACCCTCTATCTCCAATGCTTTTCATTATAGTCATGGATGTGCTTAATGCTTTGATCAATAAAGCAAGTGACATTGGCCTCTTACAGCCCCTACTCTCGCGAGGTTCGAGTCAGCGAGTCTCTCTTTATGCTGACGATGTAATCCTCTTCCTAAGACCTTGTTTGGATGATTTGGCTTTGATCAAGGAGATTCTTTGGGTTTTTGGTGAGGCATCAGGGTTGGTCACTAATATCACTAAATGTTCAGTGAGCCCGATCCAATGTCGGGACCAAGATATTGAAGTTGTGCAAACCTCATTTCCATGCAAGGTGCAAGAGTTCCTTGCAAGTATCTTGGGCTTCCTTTGTCTATCAAAAACTGTCTAAGGCTGATTTCTATGCAATAATTGACAAAATTGCTGATAAGTCGCACCTTGAAAGGCAACCATGATGCACCCTTGGGAGGGCCACCCTAGTTCGTGCAATGCTTACGGCTATACCCATCTATCGACTCCTAGCATTAGACCTTCCTAAGTGGGTAATTAAAGCAATTGACAAAATAAGGAGGGCTTTTCTATGGAAAGGCCGCAAAGATGTAAAGGAGGTCATTGTCTTGTTGCACGGGTCAGTCAAGAGGCCGATTGATCTAGGTGGCACAGGAATTCTTGATTTGGAGGTACTTGGATGGGCATTGCGAATGAGGTGGTTATGGCTTAAGAAGACTCAACCCGACCGCCCCGGGTTGGCCTTGATATCCAAGTGCATCCAAATTTTTGGCTATGTTCTCTATTTCAATCTTATCTATTGTGGGGACGGTAGAGAACACTTTTTGGAGTGACAAATGGCTGCATGGACAATCCTTACATGATCTTGCACCGCTCTCAGAAATTTGTGCCAAAAGAATTGCTAATCAAGGACTGTACAAGAGGTGCCGGGCAGATGGTACTTGGATTCGTGACTTTGCAAGCGGGTGGACAAGTGATTTTCATCGAATATCTCCATCTTTGGGAGATCTTAACCAGTTTTGAACTCACTCCGGAGTAGAGGATCCATCTCCCTCTGGCGAATTCTCAACCAAATCACCACCGCCGCTTTCTCTGTGGTTCGTGGAGTTCGAACCGTGGAAGGCAATTTGGAAAACTTGGCTCCACCTCGATGCAAGTTCTTTGTTTGGTTGGCCTCTTTAAATCGTTCTCGACAGCCGATCGCTTGGCCTGTCAGGATTAGATCACCCAGGCGTTGCCCACCGTGTGATCGGAGGAGGAGAATGTGCAACACTTGCTCACTACTTGTGTGTTTGCAAGGAGTGTGTGGTTTTCAGTGTTATCTCATATTGGGTTGCAGACTTAGCTCCGGTGTGGATGACCGCATCTTCTGATTGGTGGCATCAAGCTTTACAAAGGTTCCCAAGGCTATTCGCAAGGGTTTCAACTCTTTGGTCGTGTTGGTGGCATGGTGGATTTGGAAGCATAGAAATGGTTGCGTTTTTGAGGGGGCTTCTCCTAACCATAACGCTATTATACAGGCTATTAGAGATGAGGCTAGTCTGTGGTGTATGGCGGGAGCCAAAGGGCTCCGTAGGATTTGGCATTGATGGCCTTTTGTTGTTGTTTTTGGGTTGTACGAGTCGTCTAGACTCCCTATTGTTTTTCTTCTTAATATAATGATGCGCAGTTCTCCTGCGTATTCGAGAAAAAAAAAGATTAATGAAGCACAGTTTGTTCCTTCCTCATATGAAAGGAACAAGCCAGGAGGAATTATTGTCTCGGAGCAAAAGCATCTTCACAGATGATTGCCCATCTTCTGTAGTAGCACGCTCGGTTAATATCCTTCTTCCTCGCTTTTCTTCTGAACCCCCCTCTCTGTGTTTTACTGTACATGAAACTTTTATTCCTACTTCAATGAATCTCTAGCAGCCCTCCTGAAAAAAAATTTGGTGAGATTATTACTACATTTGTTAAAGATCATCGCCTAAAAGTTGGGAAAGTAATGCTTTGTTCCAGTGATGGGAGGGAAGGTCCCATTTGTAAAAGACACAACAAATTTAAGGCAGGAAAAAGAAGGGGAGGGAATGAAGTGGAGAAATTGTAACATCCCAAATTTTGAGTTTTGAAAAATTTAATTTCAAATTAATTATTTTAAAGTAATTGGCTTTTATTTGGATTTTTCTGGGCTTTTCTGGGGTTTATTTCAAAGTTTAAATCAAGAAAATGTATTTTAAAAATTTTATAAAAGCCAAAAAGTGTTCATTTTATTTTTCCTAAACTTCCCAGAATTTTTAAATAAATTTTGAGAATTTTCTGGAATTAAAAATTAATTTTAAAAGATAAAAGGAATTTTATAAAATTATTAAAAGCAAATATGAAAATATAAATATTTTAATAAGTCTAAAATGTTTCCAGGAATATTCTATAATTTTTCTGGAATTTTAGATATTATTTATTATTTTCCAAGCAAGTATATTGTTTCTAGTATTTTCGAAAATCTAATCCGAAAATAAAATCAATTTAATCTCAGGCCGCCACGTGTCGCTCATCCGACGGCCGATACCCTTCGTGGATTTAATCCAAGCCACACCTTTTCATTTAAATCCAAAGGGTATGAGCAATCCACTTGACACGTGTCAATCATCCAACCACGGCACCTTTCACATCTCCTCTCTCACCGACAAGTGGGTCCCACATGTCATGTTCATCTTCAACCTCCCTTCTTCCTCCTCCATCCCTCTCTCTCTCCATTAGAGCCAATTGAAAGCTTCAATTAACGGTAGATTTCTTCGCGAAAACTTCCGCTTGATGGCTCATTAAACCCCTAATCACTCCTCCCCTAATGCCTACTGCTTTTCCCATTTTAATTCCCATTCACTACCGAATTTCTCGCCTTCTCTCTCTTTAAGCCGCCTTCCCATTTGCCCTATAAATAGCCCTCCTGGGAGCTTCTCACCGCATTCCTCCTTTTCCTTCTACCACCTTGCCGCCGCCCGCCCACCCGAAGGCCTAAGCGCCACCGCCACCTCCTCTCTCCGCCACGGCCTTCCTCCGCCATCTCCGCCACGGTACCAATCACCTCCCGTCGCCCCTCTCCTCCGCCCCATGGGTCGCCGTGGCGCGAAGGCTTGTGGGCGAGCTCGCCGCCGCCGCCATGCCCGCTGCTGTGCTGCGTGCGTGCCACCTCACCGGCCAAGGCCGCCGCGATGGTCGCTGTGTGGCCGCCACGCCACCGCTGCGCGCCACCTCGGCTCGATCGCCGGCTCAGGACTCGGTCCACGGTGGACCGGCCCACGTGTCCGAAAATTCAAATTTTAATATTTGCTGACGTCAGCATGACGTCATAATTAAATTTTCAGTATAAAAATAAATTGGGAAAATCGCCCTTTTCTTTTCTTTCAATTAAATCTTCCCGAGGTCATATCTTTTTCGTTTTAACTCTGATTTGACCCGTTCAAATTTCTAAATTTTCTAAAATCATAATCTATCTAAATATACATTCTTTTCAATTTTTGAATTTTATTTGATTTTATGTGTATTTATTTGCTTTGTTGCCTTGTCTTTTCCTCACAGAATCTGACGTCGCCAAGACTTTGCCGACTGCAGACAAGATAATCAAGAGCTCACACACGAAGGCAAGTCTCCTTTGAACATCTTGAACCTATGTTTGAGAAAAGTTTTAATTATTTTAAATTAATGCATTGCTATGTTACATAAAATGATAATTCATGTTTTAGAGATAATAGTTAATCCGATAATTGTTATGCCCTCATTTGACATTGACAACCATGTACCTTTGACACCCTAGGATTTTCTTTGTCTCAATAATGAGATTATTATATAACTTTGGTAAATTTTGTATCGGTAGTAGAAAGCTTAGTCATGCAACATAAACTTTTGTAACCTTGGATTGGGAAAATATAATATCATTGATTTAGACTTTGTGTAGAAATTTAGTGGCGATGGATGTTGCCACCGATCTTTAAAATAAAATAAAATGAGAGAGTTGGTTTAGATGGGCGGATGGTAAGTTTGGTTTGGTGCGGTTAGCACGAGAACTTGTAATGTGTATGTTCCGCCTAGTCAATTAAGGACCGACGCTTGTGTTTGTCCGGCCGAGCACTACCGTACAACCACATGTCTATATGGGTACGACCTAGCTGATTAACTTATGATAGTTTAGTCTAGGTGCCACCAGTGGAAAGTGGATGCCGTGGTGTCTTGGTTATTCACGGTGAGGGAGGGTTTCTTGTACTCATACGGCGCAAGAGGGGCTTCGTGGGTGGTTTAACCCTTCACGGTGAAACCTCGGTGGTGGTAATCGGCTAGACTAGAGTAAGGTAAAAGCTTTGTGATATTTTATCCGGGTCTCATGCCAAAGGAAGCGTGTTGACTATTAAGATGACTTATCTCTTGTGGGTAAAGTTGTACAACCTCTGCAGAGTGTAAAACTATTCGAATAGCCGTGCCTTACGGTCAAGGGCGAGCAAGGAATGCATTCACATGGTAGATCATTATTTTGGTTTTAAAATAAAGATTTGGGAACCGAGTGGTCAGAACTCTCGGAATTGTGTCCTGGCGGATATAGCCAGTGTGGGTGGTGTAACCCGTGGTTTTGAGCTTTGGCAGTTAGCCAGTTCTTCAAGTGTTGGTGTTGTAACCTTCACTATTTAACTTGATAGATTTTATTGAAACCAACACTTTGCCAAATTGATGCCTTTAAAGATAAATAATGGTATTTGAAATAAAATGCTGCTTTGTGCAAAAGAACCCTATAACCCTCCTTTGATTAAACCACGCATCTAATGCATTTTCCCAAGACTTGCGAGTACTTTATGTACTCACATACTACACTTAAAATAATACTCGAAGAGTATGAAGCTCAAGATGGATCGTTCGACTACGGAGCTTATGGATTCGACGAAGGCTTTCAGGAGTTCTAGGTCGCGTTTCCCCAGTCAATTGCCTGTGGCGAATTGATGGGTCTTCTCCGCTGGATTTACTTTTGCTTCCGCTGTGCTTTATCTTTTGTGTGAGTGCGAGGTCTTGTAACCTCGTTGTAATAAAAGGTCTTTCGGCCTGTACTCTCTTTATTAATGTAATTTCGTTGTTGGCAATGTAATCATCATTTGCTTAAACTGTGTGCACTAGCTTTGATCCGGGACTAGTCTTTGTATTACGTAGGGGCTGGATTTGGAAATCCGGTCCCGGCAGAGATGGTATCGAGCCAACTTGATATGGATGTGACCTAGATTAGATTGGTAAAACCTTAAGATCCTATATTTATTAAAATATATGTGAAAATTTTCTATATCTCTTTACTTCGCTCCATTCTTGATCTTATATTCACTTGTTTAAAATGTCTTTCTTGATCTTCTCTATTATTTCCAAAATTGTAGATGGCGGTTCATCCTCAGATGATTCTTTGGACTACTTCACTCATGGCGAGAACATTGAGCATTTGTTGGCCTCCTTCGTCGCCTTATGCGATGTCGAAGTATCCCCAACCGCCTATCTTCGAGGGGAAAGTCAAGATCATGGACCGAGATTCTTGGTCGATGGAGGTATTCTGTATGCACGGGAAGGAGAATTCAACTCTCCCACATACCCTATCGAACATCCTCTGACGGATCGTTCGACGCTATCCGAGATGCGGCTCGTCGGCACTAGGCGACTTGTGCTTGATTCATAAGGATATCCTGCGGCAGACGCCTTTCTGCTTCTTCCCAACCACCAGAGCTGGACAGAGGTATCCAGAATCCTTCAAGATTACCATGGATGATCCTCGTCTGTCGCATCAGGTGCAGCTTACTAGGGCGATGTCAGCTACATACGCCAGCGCCTTGGAGGAGATTGGGCACTCGGACGCCTCACTTCCAGCTACCAAGACTCGAGACTCTCCGTGCTCGCCTTATCCAGAGCCAGGAGGCAGAGTTCGAGCTGAGACGTCTTCGAGCGTGCGGCCGTCTCCGAGAGGACTACGCTGCCTTCACTGTACTGCCGCCGTCCCCGACAACCCAGTGCCGCCTCGACGCACAGGACCCCGTATCATAATCACAGCGCGCAAGAGTGTGCGGCGTCCTAGTCCGTTGCCCGACATCGACATCGGAGACTCCAGCAAGAGACGCAGTCTCTCTCGTTCCCGTTCCTGCTCTCCGTCGACTGCCTCCAGCAGTAGCGACCATCTTCACTCCCGGGCCTCTTGCAACCGCCCCGAGTGTGGTTGTAGGCTGCGCCATGTGGGTATCTTAGAGGAGGACCCGAGGAGGATCCGAGGAGGACCTTGAGGAGCTTGTCTTCGAGGAGGACAAGTAGTTGCGAGACAGAGTACCCAAATAAAATTATTTACCTTCCTTAGAACGTTTTATATTATGTTGGTGTGATAGATGGACTGTACCAATGCCTTAGTGCACTGTGGTACAGACCATTCTCAAAATTATATTAATTTCAAAGATAAAGTTTCTTCCAAGTTGTTGTTGTGTTCTCTCTTGTGTGTTGGTTTGGGATGTTATTTAGTTTGCCCCTTGCTTCTTACATGCTACTTCCCCTTATCTTTTGCCCTGCTCGCTGCCGCTTGGATGGTGAACACAAGGAGCAATGCCGGTGACAACTGTGGTGCCAATGCTCACCAGAGAGCAATATGCCGCCACCCCCGCTCAAGCTCCTAGCATGGAATGATGATGGCCATGCAACCGCAATTGCTTCAAGCCACGCCCGGAACCAAGTCGACAAGCTCCGCAGCTCCTTTCGTGCATCCCGCCTAAGCTGGGAGAGTTCATGAGAACCAGACCGCCAACCTTTTCTGGTGCGGTAGATCCAATGGAAGCAGATGATTGGATCAAGGACGTGGAGAGGAAGCTGATTTTAGCCCAGTGCAATGATAACGAGAAAGTGCTTTATGCTGCTCATCAGCTAAAAGGAATCGCAGCTACTTGGTGGGAGAATTACTGCACCGCCCATCAGAATGTGCAGACTATCACTTGGGCTGAATTTGAGGAAGCCTTCCAGATCGCACATGTTCCTACCGAGTCATGGAAATGAAAAGAATGGAATTTCATAAACCGCAGCAGGAAACCTCGATGTTGCTGAATACCGAATAGGTTCACTCAATTATCCGTATGCTTACAAGATGTTGCAACTGATGCAGCAAAGATCTGGCGGTTCATGCAGGGACTTGAACCCAATCTCAAGGTGCAGCTGGTGTCAAATGATTTCCCAACTTTCCAGCATATGGTAAACAAGGCCATAATACAAGAGGAAGCTCGTCACATCGTATGAAGTCCTAAGAGGAAGTTTCAAGCTCGGCGGGTGCAAGCGGTTCCGACCGCCCTAATCCACCTCACTTCAACAGCCTCCGATGCCAAATGTGCCGAGACACTGCTCGATGGACCTCGCCCAATTCCCCAAGCTCCTCGACCAAACAATGCGCCCGCCTCGGTGAACAAGACTTCAATGGCTGGAGTGCAGTGTTATAACTGCAAGAACATGGGACATTATGCCAATAATTGTCCACAAAAGCGCCCAGCTGTGACTCCTGTTCGTTTCAACTTGGGGACTACACCAGCCAGAGCCCCACTTGCAGGACAAGGCCGTGGAGCACCTCAGACTCCAAGGACTCCACAAGCAGTGAACCGAGGGCATGTTAATCATGTCACTTCTTGAAGCGGCTCAGATGCACCGGGCGTCGCTCGGTAAGTTTCTTGTCAACTCGACCGTGATCAAGATTATTTGATTCGAGCTTCGCATTCTTTTGTATCAAAAGATTTTGTGGAAAGATATAATTGGGATGTTCGATTGCTAAAGAACCCTATGCTAGTCCAATCACCCGGAAATGAAATGAAGACTAGTACGGTATGCCCTAGAGCAACCATAGATATAAATGGAGTAAAATTCCTAGCGAATTTAATTATTATAGACTCCAAGAGCCTAGATGTAATACTTGGTATGGATTGGTTAACCAAGTATAAAGGGCAGATAGATTGTGCCAATCGTGCCATCACTCTTACCAATTCTGAAAGAATTCAAGTGAGGTACAAGTCAAAGCCATCTTCTCAGAATAATTGTGGATTGAACAGTTTGAAGAGAATAACACTGGAAAAGGTGCATATAGTAAGGAGTATCCGGATGTGTTTCGGAAGATTTGCCGTGAATGCCACCGATAGAGAAGTTGAATTTGTCATTAATCTGGTACTTGGAACGGCTCCGATTTCTAAGAGACCCTACCGGATGTCTGCAAATGATTTGGTGAAGTTAAGAAGCGATTGAGGAACCGCAAGAAAGAGGTTTTATAAGACCAAGTTCTTCGCCTTGGGTGCACCAAGACTTCTAGTGAAGAAGAAGGATGGCGTCTTCGATGTGTGTGGATTACGATCCTCGAATGATGCAACGATTAAGAACAAGTATCCATTGCCCGTGATTGATGATCTGTTTGATCGCTTAAAGGATCATGTGTCTTCTCAAGATTGATCTCCGGTCGATATCATCAAATGAAGATTAGACCGTAAGATATACCAAAGACGACATTTTCCACTCGATATGGACCGTATGAGTTTACAGTAATGTCTTTTGGATTGACCAATGCTCCTGCATACTTTATGAATCGATGAATAAAGTGTTCATGGAGTATTTGGATAAGTTGTTGTCGTGTTATTGATGACATTCGATCTACTCCCAGAATGAGGAAGATCATGCAGAACATCTGAGGATAGTTTTGGAAAAACTCAGAGAGCATCAGCTGTATGCCAAGTTTAGTAAATGTGAGTTTTGGTTGAAGAAAGTAGCTTTCTTGGGTCATGTGATTTGCAGAGGAGTGTCGTAGATCCGCTAAGGTAATAGACGTACTCAACCGGACGCAACCCAAGTCAGTATCAGAGATCAGAAGTTTTCTGGGTTTAGCAGGATATTATCGCCGCTTTATTGAAGGATTTTCCAAACTCGCAAGACCTCTCACGCAGTTGCTAAAGAAGGAGAAGAAGTTCGAATGGAGTAAATCTTGTGAGGACAGTTTTCAAGAACTGAAAAAGAGATTAACAACTGCACCAGTGTTAACACTTCCAGATATTAGAAAGGATTTTGAAGTATTCTGTGATGCTTCAAGACAAGGATTGGGCTGTGTTTTAATGCAAGAAGGAAAAGTCGTAGCCTATGCTTCAAGGCAATTGCGACCGCACGAGCGTAACTATCCGACTCATGATTTAGAGCTAGTCACAGTGCATGCTCTAAAATATGGAGGCATTACTTGATCGAATCGGTGTGAAATTTACACGGATCACAAGAGCCTGAAGTATATATTTACCCAGCCTGACCTCAATTTGAGACAGCGCAGATGGCTTGAGTTGATAAAGGATTATGATGTTGGAATCCACTATCATCCAGGAAAGGCTAATGTTGTAGCTGATGCTTTGAGCAGAAAAAGTCATTGTAATAACCTGTTGATTCAAGTTCAGCAGCCCGCACTTCATGAAGAATTTCAGCGGCTTAATCTAGAAGTAGTGGAAGAAGGATTCCTAGCTACTTTGGAGGTTCAGCCAACTTTACAAGATCAAATCAAGGCACTCAAAAGAGGATAATTATGTTAAGGATATCAAAGAAAATATGAAGAAAGGAAAGGCACCGAGATTTTCGGAAGATGAAGAAGGTATCCTTTGGTTTGGAAAAGAATTCTTGTACCCGAGAAGAAAGAAATAAAGAGTTAATTCAAGGAAGCTCATGAATCCGGATATTCAATTCACCCTGGAAGTACAAAGATGTATCAAGATCTTAAGGAAAGGTATATGTGGACCAGTATGAAGAGAGAAATTGCTGAATATGTAGCCTTGTGTGATGTATGCCAGCGAGTTAAAGCAGAACATCAGAGACCTGCTGGACTCCTGCAACCATTGCAGATACCCGAGTGGAAATGGGAAGAAATTGGAATGGATTTTATAACTGGATTTCCAAGAACTAAATCAGGGTATGACTCAATTTGGGTTATTGTGGACCGACTGACGAAGGTCGCACATTTCATTCGAAGAAGACCACTTATTCGAGATAAACTTGCAGAGTTATATATGTCAAGAATTGTGTGTTTGCATGGAGTTCCAAAGAAGATTGTGTCAGATCGAGGATCTCAATTCACCTCAAGATTTTGGCAGAAACTTCATGAGATTTTGGGCACCAATCTAAATTTCAAGATCAAACATATCATCCCAGACAGATGGTCAAACAGAAAGAGTGAATCAAATACTGGAAGACATGTTGAGAGCCTGTGCCTTAGCAAATAAATCAAGTTGGGATCAAAGTTTACCCTATGCAGAATTTTCTTATAACAATAGTTATCAATCCAGTCTTCAGATGTCTCCGTTTGAAGCTTTGTATGGCAGAAAATGCAGGACACCGTTGTATTGGAAAGAAACTGGGGAAGGACTAGTCTTTGGACCAGATGTGTTAAGGCAAGCAGAAGAGCAAGTCCGTCTAATTCAGGACAGATTAAAAACAGCACAAACAAGGCAGAAAAGTTATGCGGACAATCGTAGAGAGCATTAGAATTTGTACCGAGAGATCATGTGTATCCGAAGGTTTCACCTCTCAAAGGGATGCGTCGTTTCACGTTTCGGGAAGCTTGCTCCAAGATTCGTTGGACCGTTTCCTGTGGTAGCAAAAAGGGGAGAAGTTGCTTATCAGTTGAAACTTCCACCTCAGTTGTCAAGCGTGCTAACGTCTTCCATGTGTCCCAGTTAAGAAAGTGCCTCAGAGTGCCAGAAGAGCAAATGCCTTTAGAAGAAGTATCTTTGAAGGAGGATCTATCATATCCAGAGTATCCAGTCAAAATTTTGGATGAAGCAGAGCGCCGTACAAGAAACAAGAGTATCAAATTCTGTAAAGTGCGGTGGAGTAATCATACAGAGTCGAAGCAACTTGGGGCGTGAAGTAGATCTAAGAGCGAGTTCCCGATCTTTTCCCGTTCGTCCAGAATCTCGGGTCGAGATTCATTCTAAGGGGTAGGTTTGTAACATCCCAAATTTTGAGTTTTGAAAATTTAATTTCAAATTAATTATTTTAAAGTAATTGGCTTTTATTTGGATTTTTCGGCTTTTCCGGGTTTATTTCAAAGTTTAAATCAAGAAAATGTATTTTAAAAATTTTATAAAAGCCAAAAGTGTTCATTTTATTTTTCCTAAACTTCCCAGAATTTTTAAATAAATTTTGAGAATTTTCTGAATTAAAATTAATTTTAAAAGATAAAAGGAATTTTATAAAATTATTAAAAGCAAATATGAAAATATAAATATTTTTAATAAGTCTAAAATGTTTCCAGGAATATTCTATAATTTTTCTGGAATTTTTAGATATTATTTATTATTTTTCCAAGCAAGTATATTGTTTCTAGTATTTTCGAAAATCTAATCCGAAAATAAAATCAATTTAATCTCAGGCCGCCACGTGTCGCTCATCCGACGGCCGATACCCCTTCGTGGATTTAATCCAAGCCACACCTTTTCATTTAAATCCAAAGGGTATGAGCAATCCACTTGACACGTGTCAATCATCCAACGGCCGGTACCCTTTCACATCTCCCTCTCTCACCGACAAGTGGGTCCCACATGTCATGTTCATCTTCAACCTCCCCTTCTTCCTCCTCCATCCCCTCTCTCTCTCCTCCATTAGAGCCGAATTGAAAGCTTCAATTAACGGCCGATTTCTTCGCGAAAACTTCCGTTTGATGGCTCATTAAAACCCCCTAATCACTCCTCCCCAATGCCTAGTTTTCCCATTTTAATTCCCCATTCACTACCGAATTTCTGCCTTCTTCTCTTTAAGCACGCCTTCCCTCCCCATTGCCCTATAAATAGCCCTCCGGGAGCTTCTCGACCGCATTCCTCCTTTTCCTTCTACCACCTTCTACCGCCCGTCCACCCGTGCCGCCATGCCACCGCCGCCTCCTCTCTCTCCATGGGTCTTCCTCCGGCCATCTCCGCCATGCCGGGTACCAATCACCTCCCGTCGCCTCTCTCCCTCCGCCCCCCGGTCCGTGGCCGGCCGTCTTGGCTGTGAGCCGCTTGCCCGCCGCCGCCGCTGCCGTCTTGTGCAGCGTGGTGCCACCTCGCCATGCCCGCGTGGCCGCCGCATGGCTGCCGTGTGGCCGCCACGTCACCGCGTGCGCCACCTCAGCTCAGTCGCCGGTCTGTGGACTCGGTCCACGGTGGACCGGGCCCACGTGTCCGAAAATTCAAATTTTAAATATTTGCTGACGTCAGCATGACGTCATAATTAAATTTTCAGTATAAAATAAATTGGGAAAATCGCCCTTTCTTTTCTTTCAATTAAATCTTCCCGGGTCATATCTTTTCGTTTTAACTCCGATTTGACCGTTCAAATTTCTAAATTTTTCTAAAATCATAATCTATCTAAATATACATTCTTTTTCAATTTTTGAATTTTATTTGATTTTATGTGTATTTATTTGCTTTGTTGCCTTGTCTTTTCCGCGCGTAGAATCCGACGTCGCCGAAGACTTTGCCGACCTGCAGCAAGATAATCAAGAGCTCACACACGAAGGCAAGTCTCCTTTGAACATCTTGAACCTATGTTTGAGAAAAGTTTTAATTATTTTAAATTAATGCATTGCTATGTTACATAAAATGATAATTCATGTTTTAGAGATAATAGTTAATCCGATAATTGTTATGCCCTCATTTGACATTGACAACCATGTACCTTTGACACCCTAGGATTTTCTTTGTCTCAATAATGAGATTATTATATAACTTTGGTAAATTTTGTATCGGTAGTAGAAAGCTTAGTCATGCAACATAAACTTTTGTAACCTTGGATTGGGAAAATATAATATCATTGATTTAGACTTTTGTGTAGAAATTTAGTGGCGATGGATGTTGCCACTGATCTTTAAAATAAAATAAAATGAGAGAGTTGGTTTAGACTGGGGCGGATGGTAAGTTTGGTTTGGTGCGGTTAGCACGAGAACTTGTAATGTGTATGTTCCGCCCTAGTCAATTAAGGACCGACGCTTGTGTTTGTCCGACTGAGCACTACCGCATACAACCACATGTCTATATGGGTGCGACCTAGGCGATTAACTTATGATAGTTTAGTCTAGGTGCCACCGGTGGAAAGTGGATGCCGGGGTGTCTTGGTTATTCACGGTGAGGACGAGGGTTTCTTGTACTCATACAGGCGCAGAGGGGCTTACATGCGGGTGGTTTAACCCTTCAGCGGTGAAACCTCAGCGGGTGGTAACTGGCTAGACTAGAGTAAGGTAAAAGCTTTGTGATATTTTATCTGGGTCTCATGCCAAAGGAAGCGTGTTGACTATTAAGATGACTTATCTCTTGTGGGTAAAGTTGTACAACCTCTGCAGAGTGTAAAACTATTCGAATAGCCGTGCCCACGGTCAAGGGCGGGCAAGGAATGCATTCACATGGTAGATCATTATTTTGGTTTTAAAAATAAAAGATTTGGGAACCGAGAGTGGCTGTAACTCTCGGAATTGTGTCCTGGCGGATATAGCCAGTGTGGGTGGTGTAACCCGTGGTTTTGAGCTTTGGCAGTTAGCCAGTTCTTCAAGTGTTGGTGTTGTAACCTTCACTATTTAACTTGATAGATTTTATTGAAACCAACACTTTGCCAAATTGATGCCTTTAAAGATAAATAATGGTATTTGAAATAAAATGCTGCTTTGTGCAAAAGAACCCTATAACCCTCCTTTGATTAAACCCTGCATCTAATGCATTTTCCCAAGACTTGCGGAGTACTTTATGTACTCACATACTACACTTAAAATAATACTCAGAAGAGTATGAAGCTCAAGATGGATCGTTCGACTACGGAGCTTATGGATTCGACGAAGGCTTTCAGGAGTTCTAGGTCGCGTTTCCCAGTCAATTGCACGTGGCGAATTGATGGGTCTTCTCCATTGGTTTACTTTTGCTTCACTGTGCTTTATCTTTTGTGTGAGTGCGAGGTCTTGTAACCTCGTTGTAATAAAAGGTCTTTCGGCTGCACTCTCTTTATTAATGTAATTTCGTTGTTGGCAATGTAATCATCACTGTTTAAACTGTGTGCACTAGCTTTGATCTGGGACTAGTGCTTTGTATTACGTAGGGGCTGGATTTGGAAATCCGGGTCCCGACAGAGATTTACAAACTACCCTTCTTACAATATTTTTATAGGAATAAGCCAGTTGTTACCTTGAAAGATCAGACAGTAATTACAGGTATTGTGCCCCACTAGGGTTGATTAATAGAATAAAATATTTAGAAAAACCATATGCTTTTCAAAATGTCTAAAATGGAATTCCTAATTTTCAGCACTCGTGCGAAATTGATTTATACAAGGGTCTTCTGTTATGGTATGTATGAAATGGTGACGAACTTTTTAAAGGTGAGGGATAGGCATTTGCTTGCTTTATATTTAAAAGACCTCAACTTAGGTTAGTGCTGTGATGTTGTAAGATAACCGAGGGAAGAGAAAAACATTTTTTACTGATGCCACTTATTAGCGTAAATATCCAGATTACGTATTTGCATATATTCTGCATGACTCTTGTGTATTCTGCCTCTAAATTTAACATGTCTTTTCTTATGAAGTATAAACTTAACTGACGTAGTTTTAAATTTCAAGAACACAAAATTGTACTATAATCCCTTGAACCAATTGATTTTGTTCAATCAGGCCTCCCTTATCATACCATTTGTGCAATTAAACCCTCCTAACCAATGTTATTAAGGCGGTAAGGCGAGGTAAGGCAACCCACCCCCCTCACACCTTTTAAGCGATAAGGCGTGAGGCGAGGCGACGCCTTACACACATCATAAGGCGGAGAAAACGGAGTTCAGAGGACTAAATCAGAAGAAATTTAAAGATTCAAAGGACTTATAAGGACCTAATTGTAATTTCATAAACCTCTGAGGACTAAATTGTAAAAATAGCATCATAACCCTAACCTAACCCTACTCCCTCCTTGCTCCAGCCACCGCCTCCTCCCTCACTCATTCCAGCGACCTCCTCCCTCCTCACTCCTCCCGCCGCCTCCTCCTCCTCACTCCCAGTGCCGCCACCCTCCTCCCTTACTCCCACCGCCTCCTCCCTCCTCCCTCATTCCCACCGCCACCACCCTCCTTCCTCACTCCCACCGCCTCCTCCTCCTCCTCCCACCCAGCCACCACCCTCCTCCCTCACTCCCACCGCCTCCACAGGCGGGGCGGCTCGACAGCGCCCGGAGGCCAAGGAGTCCTAACTATTTGATTGGAGCATCTATGTTACTCAGGATTGCCTAATTGGGTCTTTTTTATGTGACTAATGAAATAATGAATTGATAATGTGGTTAAAAAATATGCTAAGATGGACAGCTAGATAAAATATTATATAATAATGAACTACTACTGAAACTTGCTAAAATGTTTTAGTGGAAAGTTTTCTACTAAAATAACACAATAAAAGGGTTTTGATGAAGGAAATTTCCACCAATTTTCTGTTTTGGTGGGCAATTTTGATCCAAAAGACATCAAGGAGACTTCTGTTATACCCACCAAGTCAACTAGTCAAGAACTCTCTCTTGATCTTTCACAATGGCGAAGAGACTTCTGTTACAGCTCTTGGCTCAAATCAAGCTCTTTTGTATGATTCCATCAGTTGAGAAAAAGAGATCAACTCAATTTTAGCTACCTAAAGATGCAAGAAATTTTCCATTTTTCCTTTGCACAATCATAAATAGAAATACAGAAGGGTCATAAATTATGCACTCAGCACAAAAAACACAGTAATTCCTCAGTTCATGATATTCCTTGGTCATAAAAAAATCAATAGAGTTTGGATAAATTACTAGATGTGGAACTTGATGATGGAGAAGAAGATATATTAGCTTGCAGATCAGTGAGGATTACCCATCACCTCAGGATCTGGCCCGAGGGTGGATGAGAGGGAAATGTCAAGATTTACAATTCCTTCTATGCATCAGATGAGCTGCCTGCCTGCCTCCTCAACTTATGGGAAACAATCTAGCTAGGATTCAAAACCACGTTTCCTATTGGTTTTTTAAAGTTTGTTCACCATGCATGAAAATTAAGAGTTGTCAAAATGCAGCTCAAATGGCAACTCAACAGCTTGAATTAGCAACAAGATGACAAAGCAATTGTCTCTGAGCAGCAAGTATGTATTCACGGGGATAATATTGTTCATCATGCATGAAAATTGTTTAAAGACCATGCTAAAAAATTGCGTAAAGTCAAAATTTAGCTCAAGTAGCAAATTAGCAACTAACTGGCTTGGAATTAACAAAAAATATGACAAAGCAATTAGTTCAAGGCAGCAAGTATGTATTCATGAGAGAATTTTAGTAAATGGTGGTGGTTGCATGTAAACACCAAAATGGTGGATGCCATGTAAAACAACATGCTAGCCATTTTTTATTTAACTACAGAAGCACATTAACTATTGAAAATCATCACTGGCGATGGCACACAAAACGATGAGAATATGCACATAGCCACATACTCCATACTAGTAAAGTGCCCATACGTTGCAACGGAGTACTAAATGAAGGCGATACATACTATTAAACATAATCTCAAACTGAACATTGAATATCAATTTCATGGTTGTTACGACGTAGCTGGCGACCATGGCATGCGTTGCAACAGAGTACCAAATAAAGGTAATACACACTATTAAACATAATCTCAAACTGAACATTAAACATCAATTTGCAAAACATAAATGTTCATACTCGTAAATAAATCAAGCATCATATTAGTGAAACATGATAGAACAAGCAAGCATCATATTAGTGAAGCATGATAGAACTACAGTTAGCCCAAAGAAAATATCATTCAGGTTTATCATTCAAAATCTATGCAAATAATTTTCAGAAAGATGGACATGAATAACAATATTTAGTTGAACAAGGTTCAAATTCTGGGCAATTAAAAGATTTAACTGCTTTACAGTAAGAACCATTAAACAGTAATAATTGTCCATGAAGGTATAGTTATAACCACTAAAAACATATATTTCATACAACATTTCTTTAAAAGTACGATATTACTTCACCAAACATTTCATTTGAGAAAACTTCCTTCACAAAACGTACCATCAAACCGTCAATCACACAACGTACCATCAAACCGGCCAACCCAGTGAATCTTAAACGGACCTTACACAGGCAGAAGGATATTTTCCAACACAAGCTAACCAGCGAAATGTAAATCATTTTGACAGCTCAAACAATAATAGCTTTGGACACCCTCCAATTTTGAAGAATATTTCAAGGATGCACCAAAAACATCAGGCTAAAATGTTACAGAAACAACAGACATTGTTGTACTACAGTGCAGCCCAATCAATTCAATTCAAACACATGAGATATGCTTGGTATCTGGCTCCAGACCGTACTGCTCTTCCATGCACTTGAGCAAGTCCATTCCTCCTCAACAAGACCTGTGTTTTACATGCAGACAACACATTTGAGGCAAAATAATGAATTCAGAGCTATTTGGAAAGAAAATCCGTCATTTCAACAAAAATCAACAAATTTTGTGGCTACTAAAATAAAGAGTGGTATCAAATAGTTAGGTGTCATGTTTCCTAAGCAGCATCAGTATTAGGCATGTCGATTATTTACTTGATAAGCACTGTCAAAGAATGGCAGCAATGCTTTTGATCTCATCAGTTGCCTGATCTGGTCCCACTGATCCAAGGTTGGGTCTACTCCAGTAGGATTGTGGGCACATGCATGAAGCAGGACAATTGCACCTGAAGGGGCTGAACTGTCTTCTGACAGTCCTGTAACACAAAAAGACATCCTTGATCAAATAAGACAGATACATGGACCACCTACAACAATCCAATGAAAGTATGCAAATAATCTGCAAAATATGTGCACTTAATATTCTTCAGAAGAACATGGATTATATTTGTGAAATTGCACACTGAGCTTATAGGAGGCTTATCACACTATAGCACACCTAGTAGCTCCCGCATGGAAAATTGAAGTTATTACCTTGGAAATCCAGTCCACGGGTTGCGGGATCGTGGTAGTGGTAACTCCTAACAGTCAAGCCAGCTAAGGTGAAGACTTTTGGGTGATTCCCTCAGGTTGGCTGTGGGATGTAGATAGTGCGCTGGGGCACAAGTTTATGATTTAGCAATCACGCTTTGCAAATTAAGTGTGAAAGCAAATATAAAGGATCCAAGAAAGGTCCTTACTTCATGATAATGCTTTGCAAGAAATTCACCTCCGACCCATAAAGAACTGGTTCCTGATAAGCACTGCACTGTAGCCACCCTATTCTCCTGAATAGCGGGACGGTTCCAAGGAACATAATCGGTTTGCTGGATTACCAAAAGCAGGAATAAACCACAATTAGCTAAGGAACTAAAGAAGTTATATCCTTAGTGAGACAATTTTACTCTTCGTTTTGAAGATTTCACGCAGAAATATCATCAATTAGAGGTAGCGGATTAAGTAATCATATAACCCTAAATTTCATGACAAGAAACACACCTGTCAGCACCAAAGATAAGCTTAGCACTCAGTTTATTGAATTCGGCCAACCCAGTGATCGGCAAGTACTCCTTCACAAGTGACCTAGCCAAAGCAAGCAATCATAGGTAAAATACAACCGTGATAAATTTCAACAGTTAATTTACATCCGACAATTTCTCACACAGTAATTTTTATGTAAACCCATCCAAGAAACTATCTACATAATGGAACACGCTGCAGAGTATGTCAAAACCACGATCTATTAACAAAAGGATGCCAAATACATCACTTCCAAAATAAGACGCGTATTATCTAGAGGCTAGATGATTAGATCTAAAGACTGGTTGAATCAGAATTATATTCACTTCGGAGGTACAAACTCAAGTCTGAAATTTCAACCACCTAAAAGCACGGACTCGTGCAGATCATCTGGATTTCGAATGAGACTTACGGACTATTGATCGGCATATTCTCAAGACGCCGCACGCTGACCACATTCAAGACGGTGGCTTCCTTCCTTCTCCGATCAAAACACAAACCGGAGAGTCAAATCCACCCCCGATCGAGAAAAACAAAGGAGCGAAAATTGGATAAAAAAATCCCCAAAACACCTCTCACCTCGGTCCTATAGGCGCTGACGCCGAGATTGACCTTAACCGGGCTGGGATCATTGTTGTACGGGAGGCCCTGAAATGGCGCCAGGACCACAGATCGCAAGAGCCCTAACCCTAACGCGGCAGTCGACTCGAACGTGGAGGTTGAGGGCATGGCGGGGTTACCGTATCCGACGACGGCGCGACGAGGACCCGGCGGACTCCGTGGCGGCGGAGGAGGCGGAACCCCGGCAGCGATGGCGGCGGCGGGCTTGAGTTCCAGCGGATCGGTGGGCACACCATTTCTCGAAGAGACCAACCGCCAGCGCGGAGGCCACGAGCGAGGTAACCCCGTAGCATGGCGTTGTAGAGGAGGGTTTGGGCGGGCGGTCGGGTCGGGCGGATAAGCGCGGCTGCCACGGGCACGGCGTCAAACACCTTATGCGGCATCGGCGGCCGAGGCTAAGTAGGGGAGACGAGGAGGGCGAGATGTGGCCGATTCTTGCGAGGCCCGAGACGAAGGCGGCGTGGGGTCGACAGACGTCGCCGATGCAGGAGACGGCGGGGTGGGAGAAGGAGGCGGCGTGAGGAGGGAGGAGGTGGGAGATGGCAAGCTGCGGTTGGAAGTGGAGGGAGTGGAGGGGCGTTAGATGTGAGAGGAAGAGGAGGAATGTTGATAGATGATCAAGATTTTAATATTTAGATCGGATGGTTGAGAAGAGAAGGAGGACGGACGGACCGTCACCAACTCCAATTTTAAGTAGTAGAGATATCAAAAGGCCGGCCTGATTTCTTTTCCCCAAAGATCACCTCCCAAACAACCGGTGAGAATGGCCCTTTCTTGTCCAAGTGCTCCCTGATGGACTTCTCATCAATGGCAAAGTTCCTGTCCTGGAAGCTCCTCACAAGCTTCTCACCCTCCCCCACCCCCTCCTTATTGCATACCGCATCAACCAAGCCCACGAACGTCGCGGCATTTGGCAAATGTCCAGCCCCAAACATTTCCACACAGAACCCAACCGCATCATCCAACCTGCCCCCCTTGCATAGCCCCTGTATCAGCAACCAGTAGCTGAAGGCGTTCGGAATGATCCCATTGCCCTGCATCTTCCTGAAGATTCTCACGGCATCGTCAAGCTTGGCTGCCTTACAGAAGGCCTCAACGACGGCGGTGTAGATGACGACCTCTGGGATGGAGCCCTTCTCGCGCATCAGGCCAAACAGCTTCATGGCCTCCTGCACCAGCCCGTTCTTGCAGAGCCAGTCCAGCATGGCCACGGCGTTTGGTATCAACCCCGTCTCCTTCATCTTCCAGAAGACCTCTTCCACATCCTCCGGCTGCTGCGGCTGCGGCTGCTCGTGTTCAGGCTGCTGCCGCTCGCCGCTGTTTCCTGCGGCGGCGGAGGCGGCGCCCAGCTTAAGCTTCTCCAGCAGCGACTCCCCGATGGCTTTCTGAGCGCTGCCTTCCGGGCGCTGATGTTGCTGTTGTTGCTGCTCCTGCTTCCTGACGGCACGTCGGAGGATGTCGGTGGGGAAGGCGGCGGACGGCGGAGGAGGAATCGGGGCTCCTCCAGCCCGTCTCGGCGGCGGGGCGGGGGTTGTTCTGGGGTCGGCACCGAAGTTGAGGGTGCGGAGAAAAGCCTCGTTGTCCTCTTCCTCCCGCGCCTCGCGGATCATCCGGCGGCGGCGGCCGCCTGTGGAGTAGGGCCGCACGAGCCTCGCCCCGCCTACCAGGAGGAGGCGGCGGAGACTGCCCGATCTCGCCGGAATCTGCAGTCTCATCTCTCCTTTCCTCTCCCTCTCTTTCTTTCCCTCCCTCTTCTCTCGCCGCGGCGGAGCATGGGAGGAGGCAACTGCAGAAGAATGGGTTTATGCACAGAGGCTAACGAATGGGCCCACATGTCATGGGAGAACCGGGACGGTTTGCTTTGAAGCGGCAGCGAGATGACCAAATGGTGCCATTTGGTCCGTTACTTAAATGATCTTGCCGTATCGGCCTATAGGCTGAGGCACCTATCAAAATATACATAGTTTCTAAAAGCAACTTTTAATTTTTATTATAATTAGCTGAATATTTTTGTGTTGCTACGGATTTTAAAATTTTATTATAGTACAAGTTCTGAAACTCATGGGTGGTAAAAAATTTTAAAACATGCATACAAACATATGCATACAAACATGTTCTAAATATTTTTAAAATTCGCAGCAACATACGGATATTCAGCTAGTTTTCAAGAAATACAAGAGGAGGGATTAAAAGAACGACAATATGACAAATTTACCTACAGGCTATAGATGCACATCAAAGTATCTACCACATCAGAGTATCTACCGAGCGTGGCTACCTCCTAAGCTCTGATGTACTTTGGACAAGAGAACTTCAAGACAATGCTCGTGCTCAAGGCAATCAACAATGGACCGCAACATACACACCAATGGTCAATGCTAAACATTGCTTCTACAGTGATTTAACACACCCTTTCCTAAATGAAGAACCCAAAAGATATGAACAAACTTTGCTCGAAAAACTCCTAGATATTACTTGTAGTATCGTACCTATTACTCTCAACGATAAGAGAGGTTAGTTCATTTTCTTGTTGACTTTTCAATCTTGTTTCTCAATGAAGGCTCCTTTTTAGTCTCTCGGGTAGAAACTTGAAAATTTTAGGAAAAAGAATTAATAATGGCTACCAATTATAACAGGAATAGTGCATGGTAAATAGAAAAGTACAAGACTGGAGGAACATATGGTTGTGAAACTTTAGTGTACAGAAAATAGCTCACATGTCAATTCTTTCTGCAATTGCTCTGCGCACTAAAGAGTTCAACCCATAAGCAATGGAATTAAAAAGCCCCTAAAAGTACAATCGAAAATCAGAATCCATGAAAAATGAGAAGTTACATGAAACATAGGAGAGTTTGTGAGGTTAGTAAAAAAATTCTTCTGTATATAATCTCATAGGGAATAAAAGAACAGTATGATTCCAGCAAATACAACTTCAAGCAGATTCCATGAGTCATACATGCACAAAATGGGGCCTTTTTGACAGTGGATTTGATCCAAATCAAGGCCTTTTTGACAGTGGATTTGATCCAAATCAACTACACTAATTCCATTGAGCAATGAAGGCTAGCAATTATAAATCAACTGCAATAATTCCATTGGATAATGAAGGCTAGCAATTATAAATCAACCTGAATATGGCCCGCACTTTTAAAATAGAAAGATAGACATATGTTAATGAGATCAGTGAAAAAGAATATGGACTACCACCACGGATACACTCCTGAACAACTAAAGCACAATAAACATCTTGATGCCAGACATGACTTAATGCCTATTTGGTCAAGTTGGTAGGTCAATGCTGTGAATAAGATCACAAGAGACCCAGACAGCAGTCAAAAAGGGGTTAACATAACAGGAAAATATGCACAAAAAGAATCAAAATTAGGAATCCCCAGTCTGCACTGCAACCTCTCTTCTAAAGTGAGGCCACTTCACCGATTCCTGTTCTAAATATTGGTCTTGTTTTCCCTTAGCTGAATACATTTTCCATGGCATACCCATAACCCAAAAGAAAAAAAAGTGGAATGGGGTATTTATGAATTGTAGATGTGACAAATAACTAATAAGTCTGCACAATTAGGAGTCCCCAGTCTGCACTGCACACATCACATAAGGTGACAAAATCATTTAATTCAGCTGCTTATTGTTTGCTACCTATAAAAGTAAATCATCAATAGGTAGAGAGCACGCTTGAACCTGAATCTGCTGAGAATTGAAGATCACCAATAATTCGTAATGACACAATTGAAGCTCACCCAATCTAGTCATCCCTCTGGTCTCCAATTATGCAAGTGTCCCAGTATTTCCATTTCAACTCAAGCTCATTCTGCTTTTTGTTCCAGACAACTGATAAGTTGGGAAGTTCTCCTGAAAATATTGCAAGGCACATGTCTCTTTTTGCTCCTTGGAAATGTAGGATTGCACCAATCGCAACCGAGAAAGTACGCTCTCAATCTCTGCTGTTTGAATAAATCTCTGCTGTTTGAATAGCTATGATGGCAGCAGTCTGACATTCAACTATTTATTAAGGACACTGGATTAGCAATGGAATCCTAATCATTACACTAAGTAAAATAAACAGTGCATCTATGCCATGCATTCTTGATGTGTTGAATACTGAGGAAGACAACAGGAAAAGTAAGGTAGTGACATTCAATAACAGTGGGAGTTTTCCCTAAAAAAATGGTAGTCAGTTCAATAAGACATACTAAAGCCAAGATATTAAGAGATAGTCCCATAATTTATTTGGCTATATTTCAAACCTTTCCATTAACATTGGATTTCAAACTTCAACCTCATTTGCGGACTATAGCCTACTTATTTTGAGGAAAATGGTAATATTTTCATTACATCTTTGAACAAATTGTGGATGCAAATCCTCCAAAGCAGGAATGAGTCAAATTCAACATGAAAGGGAGGTGATTCTATGCTCCTCCCCTAGGAAATGCACCCTATCACATGCCATTATTTCAGCAACCTAGCCATGCATTGGCATACACTTCCAGTTTTAAAGAATGGATGAATGGTGGTTATCACCTGCCTATCCTTTGATTTGTTCCAAGATTTGTGCAAGTTCAATTGTAGTAGAGAAGCAGGGAAGCAGGGAAAAACCTTTTGTTTTGGAAAAAATTTCGCTGGTCGGGGAAGAGACAAAATTACCAAAATTTCGGTATTTCGGTAGAAATTTCATTCAGATCGTTCAAATAACCTTTGAATTTTGAACGAAATTCAACCGAAATTGTACCGAAATATTGGACTGCAGCAGTATGTGAAGCTGAAGCATCCGCTGTTGCTCCCTGACCCTGTCCGGCGCCGCCATCTTCCATGCCACTGCCTACGTTCCTGCCAGTGGCATTGCCCCTCCCACTCCCAGCGCCAACATCCTTGCCGGCCTCCCTACTGCAGCTGTCCACGCCGGCGCTTGCGCCAGCTCTGCACCTCCCCTTGCCGCTTGCACTGGCCATGCACAGTGCCGCATGCACCCACAAGGCCACAACGCCTACAACCGGTGGGAGCAGGCAGTAGCGGGGAGCATAGGGAGGCTGGACGATAAACGCATTGCGTCGCTCGGAGGTCGGAGGAAGAAGCTCTTGCTGCGTCACCATTGAAATCGTGAGAGAACAGGAAAAATTCAAAGTCACCGATATTTTTGACAGAAAGTAAATTCTTTCGGGGGTAACAGAAGGACCTAAAAATCAAAATTTCGGCGAAATTACGAACTCTGCATGGAAGCACTACTCAACATGAAATTATTTTGTTGCTTGCTCAAGATAGCTTGAGCTATTGCTTTGTACAGCTTAATATATGCTTTAGGCAAAGAAAAACGACACAGTGCTAAAGTAGTAAGATTGGATACCCTCGTGAGAACGCAACAACGCAGTTCTACGATGGCAATGCAATGGGATAGACCGGATACCCTGCGAGAATGCAGCTACATGGCTCGGCAAGGGCATTCTATCGAACATCTTGCATGCGAGTGCACAGGAAGCAGCAGGTGGGAGGTGGGGGCTTACACTTGAGGTCTGGCAGATGAGCACGAAGGTGGCGCGCTTGTTGCGGACGGAGGCAGAGTAGACGAGGGACTTGATGGAAGTAACAGCGCACCTGGAGGCATCCCCGCGGAGCACGCGTCGGAGCAGCATGGCCGCCTCGCACCGCGCGAAGAATGCTGCTTGCTCTGTTGCGTCCCGACTCGCCATCCGCTGTCTCGGTTGGCGCGGAGGCAGTCGGTTCTGCCCGGTCGCCGCAGGGGATTGGTTGCGATTCTTACACGCGGGCGGTAGCGGGGGCATGGTTGATGGATGATGGCTCGCGGCCGCCTTCCGAGTTGCGAGGGCTGGGTTTGTTAGCAATTAATCCTGCACACATTAGCTAAAATCTTTAATTTAGCATGCATTCATTTCTAGATGGTAACTCCCATCCGTTGCCATGCATGTATGTAACAGCATGCTTTCATTACTAGTTGGTAACTCCCATCTGTTGGGATTCATGCATGTAATAGCATACATTCATTTCTAGGTGTTAACTCCCATCCGTTGCTATGCATACATGTATCTTTAAAAGGGTGAAGAAATATGCTGCAGCTACCAAGTTGACGCAGCGCCAAACATCAGAGTTTTTCCTGTGTATATATTTTCACTTGAAACGTGAGCTAGAGATTTGAGAGATACGCAAGGGCGGCTGACAATTGGTATCAGAGCAAAATGTCGGCCCCCGCCTTTGACGTAGGCCACTCCCGTACACCGCAACGACACGGCCGTGGACGCTCGCCGTCCCCACCGACGCGCCACCCGCATCGACGTGATGGCGGCCAGTGTGAACTCGTTGTCCAGCGGATCGTGAAGGAGAGTAGTGGCTCTATCTCCTACCCCACGCCACACGCTTAAATTACTCCGATTGGGCGGTGTTGATGCGAGTCAACCCGCGAGCTCAAGGCACAGAGGATGCCGTCGACACCGGTGATGTGCCATACCAGGAAGACCGCCAGGCCCTATCGGCGATCCTGCGCGTGGTGCCTCCGAAAATGCTTCGGCCGCTCGCCGAGAAGGACAACGCCAAAGAAGCCTAGGACGCCCTCAAAGCGATGAGGGTTGGGGCGGATCGAGTGCGTGAATCCAAGGCATAGAAGCTACGCTAAACATTTGAGTCCATGCGATTCAAAAATGGCGAGCATGTGGAGGACTTCGGTCTCCGGCTCCAGGGTGTCGTCAGCGACCTTCGCCTCCTTAGGGAGGAGTTGTCGGAAGAGAAGGTGGTCCGTAAGTTACTGCGTGTTGTTCCCGCGGTATCGCCAAATCGCCTTATCCATTGAAACCTTGGTTGACCTCGGCACTCATCCATCGAGGACCTCACCGGCGGCTCCACGCTGTCGAGGACCGTGGAGAGTCGGACGATGAGGAAGGAGACCAGGTTCTACTCACGGAGAAGAAATGGTCATCGTACAACACCAAGGAGACCGGCATGTTAGCCTCTCGCGCCGCTGCAAACAGCGGGAACACGTCGCGCTCACGCCAGCCCGGCCGACGCAGCCGCGGGCATGACGGGGGAGACGGGGAACCAAAGTCTGGGCCATCCCAGGCCGCGTGCCACGACATCTCCAAGGACCAATGCCGTTATTGCGGCAAACTCGCCATGGGCCAGGGCTGCCGAAAGCGGCGGGATCGTGAGAGGTTGGCTCACGCGAATCTTCTCAAGCCGAACCGGCGGTGAGGGCGAAGACGAGCCCACATTGTTAATGGCTCAGTGCGTGATCTCTCCCGCCATCAACATCGAACCAGCAGGCGCAAAACTCGTTATAAACGAGGAGCGCGCCCTTGTCACTCTCCGCGACGAGGGAGAACCAGTTGATCCAGAATGGATCCTGGACACCGGTGCATCGAATCATATGACAAAGCCGCGAACGCATTCTCCATACTCGACACCGGCGCGCGCGCTCCGTCAAGTTGACGACGCCACAAGTCCGCATCGAGGGTGCGGCCTTGTACTCTTCGCTGCAAACGGCGATCATCGCGCGCTCACCGGCGTCTACTACATCCGCGCCTCGCGGCAACATCGTCGACCTCGGCACCGGGCGAATCTCGCCGGAAGACGGTGATAGAGAATGGCGTCCTCACACTGCGTGACCCCCAACGTCGATTGTTGTGCCGGGTTCGGCGGAGCGCCGGACGTCTCTATGTGCTCAACGTCGACATTGCACAGCCCATTTGCCTCGCGGCAAGGGGCAAGGAGGAGGCCTGGACATGGCATGCGCGTTTTGGCCACCTCAACTTCGATTCGCTTCGCATGCTCGCTCGGCGCGGGATGGCGCGAGGTCTACCGGAGCTTGAGTGCATAAATCAGGTTTGTGACGGCAGCCTGTTCGGTAAGCAGAAGCGCACGCCGTTCGATCTCGTCCACAGTGATATATGCGGGCCTATCACGCCGGCAACCCATGGCGGCAAGAGGTACTTCCTGTTGTTGATCGATGATCTAACTCGCTACATGTGGCTCTTTCTGCTGGCGGTGAAAAGTGATGCTCCTGCAACCATCAAGCGCTTTAAGGCCAGCGTCGAGGTCGAAACCGGACGCAAGCTGCGTGTACTTTGCACGGACCGAGGAGGGGAATTCTCCTCCGTGGAGTTTGGTCTATACTGCGCCAACGAGGGTGTCCAGCGGCACCTCACGGCGCCGTCTCCCTCGCGAGAAGGCGTGGTCGAACGCCGCAACCGCATTTATCAGGCCATGGCGCGCTGCATGATGAAGGCGAAGGACATGTCGGGGGAGTTCTGGGGTGAGGCGGTGTCCACTGCCGTCTTCATCCTAAACCGTTCGCCGACGCGAAAGTGTTCGCAACAAGACCCGTATGAGGCATGGCATGGTCGAATACCTCGTGCATTACTTCAAGACGTTCGGGTGCGTTGTTTACGTCAAGGACGTGAGACCGTATTTGAAGAAACTCGATGACCGAAATAAGGCCATGGTGTTCCTCGGCTATAAACCGGGAGCCAAGGCATATCGCGCTTACGACCCGGCGTCCCGGCGTGTTTGTGTCACCCGCGACGCTGTGTTTGATGAAGCTGCGAAGTGGGATTGGGCGGCTTTAGGAGAGTCTGCTGCGGCCTCCTTGGGCGATTCGTTCACCATCCACTACGAGGTGGTTTCCTCCTCTGTGCCATCCAGCATGGCGCCGGACGCCAGCAAAGAACACCGAACACTTGAAACGGCGGCTCCCAACGACCACCTTGCCGCGCGCACTCCGAAACCCGCCATCGAGTTCATGTCGCCCCCAACTGCTAAACCCGACGTAGATGACGGTCACGGGGCACCGCGGCGCTACAGAAGCATGACCAACATCTTCGCCACTTCGAAGCCGGTGGAGCTCGACTCCGACGAGCTTCATTTAATCGCCACTCGGGCGCATCAGGTTTCATGAACTTCGCAAGAAGGCGAGCATCGTCGAGGTCATCACACGGCAGCAGGATTAGGGGGAGAATTGTTAGCAATTAATCCTGCGCACATTAGCTAAAATCTTTAATTCAGCATGCATTCATTTCTAGATGGTAACTCCCATCCGTTGCCATGCATGCATGTAACTGCATGCTTTCATTACTAGTTGGTAACTCCCATCTGTTGGGATTCATGCATGTAATAGCATACATTCATTTCTAGGTGGTAACTCCCATCTGTTGCTATGCATACATGTATCTTTAAAAGGGAGAAGAAATATGCTGCAGCTACCAAGTTGACGCAGCGCCAAACATCAAAGTTTTTCCTGTGTATGCATTTTCACTTGAAACGTGAGCTAGAGATTTGAGAGATACGCAAGGGCGGCTGACAGGGTTTTCTGCTGCGCTGGCTGCTAATGAAGTAAGAGGCTGCTTGGTTTGCAGCCATTGGAATCGGGCGTAACGGAGGAGTGGGGGGAGAGGCAGCGGCGGTGCGGGGTGGGTTGGCGACCTGGGGGAAGAAGGAGATCGCGCATGTACTGAGAGCGGAGGACAACAGACAACTGTGAATAGAGGCCTCGAGAGAGAAGGGGCGGCCAGAATGCGCGGAGTGGTGGAGAAAGTGGAGAGGATGGGCAACAGAATCCTGAGAGAGATGGGGAGAAATGGATAGTTAAAATTAAATCGAATGTCTGTAGAGAGGGAAAGAGAGAACGCACCGACTACCACCAACTCGTATTTTTAAGTAGTAGAGATACCTAACTTTCAAACGGGGTATTTTCTCAAGACGGGGTCTAGAAATTAATTATAGTACACGTTAAAAGCCTAATATTTGTATCAACCAAAATCGCAAACGAGTATCTCTCTCTATAATCTATATCGCAAACAGCTAAAATTCAAAATTTTCAGCCAAAAACCATAAGCCGCAGCCGTATTAAACATGCCCATAGTTTTGTCCAAAGACGGTTGGTCTGTCGAGTTATGTCAGTCCATTTAGCTCGTTTGGTACAAGATTTTAAAAATATAAAAATTTAGAAAGTATTTAAATTAAAAAATATATTATAAAATTATATACTCTTATAAAATAAACTATTTAAAATTTAAAAATGGCAAAATAAAATCATATAAATATTAAAAATAAATAGGCCAACGTGCCAAGATGGCCCATTCCTAGGTCATATCACGCTAGGCCGGTACTATAGGGACCGGGCACGACCCAAAGACGGAATGGTTTATCGGGCGAGACCATCACGGTCCATTTAGGTGGTGAGCTGTGCTGTGCCTAATTCTGACAGGCACGGCGTCCGAAACTCCGAAGTTGCCGCTCAGTTGGACTGAAATAAACTAAATTATGGCTAAAATTGCATCAGAGTGATTGAAATTATCTTATTTAACGTAACTAAATTTTTTAAAAGAATAAAAATAGAAAAACAGATTAACCCATCACGAATAATGCAAACAAATACGGGAAAAAACTAGTAAAAAGCTCAAAAAAGCAAAAAAATAAAATACATAAAATTTATAAATAATAAAAAATAATTTAGAAGTGAGAAGTTCAAGCCGATAAGCGGGGCCGAAGTCCCAAGCACTGCACACATGAGTCACTTCACTATGTCCAAAGCCGTGTCGCGCATTCCGTCGAGCACCCTGATAACAATTGGAAGAATCAATACAAATCATATGTTGATCATGTTGGTGGGGTTAGTAGTATTCACAATAATGCAAGGAAAGCATGCAACGAATTTAAGAATCAAAGGTCGAGTGTGTCACATAAGATTATGTCTTATAGCAAGGAAGCAGAAATGAAATATGAAATTTGTGTGATTGCATCTTTAGATTGTGCAAGTTTTCTCCTAAGGCAAGGTCAGTCATTTCGTGGACACGATGAATCTTCTTCTTCCTTAAACAAGGGCAAATTCCTAGAGATGGTTGATTGGTACAAAGAAAGGAAGGAGGAAGTCAAGCTTGCATTTGATGAGCTATGTCCTGCAAATGCCCAGATGACTTGTCCAAAGATTGTGCGTAGGAGGTCACCAAAGTGATAAAGGAAGAGATTGAGAATGGTCTTTTCTTAGTTCTTATTGATGAATCTCGTGATATATCAATCAAAGAACAAATGGCTGTAATTGTGAGGTTAGTGAATATTAACATCTCGTGATATATTTGCATTGTTATACTCAACTAATTGTATAATTTGTCGTATAGGTTTGTGAACAACAAAGGCAAGGTCATAGAAAGAATTTTGGGTCTCCAACATGTCACAGAGGTAACATCAGATGCATTGAAGAGAGCTTTGATTGGGATACTTGGTGCACATGATTCACCTATTGCTAGACTCCGAGGGCAGGGGTACGACGGAGCTTCAAATATGAGGGGTGAATTCAACGGCCTTCAAAAATTGATTCGTGATGAGAACCCATATGTTTTTATGTTCATTGCTTTGCTCATCGATTCTGATTGGTAGTGGTTGCTGTCACAAGTTGTTGTTCATCTATTAATGATTTCTTTGAGTATGTCACTTTGATTGTGACCATTACTAGTGCATCTTGCAAGAGAAATGATGTATTGCTAGACAAGCATCGTCAAAATATTTTAGCTAAGTTGGAGAGTGGTGAGATTTTTCAGGAAGAGGTAAGCATCAAGAAACTAGCTTGGCAAGACCTGGAGACACTAGATGGGGTTCTCATTATGCAACTTTAATCCGTATTGAGACCATGTGGGATGCAGTAACAAATGTGCTAGGCATTGTGCACGAAGATGTGTGTAATCCATCTAAGGCAGCAGGTTTGTTGCATATAATGGAGACTTTTAATTTTGTGTTCATATTAAAGATGATGTTGAAAGTGCTTCGCATTACAAATGAGTTATCTCTTGTATTGCAAAGGAAGATCAAAATATTGTTCTGGCCATGTCATTGCTTGTTGATGTCAAAACACGGTTGACCGACCTAAGGAACCATGGCTGGGAGCCACTATTTACAGAAGTTAAAAATTTTTGTGATGAAAATAAGATTCCAATGCCAAATATGGATGAAGCGATTTCAAGATGGGGCCGATCAAGGAGGGATGGGATCACAGTCACTCAAGACCATTATTATCGTCTTGATACTTTCTTTGCTGCCATTGATGCTATTACCACTGAGATGGATCATCGCTTCAATGAGGTATCTTCAGAGTTACTTGTATGTTTTTCTTGTCTTGATCCAAGAGACTCTTTTCAAAGTTCAATGTGGATAATATTGCTCGACTTGCGGATATCTATGACGAAGATTTCTCTATTTCTGATCGTGCGGCTATCAATGATCAACTTGAAACCTTCATTCTTCATGTGCGAAGAATTGATGATTTTGTTACTTGTCATGATCTTGGAAGTCTGGCCGTGAAGTTGGTTGAAACTGAAAGGCATATTACATTTCCATTGGTCTACCGCCTCATCGAGTTAGCATTGCTACTACCGATGGCGACAATATCGGTTGAAAGAGCCTTCTCAGCTATGAATATTATCAAGGCCGATTTGCGTAATAAGATGTCCGATGATTGGCTTAATGACTTGATGGTGTGCTATATCGAGCGAGAGATATTCAAAGGACTTGATCGTGAAAAAATCAAGAAACGATTTCAAGACATGAAAACTTGAAGAATGAAAATGCATCGTTCTCCTAGATGTACTTAGTTATTTACTGGTATATTTTCTATCTTCTTTTTTATTGCATCTTTTATATTCTATTATCGAATTGTGACACTATTGATTTATCTATCTTTCACAATTGACAGATTGTTTCTTTTACAGCTTATCTACAGTTGTGAATTAAGCTTCATTAGTGAGGTATTTTTCATTGTCCTTCCGTTATCTACATATGTTAACATGCGAATTATAGTTGTTGTTTCTATTTCGTATCACATACTTTTATTAGTGTGATTGCAACATAATTTGATCATGGATTGTTTTGCTTTTGGGTACTACTGTTTATTTCACGCTTCCGACTTTAGCCTACCTAGTTTTTTTCCTGGGTTCGTCACTGAACTTCGTCCTACCTAGATTATTTTCTGGGTCCGCCACTGTTAAAAGGTAACGACCCAGTTATGGCCTGCTATAGCCCAGAAGCAACAAAGGCACTAACACTCGCGTTTTTTGCCATTTGCTCGGCCTACGGCCTAAGCCTATAGAACGCGTGTGCGAATCTGTGGGCTTTTAAGCCCAGCGGCCAACATTTCAACCATCTTGTCAGCTCCCATACTTCAACGCTCCAGCTACATTTAAGGTGTTTTAATCGGTGGTAATAGATGGTTTTTGTTTAGAGCCTTTGATTTTTGGTTAAAATAGAATAGTAACGGTTGAAAAAATAACTATGAGAATAAAATTTTAAAAAATAGCTTTTACGGATGGCTTTTGGAACGGCTTGAAGAAGCTACTTTTGAAAACAACTTATTTAAAAACCGAGATGTCCAAATCAATTTTAGGCTTCTTCAAATAGAAATAAAAAACTGAAGCATATTTAAACACCCCCTAGATCCCGGCCGCCCTACTCGGTGAACTCATCAGCCGTTCCCCACTCACCACACGGTTTACGTTCCCGAATTTTGGACACATCTAGCACTGTGGTAATCTAAAATTCCAAATCTAGCTCCCGGTGTAAAAATTCCAAAACTAGCCCCTTCCCGACCGCACGATCGCGCCGCCGACACACTGTCCGGTCGTGCGGTCCCGGACCGCACGATCAAGATTGATCATCGGTCGTGCGGTCTAGGACCGCACGACCGCCTGTCTTGCCCGCCCGCCGCACGACCCGCCTCCGACCGCATGACCCGCCTCCGACCGCATGACCGCCCACGACCGCACGTTTCATCGATCATGGCTAATTTTTTAGGGTTTGATATATGTATTTAGTATAAAATTTATATGTATTATTAAGTTATTTATAATAAAATAAATTTACATATATGAAATGGTGTTTGAAAAATTTGAAAATAATGTAGAGTCCAGTTTATAGCTTGTGTAATTTTGTTGCATTTAGAAAATATAAAATTTTGTTTGGTAGAGTACGAATGAAATATGTGTGAAGTAATGATTGATGTATTTGTGATTTTGTAGATTCTTGATCGTGAAAAATATGTTGAACCGACAATAACATTTTTCGATCATGGTATGTTGTTTTATTGTAGGAAATTTAATGAAATTTTTTTGAGGACAACTGTGATAAGAACAATTGGGCGAAAGGAAGGAAAGTGATATTTAACATGGGAAAAATGAATGCGAAAAGATGAGGAGGTTTATGTCGATAATTAAAATATACTTCATAATAAACAGATATGTTGAACTAGATGTGAAGTAACGATTGTTGTATTTGTGATTTTGTAGATTGTTGACCGTGAAAAATATGTTGAGCTCGACAATTTTGTAGGAAGGCGACTTGAGTTAGTCCCGTGAGTTTGTAGAGTTTTGTCAATTTTGTACTTTTAAACGGAAAAAATCAAGAGTAGTTGTAATAAAAGTTTATGTTCACTGTATGTTGTAGGTGCGTAAAAAATTTTGAGATAATTTTTTTAAGAGCTATTGATTGTAGAACGATTGATACATATAATGGTAAGTGATATTTTGATTTTAGTGAGAATTAGTGTCCGAGAGAACCAAGATATTAATATTGGTAAATGACTTGCAATCTGAATTATTGAATGCGAAGACGAGATAATAAACTTCATAATCTGATTGTGAGTAACATCACGTGTACATTTTATTACATGCAAGACATATAGCATGATATCGACTAATCTACCCAACTGCTCAGACGACCTCTTGTGTGGACCGGGGCCACTTTCCTTCCTTGCCCGCTTGACGTTGAACTCCTCATGCGCCTCTTTTGCCTTAGCCGCTATTTCCCTCTTTCTCTCGCTCTCCTCGCGAGCCTCCCGCCTCCCTCCGCGTGCACGCATCGAGATGGGCTTGCAGTCGCGTTGTATCTGCAGGTGTGCTCTTGGCTCTGGCGCTCCTCCTGCAGCAACTCCTTGTCATGTTTGACATTCCACTCCTCAAGTCGAGGTCCATTGGTCGCCAGGTGGATCTCAAGATCGATCCATTTGCGGTAGCTACATAGGGGCTCCGGAGGCGCAAAGCGAGGGAGAGATTGTTAGTACGTGATGTGAAGGAGAAAATATTGGGAAAAATGGTGCATGTGTTCGTTCTGGGTTCCGATAGGATGAGGTGTCAAAAGCGGCGGTTGGGGTATTCACCGAGTAGTTTGCGCAACCCGATGCGCATACCGTGGTGATGCGTTCGTTCGATTTGATGAACTTGCACGTGTCCCGCACCAACAAAGGGGTGTCTCCCCTCGGTGGGAGTTGCGGCGACGCTCGTTGGGGCGTCCGGGATGGGATTGTTGCTCTGTGACCGCTCATTGCGGGGGTCGACCTCGTAACCGCAGCAGACCTTTGCTTGTTCCTCGTGAGCCGCCGCAGCCCTTGCTTGTTCGTCGCGAGCCGCCGCAGCCCTTGCTATGTTGCGTGTCTCCTCCCATTGTGCCTTCTTACGGGACTCCTCCTTAGCCTTCCGCCTAGTTTCATTTATCTTGTCCGCGAATTCCTGCCAACTCTTTATATTCTTGTTGTTCATTTCGACGTGGAGAAGGAATGTAAGATGTAGTGTTAGATGGTGTAGTGCTCTCTTGCAGACGCATTGCACGTCAATTTATAAGGCGAAGGGTAGCCATGTGTTTTTGGCATTGCGCAAAGCGGGGATCTTTGTCACATCTGCGAGTAACAGTCATCTCGCCCAGTGGAAGTGGAAGGTGTGAGTCTCCGACCTCCGGCGATCAACGAGCAGGACAACAGCGGCGGTCGGCGGGCAACAACGAGCGGACATCCAACATGCGGGCAATGGGCGGCCGGTGTACCGCGATGAGTGGGATGTACCGGTCGTCGAGCCGGTGCTCTCGGGGCTCCTAAGGATCAAGCTCGGAGGCCCGTCTCCGACGACCACGATAGGTATCGGTGCCGCTCATCCCACCGGGGTCAAGCAACTCGTAAGCCATCTCCGCCAAACAAGGAAAATAAGTGAGTCTACATTGATAATATAATGTGCAACAAATGACAACATAATTAACGACAAAACGTAATGACAATGAACGTGCGGAATGTACGAACACATACATCAAATGTGCACACAAATATGACCCAGACAACATCTACACATACAGAATGTACACAAACAAACATACAGAATGTACAAAAACATAAAATGTGCGTGACATACAGACATAGAACCAACAATACATCGTACATCTCCTCAATAATGGAAGGGACCTCGCAACACATGGCAGCACTACATCGCAATGCATAGAACACATCAACACATGGAAGGAACCAGCAGAGTACTGAAAAATATTGTATTTGCTACTACGGAGGGTTGCTTGATGTCGACTGTTTGAGCCTTGGTGAGGAGTGCCCAATCGTCTTGCATAGCCTACACTTTGGCCGCCAAACTCGATCCCCATCTTGGCCGTCATCCATGTCATTGCGGATCGACGGCTTTGTCGTCGCCACGACCGACATGCTTGATGCATCGTTGGGCACCCACTTTACCTCCCTAGCCATAATTCTCTATAGTGCATGTATACCCGTATGAATGAAACTCGCACTCGGGTTGCATACAAGTCTTGCATGTCGTAATCTTGTGAGATGTCTTGGTCGACGCTTCTTTGCCATACCGCGCAGTGCATACACATGGGAGCATGATTTGTGAAGAAGTGGGGCTTGTTGCGGTGCAAGATGCTTTGTCATCAATCGTGCATACGTGTTTGCGATCCTCGATGTGACCCATGATGTACTTACTGAGGCGAACCTCGAACTTGTTCCTTAGGCCATCAATGGGCGAGCAATGTGGGAACGACTCTTCTCCATCTTTTTCCCATATCGCTGCATTACCTCGTAGTATTGCTTGTTTTCGTCGAGGTGCTTCTTCGCCATCATGGTTCTATTGACAACATACCCGACAAGATGCGGTTCCGGCTCTCGTCCACGATTGCCGTGATTAGTAGAGATCGGCGCCTTCAAGACTCGTTGTAAACCTCCAACATATTTGTTGTCATGATCCCATACCTCGCCCCCCCGGTGTCGTGCAACAAAGACCACATCTCCAAGTCAGGTGCATTTGATTGAACCCATTGTGTGAACACTCCAACTCTTGTGGAGCCTCCCTCCACGGCCCCAACTTCTGTCGGACATGCTTGCTAGCCTCTGATCGAGTTGCCTCCACAAGGTGTCAAACTTCCGGTTATGGTTCTGCACACATAGCTTCTTAAACATCTTCATTAAGTCCTTGCTACGGAACCTTCGTGGAAGTTCGCCGCAAGATGCCTCATGCACCAGCAGTTCTTGGATCATTCCACCGGAAGGGGCTGCGTCCCGTACGCATCGTTCAACGCAGACAAAGAAGTGCGCATTGCGGTCCGAGATGATACACACCGGGACGACCTTGCACTATGGCACCTTCACATTGGCAAGGAACCAAAGCCGACTATCCGTATTCTCATTCTCCACAATTGCAAATGCCACTTTGAGTAATGGCGGTCATTTGCGTCCGCCGCAATCACGGTGAGGATAGTACCCTTGTACTTGCGGATATGAGCGTCCGTCTATCGTTAGCACGGACGGCATGACACAAGCCTTGTATCGCTGATGGAAGGCCGAACACTCTGTCAAGAATATAACAGTTCGGGCCCTCCGTAGGATGAACCCTCTCCTGCCTGTTAATGTACGTGCCTGGATTTGATTACGTGATTTCTTTGCGGCATTCTTGGGACCAGGTCGTACGCCTCCTCGTACGTCCCAAACATACGGTGCAACACCTTTCGTTTCGCTCGTCATGCCTTCTTGTAGCTCACTTCAATCCCCTCCGAATTTGCTACTTCTGCCATTATAACCTTGGACAAATAGATACATACGCCACAATGAGGTGGCTCACCGACTTCGCAACATATGCGATGTCATGTTGCGGTGCCTATGTCTTGCCCATAAGCTCATAGCGTGATCTTGCAAAGCACCGTTATTCGAACTCGGTGCGGCGCCCTTGAACCGCTGTGCACGAACTTTGCCCGCACAGGTCCCATCAACACACTTCACAATGTACGTGTCTGGATTTGACCTGTGGACCCGATACGTCCGACTAATGTTCACGGCGTGTTGCAATAACTTTCTGGGCGGCACTCTTATTACTGAAGCACCGCCTCAAAATGAGTGTGGCCTTCTTTGAAGCCCCATTCTCCCTCCTCACTTTGTGGCAACACTAGGGATCTTGCTTGCGTTGTCGCCCGATCACGGATGACACGTGCATAACGTCGGTGGTCAAAACACCACCTACCACCCTCAATTGCAACCGCCATCATCGTCCTCTCGAGCTGCTCGCTTCCTCATCCTCCTCCTCCTCGCGCCCACTTCTTCCACGGTCCCCAAGGTACTCATGACGATCAATACGGCGCCCACCACCTCTCCCCACACCTTCGTTGGCTGAAAATTCTCCGCACGTCTCTGAGGTCTTCATCACCCACTTCCTCGCCGACATCTTCTCCCATGAGCGTCTTCATGACCGCCCAAGATGAACCCGGGCACTACATACGCACCGGTATCGTCGAACCACCCATGGCGGATGATTACATCCTCTCCACGAACTCGACATATACCATTGGTGCGGCATATATTGCAGCATCAGGGTTGCACACAACCTCCATGTAGTTGGCCCACGAGGCATCGTTGGTCACCTTGAAGTTGCCACATTCTCTCCCTGCATCACCCACCATTGAGGCATAGGCGCCTCGATCGTAACTTCTTCCTTGCGGTGTACCGATCGAGCGCCGAGCGGACACACCTCCGTAGGTCGACAAGCTCATGGCGTTCGGGCCGGTGCCGGATCACGGTCGGTCACAATTAGACAGTCCGCCCATACGGCCCGTCGCGTCACGAGACCACTCCGTAGAATACGAACAAGTCTTGAATGTCAACCATGGCGTACCTAACATAAGTACACAATCAACCATCTCAGTACACAACATGCAACAATCGTATCATCATACCCCCACTACCCCATTGTAACATTAACAGTGCGGTATTTATAAATCTACAATTTACTTCTAACTATTTTACTTCCAAATTCTAGCATACATCAAATTACATATTCATTTCATTTTTATTTCCATTTCTAATTCATATGAAAATTGCATTACAACGTTATTTTATTTTCACTATTGTTCTGTATTAAGCTTGTTTCGATTCATGCCAAATTCCCATTATATATTAAGTGCATAATCAACCATGTTAGTTTCAAACATGCAATAATCGTACCATCAAACACCCACTACCGCACTTTATTTTCAATTTATTTTACCACCAACCGCACTATATCCACTTCTTCCCTAACCGTACTAATTGTATGTTTCTAATCCTGGTACTATTGTTATCACCTACAAATGCTCTAAAAAAATATGTGCTTTCTCACCGTCTACAAATCTACAAGTTCATATTTTCGCACAACATGAAACTACATTACAATACGTATGTTCTCAAAAAACAGAGTACAACATTACATACACTACAATACATCATGCCTAACATATGTAAGATTTGCTACAAATACATAGCGTATCAAAGATTGACCTAAAATAACATTAACTAAACATGGTTTGTAATTATAAACTAATGACATACATAAAATATTAGTTGCACGGTACAAAACTTACCTCTTCTTGAAGCTCACGAGGCGATCTACAACTTTTCTACTTGCCAAATCCGATTCGAATGAAATCAACTCAAATCTTCCTTCTTCGCTCGGTCTTTCCTTTGCCTTCCTCGCTCTCGCTCGGTTGAATGAGCGCAAATGAGCTTCTTCCTTCGTATCACGAACATATCGCTGAATATATCATGCATCCTTTGCTCATGGAGAGGGCCATAGAAATGAGCAGCTAACGCGTGTGCTAGCGGGTGCCCGAGCACAGGTGTTTTCGGCGCTTCGGTGGATGGAATGACAGCGAGAGGAGGCGCGGTCGATGGCGGCGGATCGTGCGGTCACGGGCGGTCGTCGGTCGGCAGCGGCGGAGTCGTGCGGTCACGGGCAGGTCGTCGGCGGGCGCGCTGGTCGTCTTGATCACGACCGGACAGGTGTCGGCCCAGCGTGAGCAGGCGGTCGGGAAGGGGCTAGTTTTAAAATTTTTTTACACCGAAAGATAGATTTGAAATTTTAAATTGCCACAGTGCTGGATATATCCAAAATTCTAGTTCCCCACTCACCACGCGGTTTACGTTTCTCTGAAGCCGTGCGGGACATCTGTCGCCGCGCTCTCTGCTAACATACGCGTAGCCGTGCGGGACATCTGTCGCCGCGCTCTCTGCTAACATACGCGTGCCGTGAGGTTTCACTTTCACCATCTCTCTCCAGATTCCCAAAGTCCAATCTATCTTGGTAACAGTTTTTCTTTGCGCGTGCAGCACCGCTGGAGACTTTGGAGTATCATTGAAGAGCGTCTGTTCTTGTGCTGTGGTCTAGGTCCTCGCTGTCCAGCATTTCTACCATTCAGAAGTCGTGAGAGAGATTTCGATTGGATGGCCAGAAATTCCCGACAATACGTCCACTCCCTGCGGTCCAACTGTCGTGTAGAATGATGCACCACTGTTCATTAGTAATCACCTACATCCGTATGGTAGTTTCTTCTTCTTCACTGTCAATCGAAGGCGGCCTAATGGGCATGGCCTACCTTCCCGTTTCCATCCTCCTATTGTTGAGTTCTTTCTGTAAATCCGATGACCAGCTGGCACATGCAAGGCCCCTCTCCCCCGGCGGCATGCTCATCTCCAAGGGCGGTGTCTTTGCTCTCGAGTTCTTCTCCCCGACCAGCTCCAACAGGAGTCTATACCTTGGCATATGGTACCACAGCATCCCGGGACGCACCGTCATGTGGATCGCCAACCGCGACAACCCAATCATCACCCCTTCATCCACGAAGCTCGTCATCACCAACAGTTCTGAACTGGCGTTGTCGGACTCCCAAGGCCGCACGCTTTGGGCGACAATGAACAATATCACCGCTGGAGGCGCTGGAGTTTCCGCAGTGCTTCTCAACACGGGGAACTTGGTCCTCCAGTTGCCGAACGGCACAGACATATGGCAGAGCTTTGATCACCCGACCGACACCATCCTCCCGGGCATGAGGTTCTTGCTGAGCTACAAGTCCCGCGTCGGCGGGCGCCTCGTCGCATGGAAGGGCCCTAATGAGCCATCCGCTGGAGACTTTTCTTTCAGCCTTGACCCCAGCTCGAACCTTCAGGTCGTCATTTGGAACGGGACCAGGCCATACTGCCGCATCAATGTGTGGGACGGTGTGTCGGTTTCCGGCGGCACATACCAGAGCAACACCGACTCCATCTCGTACGAAACGGTCGCCACCGTGAGGGATGAGTTCTACTATATGTACACAGTCTCTGCCGGCTCAGCATGCATTTTTATCAAGCTTGACTACACGGGCATGCTGAGGGGTCTGAGCTGGAGCAACCAATCATCGTCGTGGACAGTCATCTTTGAGCGCCCGCACGCTGGCAGCTGCGAGCTCTACGCCTCGTGTGGCCCGTTCAGCTACTGCGACTTAACGGGGTCCGTCCCCATGTGCCAGTGCCTTGACGGGTTCGAGCCACAAGAAATGTTGAGAGGATGTCGAAGAACCGAAGCCCTGAAATGTGGCAAGGAAATCATTTCGTGCCCTTGGCTGGGATGAAGGTTCCCGACAAGTTCTTGCATGTCAAGAATAGAAGCTTCAACCAGTGCGCAGCCGAGTGCAGCAGGGACTGCTCTTGCACGGGTTACGCTTACGCCAACTTGAACAGTTATGGCGCTATGGCCGACTCGTCAAGGTGCTTGGTTTGGATTGGGGAGCTTATCGACGCGTGGAAGATCGGCAACGTTGCCAACAACCTGTACCTCCGGCTTGCCGACTCTCCTGGTATGCATCGTTCCTCCCTTTTTTCTGCAGTGACATCAGTGTTCTTAATGTGCGCCGTATGTGTAGTCATAACGGAGTTTTCCACATAAATAGCCTGCGTCAAATTAACACCAACATTTATACAGGGGACCGTCTAGACATAGCAATTCGTATGGGGTATGAACTTGTCAATATAACATTTCTTCCAGTAAGGAACTACATGTCCTGTTGCCATTATATAATTGTGACACTCCGGCTCATGTTGGCCTATGTGTGTGTGCACATAAATTTTTGAGTTAGTCCCACCTTGCTAGCTTACCTTGAGAAGTCCTTACATATAAGCCTAGGAGTTCCAATGGTAGCACCCCCGGTTAACCATTTTGCACGAAGCGAGGATGAAAGCGCAAACGGGTTGTTACGTGTGTATGACCTATCCATAATGGGGTTAGGCCTAAATCGGTTTGGACCCTAGGGCGTTACAATAATGCCCAAATTCAATTACTTTGGTGTTTGTAGAATCAGTAAATCTGCAAAAGTACTGTGTATGTAGGATGGTAAATGAGTAAATCATGTTGCCTCCACTTTTTGGAACCTGAAACCAAAAACTTAAACCAGAAAAACAATCTAAATTACCAGATTTAGATTTCGATCACACGCTGCTCGACCACTTGCTTGACCGTTTGCTACAACCGCTCGAACGCTTCGTCGCTCGAACGTTCCGACTGCTCAAACGAGTACAAGCTGAAGACAACACCGTGCTCGTAGCACGCCGGATCACGATGCGTTAGTACGCCGAGAACACGCTGCCGATAAACTTTTCTTGGGATAGATCTGATCTATTATTTCTGTATCATATTTGTTGCTATAAAGCGCCCCCACGGCACTCCTAAAAACTCTCGCACAAAAAACCTCGCAAAGTCGCACTCAGTTTTCTCGACATGCAAAGATCAAAGAAATGTTTTTCTGACACAAGTTTTTAACAACTTGATCGTCGTCAGTATACACACACTCAAAACACACCTTTAACCATCCCCACCATCAACCAGGTCATCCACGACCACACATCTCATCGCTAGTCAGAAATTAGGCTTAGTCAACACATTACGGTCGCTAGTTCAACGAGTACTCAAAAACAACAAGTACTCGAGAATTACCATCGCTCCGCTCCAAACACTCAGGCATAATGAACATCGCTACCGCTGCCGAGTACTAAGTCCTTCTTGACTATGAATACCGTTTCTCCGAACACTGTTCACCGATCACTGCCAGCCAGTCCTACCGCTGGCCTAACACGAGTACTCGAAGCAATCAAAGATCGCAAGAATTAAAGCACTCGTACCGACCGTGAAGCCTACGGTAACCGATCGTACAGTCTTCGACTACCGGTCGCGAGGTCTACGACAACAAAAGACAACGACAGCAGACCACGAAGTCTTTGTCGTGGTCGAAGTTGAACATGATCGAAGCCGGATATGGTCAAAGTCTATCGTGGTCAGAATACCGTAGTCAAACTGACGTGGTCATAAAGCCGTGCTCGAAATCATCGACTGCACCGCTCGAAACTGAGTGATACCACTCGGACACAGTCTGATGCTCCAAAGGCACTTGAAAGTCGTTCGATACTACTCGGAGCAAACAAAACCACTCTAATCCAAGCAAAACCACTCGGAGAGCAAAAAAAAAAAAACTCGAACTCGAAACCTTCAACTGCGATCAACCGAAACTTTCACAAATACAAATTCCAAAGCAATTCAAATGTCAATTATTTATCGTCACTTTTAATCACGACCATCCACATGGTCCAACAGTGTACGAGCGTAATGCAACGTCAAATCTCAGTTTACCACAAGCCCAGCACTAACGCTAGGGGTTACTTGTAGTTAGGTACTTAGGTTCACAGATTAGTCATGGGCTCAGCAATCATTATGGTACTGTATGCAAGTAATTCCATACTCTTGCAATTAATGCTTGACGCGGTAAATTCTGATGGGATACATTTTTGCAGTTCAAAAAAACAGCATTTTGGTAAAGATTGTACTCCCGGTTATAGCATGCCTGATGATACCCACATGCATAAGCCTTGTCTGATATGCAAATACAGAGGTACAAGCCCAAAAGCCCTTTTTCAAAATGCAACGCTTTTGTGTAAGCGTTAAGAAAAAAGAATTGATGCTACTGCTAGCAGGAATTGATGCAATGTTACTGTGAAATCTTAAGAAAAAATAATTGATGCTACTACCAACAGGCAAACGGCGAAAGAAGGCAACCCAGAAGAGACTGATGCTAGGATACTTGAGTGCTTCCAATGAACTCGGAGGCGAAAATGTTGAATTTCCATTTGTTAGCTTTGAAGACATTGTTGTTGCAACGGATAATTTCTCCGACTCCAACCAACTTGGAAGGGGAGGTTTTGGCAAAGTTTACAAGGTAACAAAAGGTTTTATGTCAGGTTGTCAATGATTGCAGTAGCAGACGTTTTGAAAAAAAAAACAGAGATAATTCTATTAGTGGAAAACTATCTGCTTTCATGATTTTCCAATTTAGAATGATACAATCATGTAGGGTACAGTGGAAGGTGGGAAGGAAGTTGCTATCAAAAGGCTTAGTAATGGTTCTGAGCAAGGTATAGAGGAGTTCAGAAATGAAGTAATTCTAATTGCCAAATTGCAGCACAAAAACCTAGTTAGACTTCTTGGTTGCTGCATTCATGAAGATGAGAAGTTACTCATCTATGAATACTTACCTAACAAAAGCTTGGATGCCTTCCTTTTTGGTATGTTCTGATTTCTGATGACTTATCGCTAAAAGTTTTTAGATTGACCACAAGGATATTCATGTACTAAAGATATGCTTCATTTCATACTAATCTTGGAAGGTGCTACAAGAAAATCAGAGCTAAATTGGCTGACACGGTTCAAAATAATTAAAGGGGTAGCAAGAGGGCTTCTTTATCTACACCAGGATTCAAGATTAACGATAATTCATAGAGACCTCAAAGCAAGCAACATCTTGTTGGACACAGAAATGACTCCCAAAATATCAGATTTCGGTATGGCAAGAATCTTTGGTGGAAACCAGCAACTAGCAAACACTACCAGGGTTGTTGGGACATAGTAAGTAATTTATGTACTAGCCAACCCTTCATACTCTAGTTTTTATGGTCTAGTTTAATTCATGTGCATTCCTTGCTGTTGAAATGATTTAAACAGTGGTTACATGTCGCCTGAATATGTGATGGGAGGTGCCTTTTCTGTCAAATCGGACACCTATAGCTTTGGTGTTCTTCTCTTGGAGATTGTAAGTGGCTTGAAGATCAGCTCACCACAACTCATAATGAACTTTCCCAGCCTTATAGCTTATGTAAGTATTGTGGAATGCTCAAAATTTCAACAGCCCAAATAAAATATAGTAATTTGATCATAACTTGATTCTATTGGCTCAGGCGTGGGGATTATGGAAAGATGGAAAAGCAACAGAACTGGTGGACTCTTCAGTTGCTGAGAGCTGTCCACTTCATGAAGTTCTACGGTGTATTCACGTAGGACTGTTGTGTGTTCAAGACCGTCCAACTGATAGGCCACTTATGTCATCTGTTGTATTTATGTTAGAGAACGAAAGCGCACACCTTCCAGCACCGAAGCGACCTGTATATTTTGCTCTACGTGATTGCGAAACTGAAGAAACAAGGGAAAACATGGAAAATTCGGTGAATGCAATGAGTATCACAACACTAGAGGGGCGCTAGATTTTTAAGGTCAACTTTTGCTGTATGCGAATTTCAGTATATGTATACTTTTATGATTTTCTCTTTGTGGGTTGTGAAATTCGGCACAAGTGGTTGTAATATCTGAGAGTTTACTTATGGGAAAGAGTGTTGAATAATACATCAGAATTGATCAGAGGAGGCGAGGGAGTAATGGCTCTTGCTGTGCAGGATTTGCTACAGTGTGGCTGCTAGACGCCGCCTTTTGCTTCTCATTTTGCTTGTTGCTGTGATACGGTTTTTTATTTGGGTCTTTCAGTTATTTGCAATCGGGAAAATCTGTAAACCTCTAATTCTCCTTTAATGCAAAGGCAGAGCTCCTGCCAAAATAGTTTTTAAAAATATATTGGAATTGCGATTTATCTTGAAAATGTGTCATTTCAAACAAAGGTATTCATTGGTTGCTCTTATCTTCAGTTGCTCACACACCTGTAAGGAGGAGGATATCCGATATTTTTCACGTAGCACCACATTATGTATTAGATTGTTAAAAGAACACATTTTTATCCTTAAATTGCTTTGACTCAGCATATTCTTCGAGAAGGCTCGTAGACTTGCGTATTGTGTCAGCATTGGCACGAGAACTGTGTCTTGTTTGGTTATCGCATAGATTAGAAGAATTAAACTCCCAAACTTGAGAACTAGTTCAACGTTAGAAGTTTAAACTTCAAACGACACTAGAGGAGCGTTAGATGTTTATACTTCAGCGTTAACTGCACGTAAAATTCAGCAGTAGGTCAATTGTACAGTAACTTAGAAATAGTAGGAACTAATAAAATGTGTCCTAATTAAAACAAGATCGCTCAAAGGTGGTATGGTTTTGATCTCCGATGGTTCTCCGAGATTTTGTTTGTAGAAAACATTGCAAAGCCCTTTGAATATCAATTATTCTAAATATGTCTCTAAATTTATGTACACTAAAAAGGCAACAACATACAGGTCGAACCGTCGTATATTTGTATTCTTGGATCCCATGGCAATAAAAGAAAAGAAAGCAAACACACTGCCAAAGATTTAAGGTTAGAATAGGACCCAGAAAACTAGTACATGGGCCCACCGTCTCTTCCTTCCCCAAGCTATCTGCACAACTGCGACCTCTCCCACTCAGCTAGCTGCCGCGGCGTCGTGTTGGCAGTGGCGAACGCCGGACGCAGCGATGCGCCGAGCGGAGCCGCCGCCCCAGGTCGCCCGTCGCGGCCCCACTCCAGGACGCCTCCACTCAGTTTGGCCTTGGCCCTCCACTCCTTGCGCCGTTGCGCGGACTAACTGAAGCGAGCCTGGCCTAGTACGGTTCCAGAGCGGGCCATGTCGAACCATCGTGGCCCAGGCAAACACCAAGGAGCTCCAAGGCCCATCTTGTTGGCTCCCATACTTCAACGCTCTTGCCAGAGCTACATTTAGGTGGTCTTACTCGACGTTAGGTGATAATTTTTTGCTGAAGCTTTTGCTTTTAGCTATAAGGACATATACAATGGTATATGTCAACTGTCTGTAAAGGTATATCACATAGAATTTTAAATGATGTGGAGGAGAGAAGGAGATAGATAGATGATGTCTATTATTTAATAGACATTCTTATAGACGGTATTTTACTGTCTATATCATTATATAAACAACTATATACATAACACATTAATTGTATGAGACTATTATAGACAACTATATAAACAACACGTTGTATATGTTGTCTTTAGTCCTATCTACAGATGACATGAAGGTATATTATAGACTACAGTTGTCTATACCATTGTGCATACTCTAATAGAATACCAACGGATGAAAGAAGTAGTTATTAGAATAATTTTTTAAAAAGACTTTTGAAAGACACGGAGAACACGATGGAGACCGGCATTCGCTTTTGGAAGCAGCTTAAAGAAACCGTTTTTGAAAACAACTTAGAAAAGCCACTTTTAAAAACCAAAAATCAACTTTCAACTTCTTCAAATAAAAAATAGAAACTGAAGCCTATTTAAACACCCCCTCCTCCGATCCCGGCTGCCCTACTCGGCGAACTCATCAGTTGTTCCCCGCTCACCACGGCTCCCTTGCAGCCATGAGATCGACGAAAGCGTTCCAAGGCGGCCCAGTTGGAGTCCATGTCACCACATGGCTTATGTTTCTCTGAAGTCGTGCGGGACATCCGATGCCGCGCTCTTTGCCACGACAAGCTAACATACGCGTGCCGTGAGATTTCACTTTTGCCATCTCTCTCCAGTGTCCTATAGTTCAATCTGTTTTTGTAACAGTTTTTGTAGTACCAGTAGAAATCACATCAAACAATACAGAGCTCACCTTTGGACCAGAATGCCGTTGAGGCTAACAGGCACCTGGGAAGGGATAAACAAGGGCAATTTTGGTATTTCACAAAGCTAGGAGAGTAGAGGGGATATGACCAAGCGCCGCCAGCACATGCATAACATCCAAGAGAAGGTATATCTCCCTTCCTCCATAAGTAGCAAGCTAGCCCAACACCCACGCGTCTATCACCCTCACTTCCTTCCCCTCTCAGAGCCAAGGCAAAAGGCCAAGCTATTCTATTCTCTCCTTCTCACTTTCCTTCAGCCAACCACAGAGTAAATCGAGAGCACCCTAAAAGCAAAACTAGAGCCTTGCTCAGCTACCAACAGGGCTAAACCCTTTAACCACCAGAGGAAGAACAAGGTAAAGAGCTTGGAGGAGAGGAGCACGAGGAATTGGGAAGGCAAAGGAGAGGAGGTGAAGACCCCGAACGACTACATGTGGCCTACTATCACGGCCATCTCGAGTATCGTTGTCACCACTTCCCACTCTGTAGGACCGAAATGGCGACAGAGGGGGTGAATGTCGTTCTCTTGAAAATTGCCTGCGAGAATTGTGCATGAAAACTCAAAAGATGCGAGCGAAGCAACTCACGAATATTAATTCTGAAAACTGGCTGGGCATGTGATACTAATAAATTCAGCATAAATCAGAGAGTAACCAGTACAAATTTCAGCTGAAAATAATGCCGTTTGATCTGCATGCAAAAATGAGGAAAATCTGAAAAAGAATAAAAAGAAGAGAAGGCACTCACAGAAAAGGGATAAGTTTTCAACTGAGGACAGACGCTGCTGCCGAACTTACTTGACACACAACTAAAAAGAGACACTACAGAGAACACTCGAAAAAGAAGCTAAAACAGCAAAAGGCAGAATAATTGTTGAGCTTCTTGGAACAAACACTCCGGACTTCAAACTAAATACCTGAAGATTGTACACCAGCCGAGAGCTCAAAACAGGAGAAGAAATGAGGGGACAGCCAAAACTCAACAGAAGGAAGCCCACTGTCAACAGATTTTTAAAGCAACATAAAAGTTCCTCAGCTGACAAAAGAACACAACCTTCTTGGCCAAAGCTGCAAAGTGAAAAACCCAAACAGAAAGACAGGGAGAAGCTGACCAAAAAGAAAGACAGTACCTAAAGATCGGCTACAGAAACTGTACTGTCCAGGACCTGAGTTCTGGCCAAAAATACAAGACTGTCAATTTCTTGAGTGGTTCGACTTGGAAGACTTCTCCAGGGATCAAGATAAACTGAGAATAAAGACTATTTGATATACAGAACATCATCCCAAAACAAGAGAGACCATTCAATCAAAATACTGCAAAGCCGAAAAGAAAGAAGATGATCCCAAAAACAAAAGTTTGAGGTTCTTGAAATTTCTGAGCAAGAGACTTTTAATCCCTGCAGAGAGATGTCTCTAGATTGAGAGAATATAATCTTTGAGAAGAAAAAGAACCAATCCACCAAGACTTCACTGCTCAGGTCAAATCACAAGTCAGGGAAGAACAGAGATCAAGAAGAGAAGGAACAGAAGCCAAATGCAGTGAAGAAAAAGAAAAACAGAAAGATTCAAACATGAGATTTCTCAAAACGATTCAGAGGCATTAATGATTACACAGGGTTCTGTTACAACTACTTCATACAAGGCCTCAAGTTGAGAAGATCACACAAGAAAAAGAACTACGTCTGCCCAATACTCTTCACAGCACAACAAAGATAGAACACTTCATACATGGAGAGCAAATGCACAAAAACCTCAAAAAGAAGGAAGACTCAAACTTTCAATGATTTCATTCATAAAAAGAAAGGAGTCCTGATACGCATGGACATTAGAATAAGAAAGGTTACAAGATTTTCAACCCATTCTCTCCCTCTCGATCCTCAAGTACACCAAGAGCCTCACATGCTTCTTGGGAGGAACACAACCCACACACCAAGTGATGAATGAACACTAAAGCCCTTTGTGATCCTCAAAGGGGTATGCAGCCCCCAACACCTATTTATAGCCCTTGGCTAACGGGTCTCCAACCCGTTCGCCCGACTAAACCTAACGGCCGTCTCCGCTTGTGCGGCCTTGCGAATTTACCGATTCGCCCTCCTACACCTTCCCGAAGCTTCCGCGCTCCTTGCCGTCCACGACTCGCAACCACATCGAATCTCCGCCGTCTTCGACACATCCGACCGTTCGACCTCGACACCGCTTTGTGTCTAGTCAGGTCACCCGTGTCTCGCCACGACTCGCCTCGGCGTCTGCGGTCGGCCAGACAAGAAACACATCAAATAGCACCGCTCGATACATGAAAGCATAATAACATCAAAGAAACCACATTAAGTCCAAACCTGTTAAATCAACGAATAAGCGTCCTAATCCATTTGACCGGGTTTGACCAAGTCCGACCGAGCCCGTTGCACCCATAGCGACATGGTCGAACCAACCAACTCAAACTCGACTTCCCTAAGCCGATGTCAATTAGTCATCATACACACGGGGTGACTACCACATGGTCTCTCACACTCCTAAACCAACAAAACAAGTAGGCTACCCCACCCCCATGTTTATCCAACATGGTCGCACAAGCACAGCACTTGAGAAGTCATGGCACCACACTAGCATGCGTAAAGAAGGGAGGGGAGTAGGGCGGAGTGTACCTAGATGACACTATGCCAAGGGTCAGCACCGGTGGTTGGGGAGCCGTGTGGGTAGTGGAAGGAAGCCGACAGCGGCCTGGGGGCCAAATCCACAGTGCGGTTTTGGCCGAGCAGCGTGGGAGCCGGAGCCAAGTGACTTGAGGTGTATGGGCAACATCGGAGAAGCCGGAGGAGGAGGCCATGGCACCGAGCTTTTGGCTAGCGTTGAGCCTATGATGGCTTAAAGATCGGGGAGGAGCAGAAGAAGAGGAGGCGACCGGGCCTGGAATCATTTGGCCAGATCTAAGGAGGGGTGTCCCCGGCGGCAAGCCTCTGGCCAGCGCACCGATGGTAGCGAATTAGAGGGGAGGCACACAAAGCAGTGCATGGAGAGAGTTGTTGACGTCAATTCTGGTGTCGGCTTTGGGCTGTCTGAGCGTAGCGTCGGGAGGAAGGGAGGTGGAGGTGTTGCCGGTGGTTGGCCGACAGTGGGTGGCGCTCTAGCCAACGACTGAGCTCCCAAGTTGGTGACGGTGTAAGGGCGGCGCTCAAGCCGCGGGCGGCGGTGGAGCCAAGAGAGAGAGAGGGGGAGGTGGAAGGCAGTGCGGTGGGGAAGGGCGGAGGAGCTGGCCGATGGTGACTCGGTAGCCAATGGTGCCTCGGTGGTCGACGCGTTGAGTGCACTGTGAGCCCAACCCCATGCCTAGAGAGAGAGAGTTAGAAAGAAAATGGAAAAGAGATAAGGCTAGGAGAAGGAAAAGAGAAGAAGAATAAAATAAAGAGAGAGAAAAGAAAATAAAGAGAAGAAAAGAAAGAAAAAAATGGAGGGTTTGGTACCTACGCGACGGGTCCTTAACCCCAGCATTTTTATGCCAGAGTCGGGTTATGCGCATAGGGTCGTCACTGCTCGTTTAAGCACTGGTTTCGATATGATGTGTTGAGTCGGGTTGACATTTGTACATGTGGAGGTCTCGGGTCGGAGCCGTCCACGTATCGTCCCTAAGGCTAACTAGGCAAGCGCATGGTAGAATAGTAGATTGTAGTGAATGATTGGTATTTTGTGTCTTTCATGCCATGTTCTACCGTACTTCTGATTACATGTTAATCATACCTTGATGAGTGCTACTTATGATTAAAGGCCAACATTGAAAGCATGTTGCATCATGCATTGCACTCATACACAGACAACAAGACCTACTTCGGTAGGTACTCCACGGGAGTGGAGTTTGGATCCCCATGTAAAAGAGGACTGGGATTGAGTGTTTCATCGACGGGTGAACACCCCGCTATACCAGCATAAGCTACAGTTACGATGCATCGCGTTGCATTGCATAAAAGTGACAACAGTGAAACAGTTACAGAGATAGTGATGTACAGTTCATAGAAATGGAAATTATTAAATTGGTGTGTTAATGCTACTGTTTTATTGTGTGCTTGCTGAGTCTCTGGACTCACCCTTGCTTTGTTTGTTTTTTAGGTGATCGTTGAGGACGTCATGCATGGGCGGGAGTAGCACATGAATAACTTCACGTACTAACAGCACTTCGCATATAAGCTTTTGGTAGCATGTTTAAACTCAACTAGTATGCTAGAATAATTGCTTAAAATGATATGTTGTAAGTGGTCACTGCATTATGAATAAAGTAGTGTTTGCTTAAAATGGTTAGCAGTTGAAAAAAGGGTAATGTTATGCAATGATGGTAGCACTCTAGGCCCAGAGGATGGGCGGGGTGTTACAGTTTTTCTTTGCGCGTGCAGCACTGTTGGAGAGTGGAGACTTTGGAGTAGCGTTTAAGAGCATCTGCTCCTGTGATTTGGTCTAGCTCCTTGCTATCTTGATCCGTTACTTTAAAAACCTGTTCTTTTTAGCTTATAACTTCATTTAAATAAATAAATAGAACAACTTTTGTGCCGTCATTTTAAGGTAGCTTATTGAGACAACATTTTTAAATTGGTTTATCGATATTTGATTCATTTGCACAAACACTCATACTAAATCTAAAAGACATTAATCATAGCCATAACTCATCAAACCTAGCAAAAAAAGAATATAACCTAAATCAGGATTTTGGCGTGCAGTATTTCTACCATTCAGAAGTTGTGAGAGACACATTTCGATTGGGTGGCCAGAGATTTCCGATAATACGTCCACTCCCTATGGTGCAACTGTTGTGAAGAACAATGCACAGCTGTTCATTAGTAATCACCTACATCCATATGCTATTTTCTTCACTCTTCGCTGTTAAACGAAGGCCACCTAACGGGCATGGCTTCAACCAAACCGTTAAATCCCACTTAAAATGATCAATCTTAATTGTTCAATTTGATACAAAAAAATTCATGAAATTCAACAATAAGTTACTTGGCTTGTAATAATAACTTGCCTTACATACAACAAACACAATAGAGAACCCAAAAATTGCAATAAACAAAAATTATTTGTGCAACAATACAAGAAAACTACCCTAACAAAAATACAATATTCTTACAACAAACACCAAACATGACTATGAAAATTGCAGAAAATGAGAATTATTTATGCAACAATACAAGAAAACTACTCCAATAAAAAATGTTATTGAAACAAATAAAACATTCATTGAAATAACTGCAATATTTTAGAAAAAGTATGGCAACATAGAAAAAGACTTGCCGTAACAACTGAACTTACTTGTTGTAACAATTCAGACAAGCACGAAGAAGATAATGTCTGACCAAATCTAGCAACTTATTGCTGGAGCTTGTCGGAGGAGGCCGTCCACTTCCTCATCGCAGGTAGGCCTAGGCAGGGATCTGATGAGAGGCAAGGTTGGGCCGATTGCATTATCATCAAACGTGTTGCTCATCCTCGATGAGGACGGCATCAAGAAGAGATGGTGCCAGTGATCGAGGTCCTCCATTCATCTCCACTGCCCCCTTTCTACATGTTGCTAGTTGCTTGGGCTCCTTCAGCGTGATGTCCTCTCGTCGTGCGGTCTTGAGAGCATGATAAATTGAGGGATGGAGAGGAAGGGGGAAGCGTGACCTGATGTTGGGCTCCAGCTATAAGCTCCGGTCACAAGCAAGCTACCGGAGGTGGAGGAGGGGACAAAGCGGTTGGAGAGAGAGTGGCTGAGAAGTGGAGGGTGAGATTTGGGAATGGCGGTTGGAGAGAGCAACTGAGAAGGGGGAACTCCTCCCACCAAAGTTGCAACACATCTTGAGAATCCTAATTCAACATTTCAAGAAGAATTGTTGCAATAATCAAAATAAATGGATGCAACATCTCGAATCCTATCGATCATAGCTTTTGCCTTCGCTTCAAGCCTCTCCAACCTATCGACCATGATAAGAAAAGGAGATAAGAAGAAGGAAAAAATAGAGAAACATACGAAGTAAAATTCAAAAGGAGCCTACTTTTCAATTGAAGGTTCCTTTGCTTGAGAGTTTTGAGAAGTTGTTCATTTTCGATCAATGTAGACCCAAACATTTCCCTCTCCTTCTTGAGGGTCTCCTCGAGCACTTTCACCAAGTTTCCCGAACTACAAAAGGACTCAAAGAATCACAAGAAAGAAAATCTTATACAACAATAGAAGTTAAGAAACTTAAAGAAAACCTTATACAACAACAGAACATAAGAAACTTACTAGTCATATGTTTGTTCGCGGAGGGTAGCTCTCTCCTTCTCGAGAGCTCGAGATCATCTGATCGCTTCTCCGACCAAAGCGACCACCTCACCATGTGCTAAAACAAAAGGGGAGAAGAAAAAAATCAAATAAGTCCTCTTATTGGTAAAATGTAGAATAAAGCTCCTCAGATCCGGTCTTCAACTCAAGGTCTCATACTTTCCTCTTTTACAGATCTTCAAGTCTCTGGCTGTTGAAAACATAGCCCTGATCAGGGATATCCTTCATATGAGGAGATCTCCTGATCGCTAAAGAACTCTCGACCACTAGGCCTTCGAGGAAAGGAGTAAATATTTCAGCTTCTTCCTCCTCGACCACAGCTTTCTCAGCAGATATAGGGACCTATTGAGTTTTCACCTCCACCTCTATGATCACATTCCTTGATAGGGTCAGAACCACCGATGGATTTCCGATCATGGCGGCTTTCGTTCCTCTGGTCGATGTCATTACCAACTGAGGAATAGGAATGACCACTTCCTCCATCGATACTTCTTCGGTGGAAGCACTTGGGAGGCCTATGCCTAAGATGGAAGACACATTTCAAAACCAAAAAAAGGAAGTAAGAAATCCAAGATTTCAAGAAATCAAGAGGTACACATTTTTTGACAACTATTTCATACATGGTCTTCTTTGTCTTGGATTTAAATCTCCCTGGAGAATAGCATAGGGTACTTGCTTTCCTTTTCTTTTCGACCGATTTCACCATTTCAGAACTGGTAGGGTTGGTTAGACCCTTGGAACTCTCCGACTGGACAATCCCACTTGGAGTAACATCCTTAATCGGTTCCCTCTTGGGATGATCAAAAATTGTCTCTCCGACCACCTGAACCTCCTTGAAAGAATAGACTTAATTACCACAATACTTGCCTCCAGTGATACTAATGAGGTATTGGGGGTGGCCACCGGGTTCTGAACTTGTTTAGTCCCGACCACATCAGAGCTCACGACCGGTGGAACATATTCCACCACCGGTCTTGCAGCCTTAGTCCCTTCGACCAATAGCTCCAACTCCACTCCCGGGGTCTCACCACCAGTAACAAGATCGGCGACGAAGGTGCCCAACAGGTTATTGTACATCAGGAATAGGAGCTTCAACCAGTGTGCGAAGAAGTGCAGCAACTACTCATGCACGGCGTATGCTTTCTCCAACTTGAGCATGGTCGGCGCGTGGGGCGGTTTGTCACGGTGCTTGGTGTGGATGGTGGATCTTATCGACACTGAGATGATTGGTGACGGTGTTGAGAACCTGTACCTCCGGCTTACCAGCTCTCCTGGTATATATCATTCCTTGCCCACATCATGGAGATTATGGGAAGATGGAAATGCAAGGGAATTGGTGTAACGCCTCTATTTTTGGGAACAGGGCTGTCGTATATCCTGCAACAGCCCAAAGTTTAGTTGCAGATAAAAGGAGTATCATGCCTACTCATGAGCATTTAAAAAGAGTTAATTTGATTTAAATAAGACCTAACAGCCAATTTTAACAATTATAAGGGTGCTCAAGCCCAAAGCTTAACTTATAATCAGAAGAATTGAAGAAAACTCCACAGGAACACTTAAGTGTGGTTGTAACCCTAACACGAAAATTTGTAACATCCTTTCTTCTTCTGATCTCTATGTTGGTGAAAAAATAAAGCAAGATTGAGTACAACCAACCGTGCTCAACAAGTTATATGGGGAAGTGCTATTTATCTACTTGCTAGGGATTTTCAAGGGATGAGGATATAGGGGTTTTATTAAAGTAATTGTGGATGCAATTTTATTTGTAAACATATTTAAACACAAAAGAACAATAATTTCTTAAGGAATTGGAGTTTTAAAACTTGATTACCAGCCTTCAACATTTCCAAGTGTGAGACCATGTGGAGGTCACCCCATGTTTGTGATGAGTAATTGACTTTTGGATTAGAGTATGTGTGAAGGTTGAGTTTGGTTTTGAGTAGTTTGCAAAAGATTGCTTCTTGGTCTGTCGGCTTCGTTGTCTATCTCAAGTTAGTCTGGCTGACGACTTTGTGGTCTGTGAGTGCTTATGTGTGAGTTCTAGAGCTTTCACTGTTTACGACTTGGTGGTTAGCAGGTCTGGTCAGTTCAATCGGTTGTGTACGACTTGGTGATCGGCAGGTCTGGTCGGTTCAATTGGCTGTGTACAACTAGGTAATCAGACGGTCCAATCGGTAGAACGACCACAGGGTGGTTGATAGCTTCAGTGCCTGAACGATCATGTGTGATCGATAGTCGTAGCCTATGATTGATAGTCATAGCTCTGCCTGGTTGTGATCGATGGTCGTAAGCTGTGGTGTTCGGTAGTTGTAAAGCGTGGCGAATGATAGTTATAATGATCGGGTGCAGAAGTCATAGCCTGGTGATTGATGGTCGTAGCTTACGTCCTGGTCGTGAGTGGTAAGTCAAAGCATGTGTGATCGGTGATCGTGGCTATCGGTTGTGGTAGCCGTAGGTCGTATCGACCTGGTTTGGTAAGTCATAGCTGATGTGAGCGATAGTCATATCAATCTGTGCGGTAGTTGTAGCTTGTGTTCTACATGGTCGTACCTCTGCTACATGGTCATAGTGGCCTGTTGTGTGGTTGTAGGTTGCAGGTAGGATCTCGTGGGTTATGAGTACCTCATTTTTTGTGCATCCGAGTAGTCGTCAGTTGTATCAGACCAGTTGGTGGGTAAGCTTGTTCACTGGAATATTGGTGTTCTGATCATGGTTGACCAGGGTGTTTGTTGCTTTGTGCACATGAAGTTATTTCCTGGTTCTAGGATTAGAATCAATAATTTTGGTGCATACATTTTGTTTGTGCAAATTGATGATCTTTATATATGGTGCAGTGCTACATGATGGTTTGCTTGTTGGTGTTGGTTGTAGGACTTTGGAGCTAGGTCATGGTGAGGCGTGGAAGGACCAGGACTAGGCATAGGGAGGTATTGAGGTCCAAAACGGTCAGGGAGATGCTGAAGATAATCGAGGTTGGTGAGGTGGTTACAAGGAACCGAAGTGGGAGCTACCGATGGTGGACATGACGGGCAATGGCGAGGTGAACCGGGACTAGACTTAGGGAGGAATCAAGGTCCCGATAGTCAAGGATATCGGGTGTCGTCATACGTGAGGAGAAGCACATGGTGCGCCAAGTGACTTAGGTCGTTTGCAAGCGATGACGGTTTAGTGGGATCCGAACGCGTGAGAGGCTTGACAACAAGTCATTGGGGCCACATGTAAGCTGCTTTGAGAGGTGTGCATGAGTAAAACCCAGTGTTAGGTGAGGTTAATGGGTTATCCCCAGTGTGGATTAATGGTTGGGTCCATTAGGTTTAGGGTTCATTTGTGAGCCTATAAAAGGGGGAGAGGAGGCAAGAGTTAGCTGAGGCTGTGAGACAGACAGTGAGTCAGGTTTGGTGGTGGCTAGCTCTTCCTCCCTCCATATGTGTTAGGTTAGAGAGTGGGTGTTGGCTCTAGGCTTAGAGCTTGGTCCTCCCAAGGGGAGTGGCTATGAAACCAATCATCAGAGCAATACATCAAGTTTCCATCTACTGCTTGTGTAGTTTTTATCTGATTGAGTTGGCTTTGATTTGGTTCTTCTTCTATTCTTCTTTTTCTTCTGTTCTTCGATTGTTTCTTTCTCGTCTTGATCTGAGAGGAAGTTCTTGTTTGTCCTGTTGATGATCTGACTTGCTGGGTGTTGTCTAATCATTCTCAAAACCATCTTGGCTATTCTATTCCCACGGACATGGTCCGATTGTCTTTTTTTCAGTTCTTGTGTGCACTCAGTGAAATCTCATAAAGCTCTCAATTTGGTTGCTAAGTTTTCAATCAATGATTAGAGCAACCTCTTGATACCTTAACCATGTTGTGTACAAAGTTTCATGGTCAGTTGATCTTTTAAGCAAAAGTTACGTGGAGTTTGGATCTTGCGGTCGTGCGCTCTCTGTTCTTCCTTCTCTGTTACGATCGCTTCCAATTTCGACCACGGTCAATATTCCAACCGCATTGCATCTCTTTTCGACCAAGTTTAGATCTTTCTATCACTTCTCGTTATTCTGTTGAATCTGAATTGAAGTAGTCGAAAGTCAGTGAAATCTTGGTCTGGAACGTCGATCGATTTTACGATCACGTTGGTTTCGACCACAGTTGAGTTCCTGGCTAAAGCGTGATGTTTTTGACCACGCTCAAACTTCCAATCACTGCACGTTCTTCGGTTTTTGTTTTGATATGAATCTGTCGATGGTGCTATTTGCTGTCTGGGACACGATCGGTTTTACGATCATGTTGGTTTCGACCATTGTCGAGTTCCAGACTGAAGCATGTTGCTTGCTACTTCGTCCAGTCTTTCGGTTGCTTCGCACAATGTTGTCGCTAGATCACGTTCAGAGCTTTCGTTTCTTGGCATTCTTCTATTGAATCTAAACTGAAGTAGTTGGTAGTCGGTGCAGTCTTTGTCTGGAAGGTCGATCAGCTTTACGACTACGTTGGTTTCGACCACAGTCAAGTTCCAGACTGCATCGCACTAGTTTCGATCACGTTCACTTCTCTGATCGCTTCACTTTCTCTTACTGCATGGGATTTCCGGTCGCACACGGATCCTCATTCTCTCTGGTTGGTTTTTTGAGCTAAATCGATCCCACTAGTCGCAGATCATTCATTGGACTTTGACCTTGTTGGTTGTTCGACCACCGCTTGGCTTACGGCCACATTGGTTACGACCACGTTGATTGTTAGACCACTCGTTGGCTTACGACCACGTTGTCGACTGGTTTTGACCACCTTGGTTGTTCGACCACTCGTTGGCTTACGACTATGTTGGTTACGACCATGTTGCCGACTGGTTAAGACAACGTTGATTGTTCGACCACTTGTTGGCATTCGACCATGTTGTTTACGACCACGTCAGTTTTGACTGCAAACATTTTTGATCACGTTGGTTTTGGTCTTAGTGGTTATCGACTATGATGATTTCTGACCACGTTGTCAGCTATCGACCACGTAGTCGAGTTTATGACCACGTTCTCTCAACCATGTTGTTGAATTTACGACCTTGTTGTTAGAGACCGACTACGTTGTCGTATTTCGACCACGTTGTTGGTCTTCAACCTCGGTCAGTTCTCTGCTGTGTCCTCTCTGTTGCTCTGGTTTAACCCTAGTCTTCATAGTTCAATAGCTATCGAAGAAAAGAGTTAAGTGAATACTTGAGGAGAATTTGAAGGAACCATTCACCCCCTCTGTTGCCTGTCCGGTCCTACACCAAGTCATTTCTAAATCTACTTATGTTTCGCTATTGGAATCACCCATTAAACACAACTTTATTTACCGGAAGCATGGCATATTCAAATACCATTAGTAAATGACTCTACAGAGTTGCCCAGCTTTACCCACAAGATTACCTAACTCTCGCGACAGAGTTAATATATGTATGTGTGTATTTTTAGGGTTCTGTGAACAGTAACAGGTCTGGTACCATTCATAGTGGGTTTACTATTCACAGCGGGTTTAATCCTTATCAAGTTGTCACTGTGTACTCAGAGAACAGAGTTACGAGTACTTGGGTGGTTTCTGTTGGCACAAATCTTGCTTATGAGGTGTTTGTGAAGCTAGAAGACGTGGTCATAATCAAGTTACAACTACTGAAACTGAGCATTCAGCGTGGTCGTAAACCACAACGCAGTCGTAACGACTCCTGAGTAGTTGAGTGTGAACTCCTGAGTAGTTGAGTGTGAAGTCGATGAAGATCGGACGGTGTACGAGTTGCTACTGAGATCGGACAATGTCCGAGCAGTTGCGGGGATTGGAAGACGTCTGGGTGGCTTAAGGGATCGGATGGCGTATGAGTGGCTGCGGGGATTGCTAGATTTAATCTTGATAAGTTGAAAGTAGTCGTAGAAGCTATGGGCGAAGCCACACTCAAAGCCATGGTCAAAGCCACATTCGAAGCAGTGGTCGAAGCTATAGCTGAAGCAACAATCGAAACTATAAAAGTTGGAGGCTCTGAGTAATGTGCTCCGAGTACCAGCAATCGAAGACATCAAGCGCGAAGAAGCCATGGTCGTAGCATCGAGATTATGTGCCATGGTCGAAGGCACCATGGTCATAAGCCGTAGTCGGAAGAACGTTGTTGTAGTCAAAAGCGACCAAGTGGCTTAAAAGATTGAACGACGTACGAGTGGCTTAGAAGCATCGGACAACGTCCGAGTGGGACATTCTAGTGGCTTAAGAGCATCAGATGGCGTCTGAGTGGTGTTTCTCTGGACTTGAAGCCGCGGTCGAAGCTCCTCTCGATTACAAGGTGGTCGGAGAGTTCAAGTCGTGGAGCGGTCGGAAAAATTTTAAATGGTGGGGAATTCATGGTTGAAACAATAATTGGTGATAATGGGTGAGTTCCTGGTGTTTGGGGGTTTCCATTTTGGGACTCGGCGGCAGCTGGGGAGTTGGTGTTCGCTGGCGGCGAGGTCTCCTCTCTTTGAGACATTTTGTAGGACTGGACAGGCAATAAAAGGGGGTGAATGGTGCCTGGAGATTTTTCCTCGAAATATTCGTATATCCCTTTTTCTCCAATAGTTACAAAGCTATGAAGACTAGGATATGAGATCTACTTTAAAACAGAGGAACACGTACCTCCATACGACCATATCAGAGAACATTGTGGTCGAATTAGGACCACTCGGCGAAAACGTAACGTGGTCAAAACAGACAACGTGGTCGAAATAGACAACGTGATCGAAATAGACAACGTAGTCGAAACAAACAACGTGGTCGAAACAGACAACGTAGTAAAAACAGACAATGTGGTCGAAACAGACAACATAGTCAAAACAGACAACGTGGTCAAAACAGACAACATAGTCGAAACAAACAACATGATCGAAACAGACAACGTAGTCGAAACCAACATGGTTGTAACCAACGTGGTCATAACCAGCATAGTCGAAACCAACGTGGTCGTAACCAGCGTGGTTGTAACCAACATGGTCGTAACCAACGTGGTCAAAACCAACGTGGTCGTAACCAACATGTCCAATGTGCGGTCGAAAGTGACAAGAGGTTGTAGCGAAGTCCAGCGACCACACGACTTAGGACCATTGAGCGATAGAAAGCAAGTGTGGTCATAAACGACTAGAAGTACCAGAGGAGGCCCACGACCACCAGATCTAAAAACAAGAACGATGCATAGATCTTTGCTTTGTGGGAAGAGAGTAGCGAAAATGACTTTGAGCACGATCCCACATGTCACAGCAAGCAGCAGCATCGAAGTAATCAAATCAAGAACGACAACGTGATTGAAACTTACAATGTGGTCGTAAGTCCGGCAACATGGTCGATATCTTGCATATTGGTCGTACAATCAACTACGACAACGTGGTCGTAAAAAACAACTACGACAATGTGGTCGTAAAATCGACTACTCGACCAAAAATAACTTGGTCAGAAATCGACTACCGAACAGAAGTCCTTGTAGTCGATAACCACCGATACCAAAACCAACACGATCAAAAGATGGGTGCAGTCAGAACCGACGTGGTCCAATGCCAATGAAATGGTCGAACAATCAACGTCGTCGAAGACTGCCGAGCACTCATAGCCGACTGCGGCCGTAAACAACTCGTAATCTACGACCATCAAGCAATCGAAAACCAGTGCGATTGAAAACACGTGAAGTAGTCGAAAGACCGAATGCAGTCGAAGACAGAGCGATATGAGATGGAACTCAATCGTGGACTAAGCCAACGTAATCGTAATGGCGATCAAGATCTCAGATCATAAACATCGCGTCTGCTTCAGTCCAGAACAAAAATCAACGACCACGCAGCGATCAAAACTTGAGCTTGGTCATTACGCATAGAGAGGCAGTCAAAAACTTGAACGTGGTCGTAACGGACTCGGAAGAATAGAGGAAGCTAGTGAAGCGCACAACCACAAGATCCAGAATCTAAATAACTTTTGATTAAGAGTCCAACTGGCCATGAAACTTTTCACACAACTTGGTTAGGGTCTCAGGAGGTTGCTCTGATCTTTAATTAAAAACTTAGCAACTGAAATGAGAGTTTCATGAGATTTCACTGAGAACGCCCAAAACCGAATCTGAGAGAACAAGAAGACAATCAGACCTTGCTTATGGAAATAGAACAGCCAAGATGGCTTTGAGTAGATTTCCCAACACATAGCAAGTCAGATCATCAACAAAACAAGAAAGAACATTTTCTCAGATCAAGAAGAGAGAGAAACAGAATGAAGAACACAAAGGACAAACCAAACCGAAAACTTAGAACAGAGCAAACTCAAACAGAAAGATACACAAAAGAGTATATCAAAGATTGATGTATTGCTAGATGAGATATTGGTTTAACAGCCACTTCCTCGGGAGGACCAAGCTCTAACCCTAAAGCCAACACTCACTCTCAAACAGCCACTACCCTCGAGAGCACCATGCTCTAGCCCTAGAGCCAACTCACCCTCTAACCTAACTCCCATGGGAGGGAGAGGCGCCAGCCACCAGGGCTTGGGCCAACCTTCTCAACCCTAACTCTTGCCTCCCCTCCCCTTTTTATAGTCTCACAAATGGACCCTAGATCTAATGGATCCTACCATTAGTCCACACAGGGGATAACCTGTTAACCCCACCCAACATCGGGCTTTACACATGCACGCTTCTCAAAGCGACTTACATGTTGCCCCAATGACTTGCCATTAAGCATCTCACGCATCTGGATCCCACCAAATCGTCCTTGTTTGCACATGACTCAAGTCATTTGGCGCACCACGTCCTTTTCCTTGTGGATGATGGCACCCGGCATCCTTGACCGTTTGGACATCGTCTCCTCTCTGAGCCTAGTCCCGGTCCACCTCACCGTTGCCCATCATGCCCATCTCTGGTAGCTTCTGCTCTGGTCCTCGTCGTCCCGGCTTGCAACCACCTCACCAGCATCGATCATCTTCGGCGTCTCCCTGACTGTTTTGGACCTCAACACCTCCCTGTGCCTAGTCCTGCCTTCCACGCCTCACCATGACCTAACTCTGAAGTCCTGCAACCAACACAAACAAGCAAACCATCACATAGCACCGCGCAATACACAAAGATCATCAATTTGCATAATCAAAAAATATTCCAGTGAACAATCATATCAAATACTAGTCTAAAACAACTTACGAGTACTCTGAAGCATAAGGCATGAAGTACTCATAGCCCATGAGGTCCTTCCAACAGCCTACGACCACTCAGCAGCCTGCTACGACATCATACAGGTCGCTACAACCAGGTAGCAGACTGCGACGATCATCACATAGGTAGCTACGACTATCGAGCACTTTGGCTACAACTTACCAAAACAAGTTGCTACAACCTACGACAACCACAACCGACGGCCACGATCACCGATCACATAGGCTTGGACTTATGTACCCGATCACTATGACTATTGAGCACCATAGCCTACATCCATCGATTACATTCAGTTGAAGCTGCGACTACCGACAACTGGTCTCTATGACTTATGACTATCGATCACGCGTAGACAAAGCTACGACTATCGATCACAAGCCAGGCAGAGCGCTACGACCACTGCGCACAACGACTACAACCAACGATCACAACAAGGTAGAGCTATGACCATCGACTGGAGGCTACGACTACCAAGTCATAAAAACGACTGTCGACTTCAAAGTCGTAAAATCATCTGACAAACACATGGTCATAAATTCCACTGCCAACCACATGGTCATAAAAGCTATTGCCGATCACCAAGTCATAAAGGCTTCTGTGACCATCAAGTCGTAAAGCCAAAAGTCGTAAAGCCAGCCGACCACTAAGTCATAGAATCGACTGCCGAGTCGTAATAGAGCATACGACCACCAAGTCGTAACAGTGCCTATGACCACCAAGTCATAACAGAGGTTGTCGATCACATGGTCGTAAGGATGACTGCAGACCACCTCTGCCGATCAGCAAGTCGTAAGGCCTCAGCCGACTACCAAGTCGTAACACCTTACAAACGGAGAGCCAGTTTGTGCACAAACCTCAAAAACCAAACTCAACCTCTACACAAACTCTAATCCAAAGGTCAATTACTCAACACAACCATGGGGTGACCTCCACATGGTCTCACATATTTGAATGGCACAGGGCTTAAGGACGGGTTAATAGGACGGTAGCGTTAGGGTTTGGGCATCTATGGGGTTAGAGAAAGCCCAGGGAAGTGACGGCTTGGGATGGGGTTACCTGTGTTGAGCTGTCCACAGTGGGGTCCCATGGCTGAGCGGTGGCGCTAGTCGCCAGGGCAGTAAGGGCTGGGATAGGTTTGGGCAAAGCTTCAACAATGTTTCTATGGGCATGAGGAAGCTGTAGACCAAAGCAATTAAAAAATGATAGACTAAATAGAAGGAATGGAAATTTGAGCTTATTTCGGGTTTTCCGGTGATTGCTGAAGGAGCTTTGGTCATCGGAGTAATTGAGGGTGGGCGGCTCACTTTGGACATCGATGCATCCCATAGGAGGTGCTCGGGGGTTTAAATAGGGCGAGAATGGAAGTTCAGCACAGGGGCAAGGTTAAGGCGGCGGCGGTGTGTGGCAGAGGATGGGAAGGTGCGGGAGGGTGCGGCGCGGCTAGGAGAGGGAAGGTATAGGCTACCTCGGGTGTGTCATTGCGGCAGTCAAAAGGTGATGTGGTGTGTCAGGCACCGACTTTGAGAGAATGAGATTAGAGATAAAGTAGGGAGGTCGGCGAGGTGGTGGTATGTAAGAGCAGTGAAAGAGTAGGGAGGTAGGCAAAGTGGTGGGGTGAGGTTTACGATAATGAAGGAAAGGCATACGGTGGCTTGAGCTAGCAGAGGTGGGTTCCAGGGTGCTCAAATTTGCGGTGCGGGGTTGCTGGACGTGAGACAGGGGAGAGCAGAGGTGGTGACGGGAAAAGCAATAACGGTGGTGGCTGCTCTGACACGTGGTCGGGAGCATTTAGGAGGGTGTTAGAGCAGGAAGGGCGAGGTGGTATGGTCTCTAACCGATTACAATGGTGTGGTAGCAGTGGGAAGCAATGAGAAGACATGAGAGCAGAGAGGCTGGGGCAGCGGCAAAAATATCAGTCTTGGCGATATTCTTGAGCGGTGAGCAGTGGGCACGAAAATGGTGAAGGGTGATGCAGTAGGGAGATCAAGGCATGGATGGCTAAGATTTGAGGTAGACTAGGCCAAGATTCTCAAGAAATCAAATCAAACCAGATTTCAAATTTCTTTTGAAATTTCGGTTTCGTTTCAATCTACCCCTTAAAAAGAATCTCACCCTCGAGATTCATCCAGGCTAAAGCATGGGTTAGAAAAATAAAATTTGTCACAGTTCTGATCCCTTTTCCTTAAGTTGTGTCCTTTGCTCAGGGTATGAAGTAATTGTTATCGTTAAATAGTACTATCGATTATTATCATTTCTTGTTACATCCGTGTTCCATCGCTCACTACTACGAAAGGCTAATACTAGGCGGCTAATCACGAGCGGTTTAGCGGCAACCGTCGTGATATTTTCATAAACGGTTATTAACATGAACCGTCGTGATAATTGAGACATCACGAGACGGTTTTGTTAATAACCGCTCGCGAACTTCCTGACGGTTCTTAATACGAACCGTCTATACCATCGAATAACACGACGGGTCTGTTAAGAACCGTGCAGGAAAGTTCCTGAGCGGTTATTAACACAAACCGTGCGTGAAAAGACGAGATAACACGAGGCGGTTCTTGTTAGAACCGTGCGTAATAATCCATGTCGATTCGTGAGCCCAGACATACAAACTTCTTGGTGACCGACTATCCATACGCTTCTTCCCTTCTTTTCTTGTGGGAGAAGTGTGAAAAGCAGATGGATAGTCGGTCACCAAGCATCGGTATCGTCGTCGGTCACTCTCAAATCTGAAATGTCTTTTTGAACTTTTGTAGGTGGGACCCACATGTCGTGACAGTTTAATAGAAATAGCTCGACCTCGGTGACTGCGTGGCGGGGGCTCGAGCAGCGCCGGGGCGGGGGAGGCAGAGATCGTGGCGATAGCCGGTGGTTCACTCGGTGTTGCTTACTCTATAAGGGTAATAATCCCTTTGAGATATCTCGATGGCGGGGTTGAACTATCACGCACGGTTGTTACTTATGAACCGTCAGTGATACTAATATCCGGGCATCTGTGTAGGTGGGACCCACATGTCGTGACAGTTTAATAGAAATATATAGCTCGACCTCGGTGCTGCGTGGCGGGGGCTCGAGCAGCAGGGGGGAGCGGGGAGAGCGAGATCGCACCGATAGCGGTGGTTCCCTCGGTGTTGCTTACTCTATAAGGGTAATAATCTCCTTTGAGATATCTCGATGGGCGGGGTTGAACTATCACAGACGGTTGTTACTTATGAACCGTGCGTGATACTAATATCCTGACGGTTTGTAATAAAAACCATACGTGATAATGGAAATATCACGAGCGGTTTTTATTACAAACCGTCATCATAGTAACAACCAATCAAATTCATACGAGAGCAGGGAATCACAAAATAAAAGGCAAATATATTAATTTCAATTTTATGCAAATTTATTACAAATGTCGCGAGAGATAAAGAGATTGCGATTCTAATCTTACGGGCTTCGTGCGCTTCTTCTTGAATTTGGGACATGGAGGGCGCTCACCGAGTTCTCGAGCCGTTAAGATCGTCCTTGTCCTCTCGCACTGTTCTCCGGCATTGGCAAATGATCATTAGCGTCGTCATAAGCTCGTGAGGATAGCATGATAAGATTCCTCGAATCTGCCGTTTACGCTTGGCGGCAATGCTATCCATCTGTCTCTCCATTGCCACAAATGCTTCCTCCGCTTTGTGCACATTGTAGAAAAGAACGAGGGTAGCGGTTTCCCTTTCTGACGACAGAAGACAACACCTCCGTCGACGGCGGATGATGAGGTCGGTGACGGATGGAAGCGAGTCGAGGAGGAGGCGGGCGTGGCGGAGGCTGCTCTAGGCGTGGATTGTTGGCCGCTGTGTCGGACTGCGGCGAACAACTCGGTGTGGATAGATGAGAGGAAGGAGATGAGCGAAATACTAGAATCCATATTAGCGGGTGTGATGAAGGAGATGAAGGAGAGGAGCGGAGGAGTCGCTTGAGATCGGGAAGGAGAGATGATGCTAGTAAGAGCGATGCGTGATCACAAGAACGACTAGCAAAGATGAGGTGTACGTCGTAGAAGACCACAGCGCATATTTAACCTTGACACGAGCGGTTCGTATACCAAAGAGGCGCTTCGTATAACGAAGGAGATCGTTACGAAACAAGAGATACGTTACGGTTATCGCGAGCGGTTTTAATAAACAACCGTGCGTGAAAAGTCGGTTATCGCGACGGTTTTAATAAACAACCGTGCGCGAAAAGTCAGTTATCACGCAGCGGTTGTTTATTAACTCTTCGTCTGCGATAACTTTTTCCTGAGCGGGTTTTAATATAAAACCGTGCGTGAATGATCCTGAGCGGTTTGCAATAAAACCCGTCGGTGATAATGCCACGAAGCATTTAATGCGTTGCTCGGGCCGCCTCTTCTTCATTTCGATCCGGATCAGTAGCCACTGCTGCTTTTCGAGCCTAAGCGATTTGAGGCCGATTATTTTGGTGGGAAGAGGCGAGATTGAGCTTTGAAGATTCATTCAATTCATACTTTCTATTGGTGGGCTAGCTCTAGATCGATATGGTTAGTAAGATAATTTATTTTTCTTTAATTGCATTACAATTTAGATTTAAGTAATTGGTGAGTGTTATTGAAGATGGTTAATTTGTAAAATTGTTGGTTATATAATAGTTGTTGTGTTTATAATATGATTTGAGCTAGCAAATTAAACCTCAATATAATACATGTGGCGGTATATATGTAGTAGTAATTAGTTAAGGTATTTTTAATCTTGAGTTGTTATGTATGTACGTAACGTGGGACCGAAAATTTGGATGTATGCCATGAGCCGTGTGAGTGAAGAGTATATTAATGGCGTGTACGCTTTTACAAGAGCCGCCGAGGAGGATATGTTGAATAAGGGGTGGAATATATGTCTTGTCCATGCTGTGCGAGAATTTAAAGATGTTTAGAACAGGGCAAATTGAGCGCACTTGATTCGGAGGGTTTCAAAAAGGGTTATCGTGTTGGACGGTCATGGCGAAGTGAATGATCATATGCTTGCGGATGACATCATGGGTGAAGTGAATGATATGCCGCGGATGACATCGCGGTGAAGTGAATGACATGGCGCGGATGATGTCGATTGTGGTTCGGATACGGATAGGTTGCGATGACAATCGGATCGGATGCTTAGCGATGTAGAAGAAATTATGATGAGAGAGTATGTTAAATTCCGTGGCTTGATGGAGGACTCGGAGAAACCTTTGTTCACGTGTTGCGGTCAAAGTACACGAGGTTGTCGGCCGTGCTTGAGCTGTTGAAATTAAAGGCAAGCAACAGTTGGTCGACAAAAGTTTCACGCATACTGCTTTGGGTCTTTTAGCGGACATGCTTCCTGAGGAAATGAGTTGCCTAAAACCACGTATAAAGCCAAGAAGGTCGTTTGTCCATTGGGAATTGAAGTAGAAAGAATACATGCATGTCCGAACGATTGTATCTGTCATAGTAAAGAGTATGAAAACATGCATGTATGTCCGGTGTGCAACGCATCCCGATACAAACGTAACAATCAATCGGATGACGCGAGGAGCAGAGGTGAAGAAAGGACCTCTGGTAAGGTGGCATGGTATTTTCCTATAATTCCCGTTTGAAAAGGTTTTTGCAAATCAAAGGAGGCAAAATTGCTGCGTTGGCACTTTCGGAGGCGCAAGAAAGATGGAATGCTAAGACACCTTGCTGATTCCGCCCAATGGAGAAACATCGATAGGAGTTTTGCGAGACTTGATGCGAGAACCAAGGAATATAAGGTTCGGATGATGTAGATGGAATGAATCCTTCGGTAGCATGAGCGGTGACATAGCACATGGCCCGTGACTCTGCATCTATAACCTTCCTCCTTGGTTGTGTATGAAGCGAAAGTATATTTTCTTTGTCGATACTTATCCAAGGGCCAAAGCAACACAGGAATGATATTTTGTTACGCACCATAAATGATTATCCCGCCTTGCTAACCTATCGGGCCAAAATACGAAGGTGCCAAAGCTTGTACTCCTTTGTTTAGATGGTACCGAGAGTGTGTGGTGAAACACTCTCATAAAACCGTCTACATGCGTCACCGTCGGTTCCTTGGAGGGCTCACCCATACCGCAAGATGAAGAAACAATTTGACGGAGAGAAGGAAGGCGGTTCAGCTCCAAGACATTTAAAGGAAAAGAGGTTTATAATATGGTTAAGGATTTAGATGTTGTCCTCGGAAAGGGGCGCAAATTGAGGGCTCGTGAGAAAAACACACGGAAGAAGAGATCAATATTTTGGGACTTACCTTATTGGGAGTACCTAGATGTTCGACATCGCATCGACGTCATGCACGTGAAAAAATGTATGTGACGACTTGATTGGTCTCTTCGAACATTCGTGATAAAACAAAGGGCGGCGTCAATGCACGGCTTGACTTGGTGAAATGGACATCGGGCACGAGTTAGCACCGACATGCAATGACAATGGACGAACATACCTTCCCCTGCGTGTTCTGACTGTCCAAGGTGGAGAAAAGCGAGCGTGCGATGCTTGCATGGTGTCAAAGTTCCGTCGGTTACTCGCAGCGTCAAGAAACTTGTTTCGATGCAAGAATTGAAGTTAAATGGCATGAAGTCTCACGATTGTCATGTGCTGATGACACAGATGCTCCCTATTGCAATTAGAAATATTTTACCGATTAGAGTCCGAGAGACAATTATGAGGCTATGTTATTTTTTTAACACAATTGCTCAGAAGGTCATCGATCCCGAAGGACTAGATGCTCTGCAATACGATGTGGTGATGACTCTATGTCATCTTGAAATGTATTTCCCTCCTTCGTTTTTCGATATCATGGTCCATCTCATTGTTCACCTTGTGTGGGAGATAAAAATGTGTGGGCTGTATTCCTCGTAGCATGTACCCATTTGAGAGGTTCATGGAATTCTCAAGTCCTACGTGCGAATCGTTCTCGACCGAGGCGACATCGTCGAAGGTTATGCAAGCGAAGAGGTCATTGAGTTTTGTGTCGATTATATGGCTCGATTCAGCCGATAGGTGTGCCTCAATCTCGTCATGAGGGGAGGCTAAAGGGTATCGGAACTATCGGAAGGAAATCAATCACTCGGATATGGACGCGTATACTCAAGCCCATTTCACGATCTTGCAACACATGGTGAAGTGGCGCCTTATGTTGACCAAAGACACAGGATGTGCTTGACAGCGAGAATCCGGGCGGCGATGTTTGGATCATGAGGCAACACAACGCTCGGTTCAACCAATGGTTGAAGGACCAAATCGCTAGGAGCTCGCAAAGTGAGTTGTTGACATGGTTGGCAAAAGGACCAACATTCTGATTGTGACATGGCAAGGGTATGATATAAATGGGTATACATTCTATACAGGATCGGGATGTAAAGAGCACTAACCAGAACAGCGGTGTTCGCATAGATGCGTTCAGTACCGATGTACGTTGAAATGGGGGGTGTCTCGAAGCAAGGGGCCAAAGGCCTGAGACATACTCGAGATTTTAAGGTATTCGCTATTACACATTACTTAATCCTATGCAGCGATTCGTATTAATGCCTCTTGAATTATTGCTCATTCTATTTTGCGGTGCCACCGGCACCGGGCAACACATGTGGATTCTATGTTTGCCACCATATGGACCTACTCCTCGATTCCTCGAGGATCACCAATTCAAGGTTTATCAATCTTTCCATATTTACTTCATACTTATCACGTTACATATATCGTACATTCATATCCCTATCCACAGTGCGTACATCCCGTCAACCGCATTGGAGCGACCCGATATTTCACGAATTCGAGGAGAGTTGGCGTACTTTTGGTGGCTCAAGTCATAAAGTCGAAGGACAGTTCCACATGCACCATGAATTTTATTGCATTGTAATGCGATGTAATGGATATTTTATTTCAATTCAATTGATTCATTTGCGAAGTGGATACTTTATGTTTGTGAATGAAATGTGATGTGTATTGGATGTTTATGGATGCCTTATATACTTGTTCATCTGCTTGTTTCAGAGGGCATGGCTAGCATTTCTGAGGCTAGCCAATAAATAGGAATAGATTTAGGGGTAGAAGGAATATCACGAGACGGTTTTAACTAAAAACGTGCGTGATTATCATCTACCTGACGGTTTTAGTTAAAACCGTGCGTGATTATCACCATATCACGAGGCGGTTTTAGTTAAAACCGTCGTGATTTTGAGCTATCACGAGCGGTTGAAAAACCGTGCGTGATGACCTCGTATTATTCGACCCATAAATTGAGACGGTTCGCAAAACCGTGCGTGATGACGTTACAGAACCGTCGTGATGACACCTACACGTAGTAGTGGCTTTTGCCTACACCTGTATATCACATGTTATAGACTTATTGTGCCTTGTTACTTTCTTCTATAACTCGTTTGACATGATCTGCTTAGCCTCTATAGATGCTGGTTCTATACATCAATACCTCTTTTTGACTTCCTTCAACATTCTTAGACGTCCTTGGCTAATTCTGCACCAATGCCCTGTGAGTTATATGCCTTTCATGCTGTCTAGACTGAGTTGGCTTCTTAGAGAATCCTTCCTTGGTATATAACTATTCAAATTTTCACTTGTCATACTAATTCTCCTCTTATGGTTTGAAGTTAAAAATACAGTCCACTGCAATTGATTTTAATACATCACAAACTTCTTTATTCCTTATACCATTGTACAGACAGTCTACCTATACTTCCATAATCTTACAACACACCTTAGTCCAAGTAACTTATAAACAAACTACTTGCTTATTCAAAAGTATGGGATAGCATTCATTTCAAGTCCTGGCAGTGGGGTAAGATGCTCACTTTTCCAATTTTTCTGACCATCTTCATTGTCGCTTTTCCTCATGATATTCTTCTAGGGTGGATTTGTCTCCTTTTCCACTCGAGCTTTCTTAGGGTGAGTTCCCGCTTCCTCCATTGGTGGTTGGTATGATGTTAAAGCTTGTCCTTTGGCTTGTACCCGAGCCTCTTCCGTAGGTAAGGATCTCAATGGACATTGACAACGATAATGTTCATTCTGTTCGCAGTGAAAGCAAATTGTATATGCCAAAATCAATGGATCTTTTCTCTTGTTAGTCTTCACGTATCATGATATCTCTTCTTCCATCCAGAGAACTCGATTGACTAAAGTTTGTAAGTCTAGAAATTCGGTGGTCATGACATAACGTTTCATTTTTAGTTGCAAGCCTCTTATAAAGCATCCCATCCTTTTTGCTTCAGTGTTAACATCTTCTTGAGCATACTGAGATAGATGATGAAATTATTGAAGATATTCCATAATAGATTTGTTTTCTTGTTGGAGATTAAGAAAATCCTGATATTTTTTTGTCATAACTTTAGAAGAAATATAGACTTTACGAAATCTCTTCACAAATTATTCCCATGTAATATCATTCTTATTCAGATATATCCACTGAATAGCATTCCACCAGTTAATGGCTGGTTTTGTTAGTTGGTACGTGGTGAAAAGAACTTTTTCCTTATTTGTACATTGGACAGCATCCATCCTCTTCTCGATATCTTGTAACCAATTATTCGCGCTCAGTGGTTCCATTGCTGACGAGAATTTATGTGCTCGAGTCTTCAAAAAAGTTGTAAACTTCAATGCAGTGGTACTTGACACTGACATTGATTCTTCTGGTGATATCCTTACTGCAGCAAATTGTTTCTATATCTTCACTTGTTGTTTCAATATCTTGGTTTGTTCCTACCTACATTCAGTCTGTCTTTTCTCCATGGTAGCTAGGACATCCATCATACTGGATTGTTCTTCCTGATTTCCTTTGTTCATTTATTATGCTGCCAGAGTTGTCAGTGATATTTTGTTTCATGATAACCGAGACTTAGGAACCAGTTCTATAACAATTTTGGGCTCAACAAAGGGGAAGTAAGACTAAAATAGGGACGAGTAAGAAAGTAGGAAAGTTAGAAGTGAGATTAAATCATCTTTCCAATTGCTTTCCTAATACACTTATCCATAATTTTCCATATGTGTGCAAGGATAATCTAACATCTTCTAGTATTCAATATCGATCAATGGACTAATTTACTTCCATGCTATTTCTATATCTAGGTTTAGAATCCAATGGCCTTATTAATTTAGCTTCTACTTCTTGCTATCTATGTCTAGGCTATCTCCCTTAATTACTTAATCTTGGCACCATTGCTGTCTAAAACTCCAACAAATATTATTATTTGTCCGATCCACTGAATATATGATTCCTATTGCATCATCTTTAACTTTATTAATGAAATCATGGCTGTCCAGATCCCGCACAAATCCTGACTTCAACCATGACTACTTAAAACCAATCTCAGATCCATTATAATCCAGCAATATCAATTGCATCACAATTTCCTAGAAATTCAATTCTTTTCGTTATCAACTCATAATCTCAGTCTGCTCATCCAGTAATCAACTAAGCTTCATACTATCTGCTTCTCAATTAATTCACCATTATAAACATCCACCGAGGATAATATCATTGATCAAAGCCTAAAATCCAATAATCATTATCACATTTCTTATTTCTCCAAAGCTTATCCATTCATCTAATTAATCCAATCAACAAATTCCACCAATTTATCTCTTCAAATTCCATTTAATAATCAACATAATTCCACCAAAAATTTGGCTACTCACCACCTCATATTTCAATTTCCTTATGGGTTTATCTACTCCCTTTCACCTACGGTTCCTAAAGCGTAATTCGGTCTATTTATTACAATCAGAAATTTACATTTCATTTCTTTGGAGATTTAGAGTCTGATAAGTAAGGAAAGAATAAGAACAGAGAATATAGGTAAGAACTGAGACAAAATAGGGTAGTAGCAGAAAGCTTTTAACATAATATTTAATTAAAATCAGAAATTAGTTTTGCACAAATTGCTTATATAGCAGCCTAATAGGCTAATAGTGCGGTATAGCTCGGCGACGGCGGCGCTGATTAAACACGAGCGGCAGCGGCTAGGTTGGGCGGTGCGGCGCCGGCCGGCGATCGGGCGGCGGCGAGGCGAGCGATGCGGGCGGCGGCGAGGTCGAGCAGCGCGCGCGCCGAGAGGCACGCGAGCTTAGCGGCCGAGCGATCTTGGCGGCGTCGGAGTTGAGCGGCACGTGGGCGGTGTGGCGCAGGAGGTGGAGCCAAAGGTGAGCAGCGGCAAATGGCGCACGGGCGCAACCGGGAGCAGGCGGCCAGCGGCAATAGGCCAACGCAGGCGGCGGTCTTGGGCGGCGGCGACGGCCAAGAAGGAGGCACATCAGCGGCGCTAGTCGGGCGTGGCTAGAAGGTGGTGGCACGGGCGGCGGCGGCTACAGCGGCGGCTGCGCGTGGCGAGCACGGCGGCACAGTGCTCGGCGGCGGCGGTCCGTGGAGGCCGAGGCGGCGGTCGAGCGACGCCTACCACTGCAACTATTGTGGACTAATAATCCGGACATGTATCCGTTTGAGCTAGGCAGGAACAAGTCGTCCAGACGAATAAAGAGCGAAGTGTACGCGGCAGTCAGTTTCCCGCATGCAGATAACTTCAGCATTTAGTTAGTTTTGAGTCTGTTTTGTAACACGCGGTTTTGGCATGATCTGCTCCTAGATCAATCGGATCTCGGGTAGTTTGTTTTCATTAAGGTTCCAGTTTCGTGATAAAAACAATGTATTCCATTCTTGCGAAATACACTCTCTGATTTTCCCACAATTCTGTCGCTTGTTTTCCTTCAGGCATTTCTCTGAACTTTACTGTAGCACATCCGAAAAGCACAGGTGGTGCTGATTGTGTGCTCTGCTGAGATCGCCAGGGTGTTAGCCGATCCTGTGGCTTGAAAACCAACATCTGGTATCAGAGTTGTAGGAAGAACACCCGGGAATCCTCGGCTCCACGGAATGGCGATGATTCTGCAAGCATTGGCAAAGGAAAACAGCGGTGGGTCGTTTCAGGCGCCGATGCTGAACTCCGGTAACTACACAGTCTGGGCAATAAGAATGGAGGCGATCCTCGTTGCCCAAGGTGTACGGGAGGCAGTGGAGCCGGAAGGGGCAACACAAGTCAATGTGAAGAAGGACAAGACGGCACGAGCTTACATCCTGCAGTGTATTCCTGAAGATATTATCCTTCAAGTTGCAAAGAAGAAGACAGCAAAGGACGTCTGGGAAAGTATTAAGACAAGATATCTAGGTGTCGAGCGAGTGAAGAAGGCGCGTCTACAAACTTTGAAGAGTGAGTTTGATGCCCTCAGGATGGGAGAAAATGAAGGCATAGATGAATTTGCAGATAAACTATGTGCCCTTTCCAGTAAATTTGCTTCTGTGGGTGAGACAATGGAAGACTCATCTCTTGTCAAGAAGTTACTCGACTCCGTCCCTGACAGATTCTTCACTATCGTCGCCGGAATTGAGCAATTCTACGACCTAGAGACAATGGCATTTGAAGAGGCAATTGGAAGATTCAAAGCATATGAAGAGAGTGCACGGTCACGTGGAAACTCCAGCAACACCCAGGGGCAGCTCTTACTCACTCAAGCAGAGTGGTAGGCTCGACATAAGAATGAAAGTGATGAAGCTCCAGCAGGTGGTAGGGGGCGCGGTTTTAGTGCACCAGAGAGTGGCAGATGGCGTGGACGAGGACGCAGCCGTGGGTGTTTTGGTCGGTGGACTCCACGCTCAGAAGGTACAGGCCATGTTAATTTTGTTGGCAATAGTACCCGTGACAAGAGTCATATTAAATGCTATAATTGCAAGAATGCTGGACACTATGCCTCCGAGTGTCAGAGCAAAAGACGGGAAGGAGAAGCCCATCTCACCCGTACTGTCGAAGAAGAGCCGACTCGATCTTGGTAATGTCCCGGAGGGATGTACTCGGTCAGAACAACATGGAGCAACATTGCTCAATGAAGAACAAGAGAAAAGCAAAGAACTCAGCGATTGCAAGAAAGATGAGAGGACAGATATCTGGTATCTGGACAATGGTGCAAGTAATCATATGACAGGGAGACGGGAGTTCTTTAAGGACTTGGATGAAGCAGTCACCGGAAAGGTGAGATTTAGAGATGGATTAACAGTATAGATCAAAAGCAAAGGATCAATTGTATTTATCTGTAAAAATGGAGAACTGAAGCTATTCCAAGGTGTGCACTACATCCCAAATTTGCAAAGAAACATCCTAAGTATCGGTCAGATGACAGAAGATGGAGATGAAGTCCACATTGTCGGTAATAATCTGAAAGTGAGAGAAAAGAATGGGAGGTTATTGATGCTGGTGAAGAAAACACATAATCGCTTGTACAAGATAGTGCTGGAAACAGCTAAAAACACATGTTTACACACAAGTCTGAATGATTCGACTTGGCTATGGCATACAAGACTCGGACACGTTAACTTCAGTGACTTGAGTCTTGTGGAGGAGAAGAAGATGGCAGAGGGACTGCCTCAGCTGACCAAGCCAAACAAGGTATGTGAGATCTGTGTTATGACAAAACAAGTCAGGCAACCATTTCCTCACCAGGCGAGCTTCAGAGCCCAGAGCCCGCTTGAGCTACTTCATATGGATATATGTAGAACAATTACACCTAGTACATTGGGTGGAAAACAATATTTCTATTGATTGTTGATGATTATACCAGGTGGATGTGGATATACACAATAACGACAAAAGGTGAAGCTTTTCAGCATTTCAGAAAACTCAAAATACTTGCTAAAAACAAGACCGGCTGCAAAGTCAAGACATTGCGGTCAAACCGGGGAGGAGAATTCTTGTCCAGTGAATTCACTAGGTACCGTGAAGATACTGGCATTGAAAGACACCTCACGGCACCCTACACACCCCAGCAGAATGGCGTGGTAGAACGCTGGAATCGCACTGTGCTAGGAATGAGCCGAGCACTGTTGAAGGAAATGAGCATGCCGGCAAATTTCTGGGGTGAAGCCGTGAGACATGCAGTATATCTGCTAAATCGTCTCCCGACCAAAGCTCTAGATGGAAAGACACCATTTGAAGCATTAGAAGGAAGGAAACCAAACCTTGCACACTTGAGAGTTTTTGGGTGCACGGCTTATGCGAAAAACACCACACAACATATCAAGAAACTTGAAGACAGAAGTTCACCCATGGTGTATCTGGGTGTTGAGGGATGTAAAGCTCACCGGTTATATGATCCTAGCCGAGGCAGACTTCATGTGAGCAGGGATGTTATATTCCAAGAAAATGTGAAATGGAGTTGGAATGTGGAGACTAACAACACTCTGAATTTTCCAGAGTTCATTGTCATGGACAAACTCTATTCAGAGGAGACAAGCCCAGCTGCTGAAAGTGATAGTGGATCAGAAGAGGGGGCCTTGGCTTGTGATACTTCGAACCATATCGGCGGGAGAAGCAAGTCCACATATTCAGTCAGTGAATAGTCAATGTAACAGCCCAGCTGTTTATTTCAAATTTTTGGTGAAAAAAATTAATTAAAATATAAAATTTAATTTACTTTAGTTTAAAATAAAAATAATAGTTTTGTTTGTGTGAAATTTAAATTTTGTTTGCCCTGATTTTCTGCTTTTAGAAAGCTGGCTTTGAAAAGTAATTTAAAGTAAAAACTTAAAAGTATTATTAAATAAAATGATATGTTGATTTTCTGTAAAAATCGTATGTCAAATTAATTATTTGAATTTATTTGGCTTTTATTTGGTTTTTCTGAGTTTCCCGGAGTTTTAAAATCTATTTTGAAATTACAAATATTTTTATTATGAAACTATAATTCCAACATAAGTTGGAAATATTTTATGAAGGTCCAAAACATCTCCAGGAAGTTCTTTGAATTTTTTTGGAACTTTTGGAAGTAATTTTATATTTTTCTGAGCTATATTTAATTTTCTAGGCTTTTCTGAAAATCTAAAATAAAAAATAAAAAAAATAAAAATCCTCAACTTCTCTCCTAAGGCTGACAAGTGTCAAGCCCTGGCTCAATCCATCCTCGTCCGATTTAATCTCAGCCCTCGCTCTTCTCTTACCAATTCGTTTCTTAGTCAACGGCTTGGATTTAATCCTCCGCCGCCCGATCCAATCTCGTGCATCTACATTCACTTAACCCCTTCACTCTCCATCCAACGGTCCCGATTTCCTCCTTACGCCGCATCGCTCATCCGACCGTCCGCTCTTTCCTCTCTTTCTCTCTCGTTGGTAAACCCGGTCCCACCTGCTAAAGTAATAAATCATTTTGCTTTACAAAAATAATTCGGCCAGAAAAGCAAAATCCTTGCTAACGTCATAAATTTATTTTCCACAGAAAAATAAATCATTTCACTTGATGATGTCATAATTTGATTTTTCAATTCAAAAATAATTCAAGAAAATCGGTTTATTCTTTTATCTCTTTTCAAAATTCCGAGAGCTCGTTCTCTTTCGTTTTAACTCCGATTGAATCCATTCAAACTTTTAAATTCATATAAAATTCTAATCTATATATTTATATCCTATTTTCAAATTTTTGAAATATTTGAATTTATTTGGTTTAAACTAAAGCTTAATTAGAATTTTTATTTAATAACGTTAAATTAAATATTAATATTTGTTAAAAATATTTTATTTGAGTTCCTTGAGTCTCAAGGAATTTTTGAAAAAAAAATTTAGATTTTTTCGAATTTTGTTTGAGCTCAATTTCAAAATCTCAAAAAAAAAAGGGAGAGAGTGAGCGATTCTGCGACCTTGTTCATCTTCTCGTCCATCCAGAGCCGACCGCACGCGCCAGCCATGGCCGCCGTTTCTTGAACTTTGATTTCCCATTGATTTCCTCAACGATTTTTTGTGAAATAAAGTGCATTTAAATCCTCTCATCAAGAGCTTTCAATTCCCTACCGTTTCCCCTTTGATTCATGTGTATTTACACGAAATTAAAACATTACTCTAAATGACAACGTTAATAGATCTCTCTCTCCCGTCCACCTACACCCCTATAAAAGGAAGCACCGGGTGCCCCTCCTTATCCTCACCCAACCCCCGAAATCTCAAAGCATCTCTCCCTTTCTTCTCTCTGCAATCTCTATTTTACTTTTGTGTACCGAGCGCCATTCCTCGGCCTTTTACGATGTCTACAGTGGAGTTCCACCACTTTTGACCATACCATTGGCTTCGTCTTCTCGCGTTCTATGCGGTGCTTCATTCGCCTTCGCCGGAACATCACCGGAGCATCGCCGGACCACCGTGGCCAAACCACGCCGTTGTTCCTCTCCTCGCTGCGAGCTGACCGTGCGTGTTGGATCAAAACCGAGGTGAGCATTGTGTTCCCGACATTCTCCTCTTCGTTTCGCCACCAACCTCACCCTCTAACTCCTCTCCCTTTGCCCGGAATACCGATGTCAACCCGTCGGTCGCCAAATGTCTTCTCCGCCGTGTACCGTCACCATCCGATGTCCGTTGGCCGAGCCGTGCATGCGTTGAGTTCGCCTCGACGCGTTCTACGCCATGCTCCCATCGCCATCACTCGAAGACTCCCTAAGTCCTCGTCGACCTGGTCGAGCCAGACGCTGAAACCGTGTCTTTACGCGTACACCACTTTTTCGGTAAGCGCTTTGATTTTTGTTCGCGTCAAATCGTGTTCTAGCCTCCAAGAAATTTATCTATCATTTTTATTTAATTTTTCGTGGAGCCAATTGTCAGAAATTAAACTTTCCGCGAAAGTGGTCGTTTTCGTCTCCCGTGGTCGATTCGTCGTCTCTGTTGAGTTTTAGCTTGTGCCATAATTTTTCTTAGACTTGCCTCGCCGCGTTCTATGCCGTGCTTCCTTCCTTTTCCCCAAAAAGCCTCCACAAATTTTTGCCTCCGACACCACGCCATGGCCGCCAATGGCATCTCGTGTCCCCATCTGTCCGGCGGTGTTTTTCCCAATCCGTTCACGTCATATCGTGCCAAACCATCCCAGGTAGCTACCTTTCAAATGGTTTTAGATTCGCTTCACTGAGCACCAAGATATCAAGTTTTTCCTTTTTCTCTACCGTCGTCGTTCAAACGTCAATTGTATCATCTCCGATGAAGTTTCAGCTTAGCCAATAATTTTTCTAACTTCACCATGTCATGTTCTATCCTGTACTCACCCTACATCTCCACGTTCCATACTCGGTACTAACTCTCCAACCTGCCGTTGTCGCAACCTCGCCGTCACTGCCGTTTTCCCTCACCGCCAGTGATTTCCGCCGTTCCTCGACGCCGTACCCAGGTCACCACCTTCGCCTTGTCACCGGGGTTCTATTTTGTCCGTTCGCCACCACCTCGCAACCAACCGACACTGTACTGCTCAAAAAGTAATTCTCGGATTTTATTATCATTTCATGTGATATCTAAAACTTCCAGATATTCGTTCTCCCTCATTCGAACTCCGAATCCATTGAATCTTTCTCTTAAATTCATATAAAATCTTAACCTTTCTTCCAGTATATATTATGTATTTTTGTGATTTTATTTGTATTTATTTGTTCATTTGTATTTATCGTTCCGCGCGTAGAACCCGACGTCGCCGAAGAATTTTTCGACCCGCAGCAAGAAAGTGAAGATATCGCACACGAAGGCAAGTCTCCTTTGAACATCTTGAACCTATGTTTGTGAAATGTTTTGATTATTTTAAATTTAATGCATCGCTATATTACATAAAATGATAATTTTTATTGTAGAGATAATAGTTAAACCGATAATTGTTATGCCCTCATTTGACATTGACAACCATGTACCTTTGACACCCTAGGATTTCCTTTGTTTCAATAATGAGATTAATATGAAACTTTGGTAAATGTTTAGTCATGCTATATAACCTTTAGTAACCTTGGAATGGGAAATCATATTTTGTGGAACTAGACTTTTGTTCAGAAATTAGTGGCAATTGGTGTTGCCACTGTTCCTTCAAAAATAAATAAAATGTGAAAATGGTTTTAGACCAGGGCGGATGGTTGGATTGGATTGGTGCGGTTAGCACAAGAACTTGTAAAGTGTATGTTCCGCCCTAGTCAATTAAGGACCGGCGCTTGTGTTTGTCGGGCCGAGCACTACCGTACAACCACAAGTCTATATAGGTGCGACCTAGGCGATTAACTTATGATAGACTAGTTTAGGTACCACCGATGGAAAGTGGGTGCCGGGGTGTCTTGTTTATTCACGATGAGGACATGGTTTCTTGTACTCATACGGCGCAAGAGGGGCTTATTGGGTGGTTTAACCCTTGACGGTGAAACTTCGGTGGTGACTAGCTAGACTAGAGTAAGGTAAAGACTTTGTGATGAATTATCGGGTCTCATGCCAAAGGCGTGTTGACTATTAAGATAACTTGTCTCTTGTGGGTAAAGTTGTACAACCTCTGCAGTGTAAAACTATTGAATAGCCGTGCCCACGGTCAAGGCGGAGCAAGGAATGCATTCACATGGTAGCTCATTGGTTTTGGTTTTAAAATAAAAGTTTTGGGAACCGGGTGTGGTTGGAACTCCCGGAGTTGTCCTGGTGGATGTAGCCAGTGTGGGTGGATATAACTCGTTGTTTTGAATCCTGGCGGTTGGAGCCAGTGTGGGTGGATGTAACCCGTTTTCTTGAACCTTGGCAGATAGAGCCAGTGATCTAGTTTTGGTTGTTGTAACCTTCACTATACCATTTGTTAGTTTCTGTTAAAATAGTTACCTTATTTAAACTGATGCTTTCAAAAATATTTAATGGTATTTGAAATAAAATATTGCTTTGTGCAAAAGAACCATATAACCCTCCTTTGTTAAGCCTTGCATCTATTGCATTTTCCCAAGACTTGCGAGATGCGTTATGTACTCACATGCTACACTCAAAACAAAATCTCAGAGGAATACGAAGCTCAGGAAGGAGACTATGACTACTTCGTGTGTGGATTCGACGAAGGCTTTCCGGAGTACTAGGTTGCGCTTCTCCAGTCAATTGCCTGTGGCGTATTGATGGGTCTTCATCCGAGTTTATTTTGCTTCCACTGTGTTTTGTGTGTGTGTGAGCTCTTGAAACCTCATTTGTAATAAAGAGGCCTTTTGGTCTGTACTCTCTATTATTGTAATAATGTGTTGTTGGTTATGTAATCATCATTTGTTTGTTGTGTGCACTAGCTTTGATCGGGACTAGTCTTTGTAATACGAGGGTCGGGATTGAAATCCGGGGTCCCGGCGATCAGCGACCATCTCTGCTGATGACAATGTCACCTGAATCACATGATGGGCCAGTGCGTTATAAGTCTCTTGCAGATATATATGAAAAAACTAAAGAAGTTACCACCCAATATGATGAAGAGGAAGTGGCAATGTTGGTGCTGTCAGAAGAACCAACAAGCTTTCGGGAAGCTGTTACTGAAAACAGTTGGTATGAAGCAATGAAGCAAGAGCTAGAGTCCATCGAAAAGAATAGGACATGGACACTAATTGAACTTCCTCCTGGGATGAAACCCATAGGTTTGAAATGGATATTTAAACTAAAGAAAGATGTCGAAGGAAGGGTTTTCAAACACAAAGCAAGGCTAGTGGCAAAGGGCTATGTTCAGAGACAAGGGATTGATTTTGAAGAAGTATTTGCACCGGTTGCAAGACTTGATACTGTTCGAGTAATACTAGCACTTGCAGCAAATCAATCTTGGGAGGTACATCATTTGGATGTAAAAACAGCTTTTCTCAATGGAGAGCTAGAAGAAGAAGTTTATGTCACTCAACCGGAGGGATTTGAGGTACAAGGTCAAAGTCATAAGGTATATAAACTGACAAAGGCTCTCTACGGCTTGCGGCAAGCACCACGGGCCTGGAATACCCGTTTGGACAGAAGCCTGAAGGCACTGGGATTCAATAAGTGTGCTCAAGAGCAAGCAGTGTATACCAAGTATGAAAATGAAGTTAGAGTGGTAGTGGGAGTATATGTTGACGATCTTTTGGTGATAGGCAGCAACCCTGAAGAAGTTCAGAAGTTTAAAAGACAAATGATGGCAGAATTTGAGATGAGTGATTTAGGTCCTCTTTCTTATTACTTGGGAATTGAGGTGGAGCAGCAAAAGGATCGGGTACTCCTCAAGCAGTCTGCTTATGCAAGGAAGGTACTATCTCTTTTTGGGATGGAGAACTGTAATGCAACAAGGTACCCGATGGAACCAAAAGCACTGCTGCACAAAGACCCTGAAGGAGAAGCAGTGGATGCAACTGAATATCGGCACATTATTGGTTGCCTCATGTACTTACTGAATACACGACCTGATTTGTCTTTTTCGGTAGGATTAGCAAGTAGGTATATGGAGAGACCTACTGTCATGCATTTCAGGGCAATCAAACAAATTCTTAGATATTTGAAAGGAACAATTCATTTTGGAATTGTCTATTTGAAGGGACATCAAACCGCTAGCCTTTGTGGATACTCGGACAGTGATCTTGCAGGAGATTTAGAAGGAAGAAGAAGTACAAGTGGGATGGCTTTCTACTTTAATGGGAATCTGATATCCTGGTGTTCTCAAAAGCAGAAAACAGTAGCATTATCTTCCTGCGAGGCCGAGTTTATGGCGGCAACAGCAGCAGCATGTCATACACTTTGGCTGAGGAACATGATTGGAGAAATCACTGGAACTGAGCCGAAAACAGTGACCTTGTTTGTGGATAATCGGTCTGCTATTGCTCTTATGAAAAACCCTGTGTTTCATGGTCGTAGTAAACATATTGACACAAGATTCCATTTTATAAGAGAGTGTGTGGAGAGAGGACAAATCAAGGTTGAATTCGTTCAGACTGGAGAACAGCGCGCTGATGCATTGACGAAAGCATTGCCGGGAGTAAAATTGGCGACAATGCGCCAGTTACTTGGAGTCCGTGATTTGGAGCCATGTCAGGATTAGCGGGGAGTATTGTGGACTAATAATTCGGACATGTATCCGTTTGAGCTAGGCAGGAACAAGTCATCCAGACGAATAAAGAGCGAAGTGTCTGCTGCGGTCGATTTCCGCATGCGATAACTTGACATTTAGTTAGTTTTGAGTCTGTTTTGTAACACACGGTTTTGGCGTGATCTGCTCCCAGATCAATCGGATCTCGGGTAGTTTGTTTTCATTAAGGTTCCAGTTTCATGATAAAAACAATGTATTCCATTCTTGCGAAATACACTCTCTGATTTTCCCACAATTCTGTCGCTTGTTTTTCTTCAGGCGTTTCTCTGAACTTTACTGTAGCACATCCGAAAAGCACAGGTGGTGCTGATTGTGTGCTCTGCTGAGATCGCCAGGGTGTTAGCCGATCCTGTGGCTTGAAAACTAACAGCAACCTCCTACTCTGGGCCTACGTGCGTAGCGGCGTCCTCACCGATGTTGGCTATATGCCTATATGCCTAGGATCGCACACTAGCATGGAAGACTAACAATGAGACGAAGAGAGCTCAAGAACAAATAACTTGGGCAAGTTTCTGGTTCTATTCTTTGAAGCTTTTCTCTTGGAAACAAGACTACTACTTGCTTGCTTACAATGATCCTAGCTATCGCTATTTATAGAACACATGGACTCACGCATTCATCGACCATTCGACTTCTTCTAAAATGCGTTCATCATCGACCATGAAGAGACTCCTCGTTACTTGCATCTGCATTTAAATAAAAGACTCCTCGTAGTCGCAGCCAGGAATAACTTCTTCATTCTCCCCCTTAATCCTGGCGTAGCCTAAGATCGCGGACTCGGCGGGTGCCGCATAGTCTCAGCTTCACCGTGGTAATGCTTTTGTCGGTCGTCGGCCCGTTGTTCATCGGTCGAACAAACTCGGCGTCAATTTGTCCACCTTCGACACATTCACGGATAAAATGATACCTTGTGTCGATGTGCTTACTCGGCCATGAAAACCGGATTCCTCATGAGGCGATCGCGGACTTGTTGTCGACGAACAGCTTCATCGTCCTTGATTCTGCCCCGACTAGTTCGGCCATTAACGCTCTAAGCCAGAGTGCCTGGCACGCTGCCACAGTCGCCGCCATGAACTCGGCCTCGCGGGATGAAAGAGCCCTTGTCTTACATACGTGAGTTCCACGTAACCAGCGATCGTTGACGTAGAATGCCATGCCGCTTTGCTCTTCGGTCATCAATATCACCGGCGGATCAGCATGCGTGAAGCCGGTGATCTCCTCTTCTCGCCACCTCTCCTATACACGGTCCGAACTCAATTGTACCTTTGAGATATCGGAGGATGCGCTTCCTGACCTTGTGATGCATCACCGTGGGCTTCTCCATGAATCTACTCGCCATGCCAACCGCATAGGAGAGATCCGGCTGGTGTGAAGAAGATAGCGTGAGGCATCCGATGACGCCGGGTACTCGGTGGCGTCAGCGGGTGTCCTACGGATCCTTGTGCGGTGGGTTCTTGACTCCATAGGAATCTTGGTGGAATTACAATCAAACATGCCAAATTGAATCAATACCTTCTTGGCATATGCGATGCGCTTGATAGAGATGCCACCATCTCCATGTGCCACCTCAATGCCGAGGTAGTGCGTGAGTAAGCCGAGGTCGCTCATCTCGAACTCACCCATCATCTGCTTGCTTGAAGTCTTCAATTGCTTCGAGATCCTCCCCAGTCACGATCAGATCATCCACATAAATACCGACAATGATGCGGCTTTGGCCTTGCCCCTTGTGTACACGGCTTGCTCCTGTGCACCTTTTGAAGCCAAGTCGCTCGACTTTTATCGAGCAGCGTGTTCCACGCGGTGCCTATAGAAGTCCATAGGCGCTTTGCTCAATTTGAGCACTAAGTGCTCCTTGTCTTCCTTGTGAACCCCTCGGTGGGTCACATAAACCTCTTCTTGAGTTCACCATTCAAAACGCCGACTTAATGTCGGTGATGTACTTGCCACCGCGGTTGGCATAATAGCAAGAATGACACGTATAGTGTCGAGGCGAGCAACTGGTGCAAAAACTTCTTCAAAATCAATGCCTTGCCGCTGCACATAACCTTTTTCAACCAACCTGGCCTTATGCTTGATGACCTCACCATCGAGTTCTTCTTGAGTTTGTACACCCACTTAAGCCCAATCGCCTTATGTCCGACCGGCAGCGTGGTGGCGTCCACGTCGCGTTCTTCTCGATGGCCTCAATCTCCTTGGACATGGCTTCCTCCCATGCGGTGACCGGCTGACCTCACGATAAGAGGATGGCTCTTCCATCACCACAAGCATTGCTTCCTCATCGCCTTCTTCATACTCCAACTCCACCGCGGTGCATCGCGCATGATCTCCTCCATGTGCACTGCATCAACAGGTCCATCATCACTTGCCGGCGTGTCCGCGGACCACGGTGTGGGCGGGTTCTTGCCTGTCGGCACCCTCTGCCGTCCTGGTGCACTAGTCGCCACGACTTGTGGAATGGTCGGGACGAGTCTTGTCATGGGCACCGGCTCGCTTGAGCTGCCCATGGCGGGGCCGTGTTGACTCTGTTTGCTCGGGTTGGCCTCCTCATCGAGCACGAAGTCGGGAGACCGATCATCTCCTGCATCTTCGACCACTTCCACTCCACATTCTCTTCAAATATAACATCACGACTTACATGGATCTTGCCGCGATGTGGGTCCAGCAGACGGTGAGCTTTGCAACCTTCCTCGACACCCAAGTACACGGCGTCATTGCGGTCGTCGAGCTTCTTGAGGTGTGGCGTGGTCACCTTGGCGTCGCCGTGCGGTAGAACACTCGGGCGTGTGCCAGGTGCGGCTTCCTTCCTGACCAAGCCTCCAAAGGAGTGCGATCACCCATCGCTTTGGTTGGGAGCCGGTTGAGAGATAGACGGCATGACGCACCGCCTCCCCAAAATCTGCCGACACGCTCATGCTCTTGAGAAGTGGCGCGCCATAGCCATCACCGTCTGTTGCCTTTCCACCACACCATTCTGCTGCGGTGAATATGGTGCGGTGAAGTGACGTTCAATTCACCTTGCTCGCACACCTTGCGAGCTCAGCAAACGAGAACTCACCACCTCGATCGGATCGAAGAACCTTCACGCGGTGACCACTCGCGTTCTCAGCCAGCATTTTTGACTTCATGAATACCGAGCACGCTTGATCCTTAGTCCTGATCACATGCAGCCACATCCACCGGGAGTAGTCATCAACAATTAGCATAAAGTAACGATTACCAGCTGGTGTTGATGGCGTGATTGGTCCACATAAATCAATATGCAGGAGTTCAAGCGGCTCCTTCGCTCGGTAGTTGGCTGCCGCCGAGAATGGCATTCTTATGCCTTTGCCACGGACACGCCCGAAACCACGGTGGTCGGGATGTGTAATCGGCGGCACACCGCCGCCATTCCCTTGATGGCGAGCATCTTCAAGGCTTGGAAGTTGACATGGCGGCGAGCATGCCACAACCATCTTTGGGTCATCGAGGCTTGTCAGCGGACAAGCGGCCTCGCCAAGCTGCAATCGATGCGATAGAGGCGATTCGAGTTCGTCTCACCTTTATGATCAAGCGCGAGAGGATCCTTGATGGACACCTCGAGTACGTCCTCATCCATGAGAACTTCGGTGACCGGTCTCGGTGGTGACCAAGACTCACCATATTGCTGCGAAGTGCGGGATGTAGTACACCTCACGGAGTAGCCATTGATCACCATTTTGCACGCGAAGAGAATTGAGCCCTTACCCTTGATGCACCGATGAGCCGTCGCGAATCTCACCCTCCGTTGACTCCTTCGTCCACTCACGAATTTCTCCTTGTCGCCATGATCATGTGGTTGCCGCACCGTTGTCCGTACCAAATATCGGTTTACCTGAGCGTGCTCGGCATTATGCAGCTCCGACCACGCTTCTCCTCACTGAGCATAACGACATCTTGCTTTGTTCTGCTCGACCGGTATCTCCTTAGAGACCGCCGACAACGATCTTGGCTCGGCGTCGTCGGCTCGCGGGTGAGCCTCCTCCTTCTTCTTGGGGCTCGACATTGTGTCGAATAGTGCCCCATCTCATTGCAATTAAAGCAGCGAATGTGACTCTTGTCACGACCACCGCCGCTGAGCCACTTGCCCCATCTTTGTGTGGCGGTCCGCCACGACCACCTCTACCACGGCCTCTGCCACGACCACCCACCACAGCGGGGTTCCCGCCATCTGCGGAGCCTTGTTCTTCGGCTTGATGACAAATCCTGCTTTGTTCTTCTTAATCGCGCCTCCCACTCGGCTGGTGAGGAGCACCTGCCCATCGGCGTTCCCGCCGATGCCAGTACCCTTTTTGCGCGTGCGCTCCTCAAATGTCTTGAGGCGTCCCACGGCTGCTCGAATGCCAAAGTGTTGAGATCAAAGAATTGCTCGATCTGGCTATCACACGATAAACCGTTCGGCACCGTGTCGACGGCTTCTTCACGGTGGGCATCGCTCGGCGTCCGCCGAGACTTGAGTACAGACGACATAGTGGTGAGCCGACCGGCATCTTGGTCGAGGACTCACATCGTTCATGTGCATGACGTCGAACTCATTTTCAACGTCTGCGGCAGCGCGTCCTTCACTCGATCCGCGCCGACGAACCTCGTTTGAGGCAGTCCACACCGCTAGCCGTCGTCTTCTTCGCCACTTACATGAGGAGGTCTTCAGGAAGCGCTTGAAGGAGGTGCGACCTCGCCTTCTTGTCAAGCCGGGCGTCGACTTACGCATCGCCCGTCGGCTCGACGACCTCCCAAGCGCTTGATCCTCCATCATGGCACGAACACGAATCACCCAAGCGGTGTAATTCGTGTGTCGATTAATAGTCTGGAGCGTTACCACCGACATGTTGTGCTCATGACGTCTCTCCGTAGCAACGATCGACATTGGATTCAATCGTAGAATCTTGGGCATGAACACAGGGAGCTCGATACCAAATGTTGGCTATATGCCTATATGCCTAGGATCGCACACTAGCATGGAAGACTAACAATGAGGCGAAGAGAGCTCAAGAACAAATAACTTGGGCAAGTTTCTGGTTCTATTCTTTGAAGCTTTTCTCTTGGAAACAAGACTACTACTTGCTTACTTACAATGATCCTAGCTACTGCTATTTATAGAACACATGGACTCACGCATTCATACTGACCATTCAGCTTCTTCTAAAATGCGTTCATACTGACCATGAAGAGACTCCTCGTTACTTGCATACTGCATTTAAATAAAAGACTCCTCGTAGTCGCAGCCAGGAATAACTTCTTCAACCGACGCCTGCACCCTCCTCGATCTTATGCTGTCCCCCACCGTCGTCTCCCCGTGCTGCAACCTGGGCGCCGCCGATAGGTCCACTCGCGGGCTGTGAAGTCCGGGGTGTTTGCGGATGCTTGTGTTGGAATTGGCTTCGTCCGTTTGTACGCTGAGTTGCGCCTGCTGGAGGATGCATGGAAGGTGTTTGATTTTATGCCGCAGAGACATTCTATGTCGTGGAATGTTTTGCTGGACTGCTACATGAAATATGGGGAGGCAGGATCATGTCTCCAGGAGTTTCTTAAGATGATTGGCAATGGAATTCGGCCTGATGAGTGCACCTTTGCTGTTGTCCTAAATGATTTGGCGAAGCGGCTTGCAGATCTAGAAGCAATGCTCAAACACTCAGAAATTGTTCGATGCAATGCTAGAGAAGGATGTTGTATCTTGCAGTGCTTTGATCTCAGGGCTTGCAGCCAGATGGATTGATTTTGGTGGTCAAGTTCACTGTTTCAGAGCAGTTCTCACGCAGCTGTTGAGGGAGCGCCTGTGCAGTTGCACAGCGTGTTCAAGACAAGTACCTCGCGGCTGTGACCTTTCCGTTTCGCAAATCACATGATTCCAGTTTACTTGTCACCTTGTCATTGAGTATAATTATCATGACATTCATGCTTTCTTGGCTAATATTATATCACTAAAAGCATATCATTAAGGTTACCTAGCTAATATCACATCGCTTAACTAATATCCCATCACTACAATTATCTGGTTAATATCATATCGCTTGGCTGATATCATAAAGTCACATCATTCAAGTTACCTGGCCAATTTTATATCGCTAAAGTTACCTGACTACTAGCGTATCACTAATGTGGTCTGGTTATTATCATATCGTTCATGTTGCCTGTTTATAGACTTTTAATATTATATTCATATCATGATGTTTTAGGTTACTTTATTTCACCTGCTTTTATATTTATTAGGATGCTCAATTAAAATTCCCTAAAGTTTATGCTTTTAATTAGTGATTTAGAATCTATGCTTAAATCATAACCGGGGGTAGCATATGAACATGTTTTAAATTAGATTTAAATTATTTGACACTCTTTTGATATTAGGGCTACTATGTTTAGTTTCCTAATATTATGTTTCAATAATTGTACGATGTTGTATTTGAGCCATGAATAATGCATGTATTAAATCTGTTAATCTGACTAATAATCACTTATCACATAATAAAACTTGATTGGTTGATAACCTTGCGTGAGCTATATTATAATACATCTTTAGGTTAATCCCTATATCACTATCATCTTATCATTATTCCACATCACCCTCATATCAGAGACTATGACTCCATTTTCAACCATAGCACATCTTTCCACTTCTCATAACTTTATCATAGCCTTATCCTCGCCATATTTTAGTTCCCTCAAATTCATGTTTTATGATCTGTCCATGATGTATCAGTTACCTTATCACCAATCCCATCTCTCCGGTCTCATCGTATTAAATCATTACCATCATAATTTCACCTTAAATCATTCATGACACCCTAACTATATCATGGATAATTCGCTAAATAAAGAACTAATGGTTATCACGCCAGGACTACTCACATATAGGGGTCATTTTCACCCAACCTGGTAACGTACGGGGGGCCGTACATTCTCGTTACATAGGATATTACACCCCATCTGCGGTTATACAGTCGAGGACAAGGTTGTGCCTGGCTATTCTCGTATAACCGGATATGTGGGATGATGTCGCCGGCACCCTTGCTATAACTTGCTATAACTTGCCACGTTACAACTATCTTTAATACACAGTCTCCATGATATCCATATCCCATTTATGACAGTATCTCCGATATCAGTTGTGCGTTGCTTTCATCTTGTACCCGTTGTTTACTTGTGATGCTTGTCCTTTATTTCATGTGGTTGCATTACTTGTCTTTACTCTTATGTTGCGATCGTTGTTGGGTACTAGCTGAGATTTCCAAATCTCACACTTACTCTTTCGGTCTCGGTAAAGGCGGTGGGTGATAGCATCATGCATGGGTGGGAGCACTCGAGTTTTCAACACCGTGGTTTGCCACCGTTTTGTTGTTTCATTCGTTTTTTATTTGGTTAGAAGTAGACCGGTCCCATGTTTTAAATATTTATTCCAGCTTCCATTGGTTCTCTATTAAAGTGTTAATAAAATTTTAAACTCTTTATAATTTCTTTTATTGTATTTATTTATTCTTTACTTTGGTGATGACGTTTCATAGTAATATTCCATATGGTTACGTGAGGTGTTACACTACCGTCGACTATTATTGTAGCGGTTGTCTACGTTAACAAAAGATGATTTGTATGGTGTGCTACTATCTACTATTGAAGATGTCTTTAAATTTAGATCTTGATATCTCAACAGCGACACATAACTACTGATGATGTGTCGTTCAAATCCTAGCTAGTCTGATCCCAGAATTATCTCTTGTGCTATTGAAGGGTCAACAAAAATCAATACACATACTACACCATTTACTATGTCCAACCGGTAAAGACGACCTCACTTATTTCTCTCTACTAGGAAGGTGTCTGTGTATTACAATGGTATCTTAAAATAAACGTAATATTACAGATTTATTTTAGGTCTCATACTATATGAAAGTTTTTTCTCAATAAAGTGTTTTATGAAATTCAAAACAATTTATCTTGTGTTAAGTGATTTAATCAAAAAAATTTGAAACTAAAGTTTCTTTTAGATTTTCTAATTTCTGCAAGAATATATGAACTATTTCTTACGGTACTCCTATATTCGAAGCATATCTTAAAAATTTTCACTAAAAAAACAGTTCACATGCTGCAATGTAGAGATAAACTCTTATTTTATGTTAGTAGAGATAATATAAGTGCTGCAATGTAGTTCAGTCTTCACAAGAGTATGGAAAAGAATCTGACCACCCTCCTCGTTTTCATCCTCCTGCTCTTGATTTGTTTCTGCAAATCCGATGACCGCCTAACACCTGCAAAGCCACTCTTCCCCGGTGACAAGCTCATCTCGAAGGGTGGCATCTTTGCTCTTGGCTTCTTCTCCCCAACAAACTCAGCTGCAAACTTATATGTTGGTATATGGTACCATGACATTCCCGAGCGAACATACGTGTGGGTTGCCAATCGCGACAACCCAATCGCCAGCAATTCGTCCGGGAAGCTGGTTGTGACCAACAACTCTGACCTTGTCTTGTCAGACTCCAAAGGTTGTATCCTTTGGACGACGAAGAACAACATCACCACTGGCGACGACGGAGCTGTCGCTGTGCTGCTCGACAAGGGGAATTTTGTCCTCCAGTCGTCGAACGGCACGGACATATGGCAGAGCTACGATCACCCGACCGACACTGTTCTCCCTGGCTGCAAGTCGTGGACGAACTACAGGACCCACATAGCAGGGCGCATCGTTGCTTGGAAGGGTTCTCAAGACCCGTCCACCGGCAACTTCTCCGTCAGTGGTGACCCCAGCTCGGGCCTCCAGATCCTCATCTGGCACGGGGCAAGTCCGTACTGGCGCAGCGGGTTGTGGAACAGTGCGACGATCTCCGGCCTCACCGGATACATCCAGTCCCAGATCGTCGACACTGGGGAGGAGATCTCCGTAACGTACAACGAAGCCGACAGCTCGCAGAGAACGCACTGGAAGCTGGACTTCATGGGCAACTTGAGGTTCCGGATCTGGAATAACCAATCGTCGTCGTGGATGAGTGGCTTTGAGCGCCCCGGCACTGGAGGTGGAGGTTGTATCCACTATGGCTCGTGCGGACCGTTCGGCTACTGCGACATCACAGGGGCCGTCCGGGAGTGCAGGTGCCTCGACGGGTTCGAGCCGGCCGGTGGCTTTAGCCACGACTTTTCCAGAGGATGCTTGAGAAAGGAGGCGCTGAAATGCGGCGGCGAAGACCAATTCTTGACCTTGCCAGGGATGAAGGTGCCCGACAAGTTCTTTTATGTCAGGAACAGAAGCTTCGAGGAGTGCGCTGCTGAGTGCAATCGCAACTGCTCGTGCACGGCCTACGCCTATGCCAACTTTTATACCGTCACGATGGTTGACCCGTCAAGGTGCTTGGTTTGGATGGGGGAGCTTGTCGACACGGAGAAGGCCGGCGACATTGGTGTGAACCTGTACCTTCGGCTCGCCGGTTCTCCGGGTATGTACCGTTCGATGCCCGGGTTGTTTTTTCTGAGCGACATCGGTGCCCTCAAAGTGTGCCGTAGCACTAACAACCTGCGCGTCAAACTACACACACCAACTTTTATACCGGGGACATATCGTCATTATAATTCATTTATTGGACAAACTCACGAGTTCACCATTTTTTTTTTGAGAAAATCTATAAAATGGTATACTGTTTTGTTGGATTCGACGTTATAGCTCGTCTCCGGCGAGGGGTGCCGCCACCACCTTTCCTGGGCGAGATCATCGCGGTCCCCGAGATGTACAGGGAGGTTGGAGAAGCGGTGGAGGGTGTCGGGTGGCGGCAGAGGGCGGTGGATGGCGCTGGAGGGCGGCACAACGAGGCGGCGACGTAGTGAATTTTAGGTTGGACGGGATAAGAATGGCGGGGAAGGGAAGAGGGTGGTGCGGCGGGGCGGGGTTACCGCGGCTGCCGGTAGTGGAGGAGGGGGGGGGAGGTGGAGGAGAAGCAGACTCGGCCCATGTTGAAGAAGTTGGGAAGGGCGGCAGGAATGGAGAAGAGAGAGGAGAGGAGGGCAACGGTCGGGGTCGAGAAGGAGGCGGGTGAGGGAGGGGTGGCGGGCGCATTCGAGAGAGAGGTGGGGGGAGCAGCGGCAAGGGGACCATATGCCGCCGGGAGGACAGTGCACTAGTTCCTCTCTTTTTTTTTAAAGAAATGGCAACAGTGTTTTTCCATATATCAGAGCTGAATACACAGACACCATTTCTTCCAGAAAATAGCTACATGTCCCAGTGTCACTTAAACACTAGCTAGAGAAATACTTTTGGGCCTGCAAGTACAGTTTTCAAACATGATCTGGGAAAAACTACTAGACGACTGACGATTCCAATTTACCCTATCCCAACTGTAATGCTGGGGATGCTTAATTAGATTGACTGATTGGTGGAAGTATTATATGCAAGTAAATCGATACTCCTCGCAAAAAAAGAAGGTAAATCTATACTCTCGAAAGCTAAGCTTGATGCAGTAAATTCTATTCACTCTCTTTCTTCACAGGACACAATTCTGCAGTACACAAGAAGAAGAAGAGCAGTATGGTAATAAAGATTGTACTCCCAATTATATCATGTCTGCTCATACTCGTATGCATATATCTTGTCGGTATATGCAAGTCAAGAGGTAGACAAAGAGATAACATATTAACACCTTATAATATACTGTTGTTCGTATAATAGTGTTGAGTTTGACATTACTGGTATTTCTATCAGGCAAACGACGAAACAATGAAACCATGAAAAGACCGGTGCTGCGACACTTGAGCAATTTTCATGAACTTTGGGATCAAAATCTAGAATTTCCATGTGTTAGCTTCGAAGACATTGCCGCTGCAACAAACGGTTTCCATGACGCCAAAATGCTTGGAAAAGGAGGTTTTGGCAACGTTTATAAGGTTTATAAGTTTTTTACCTTGCCAATTACAACAATGGAAAATGCGACGCTTCTGGTTAATTCAATAATGTTGAAATCACACAGGGAACATTGGAAGATGGCAAGGAAGTGGCTGTTAAAAGGCTTAGCAAGGGTTCTGAGCAAGGGATAGAGCATTTTAGAAATGAAGTAGTTCTTATTGCCAAATTGCAGCACAAGAATCTAGTTAGACTTCTCGGTTGCTGTATTCGTGAGGATGAGAAGTTGCTTATTTACGAATACTTGCCCAACAAAAGTTTAGACAAATTCCTTTTTGGTATGTTTTAATTACGTACTCTAAAAGGATAATCTTGAATTGACCTAACAAACATATCTTGAATTGACCTAACTACGTGCTTTTCACTCCTATCCATCTCGTTCTTGGCAGATGATGCAAGGAAGTCTATGCTTGATTGGGCAACAAGGTTCAACATAATCAAAGGGGTAGCTAGAGGACTTCTTTATCTCCACCAAGATTCGAGAATGACGATAATTCATAGAGATCTCAAAGCAAGCAACATCTTGCTGGATGCAGAGATGAACCCGAAAATATCAGATTTTGGAATGGCAAGGATATTTGGAGGCAACGAGCAAGAAGCAAGTACTAAACGAGTTGTTGGGACATAGTAAGTAATTCTTGCGATTGCTCTTTTCAACATATTATTTATGCTCTCAACATATTATTTATGTGCTTTTTTGCGAAAATATTATTTATGTGCTTGGAATAATCCAAATTACATACTTGCGTGTGAAATAATTCATATAGCGGTTACATGTCACCTGAGTATGCGATGGAGGGCATTTTTTCGGTCAAGACCGACACCTATAGCTTTGGTATTTTGGTACTGGAGATTGTAAGTGGATTGAAGATCAGCTCACCTCATCACCTTGTGATGGATTTTCCAAACCTTATAGCTTATGTAAGTGTTACCAAACGCTTCAAATTTGGACAACTCAAACAGAATATAGCCAATAAAAATCGGAACTTTATCGTCATGTTTCAGGCATGGAACTTATGGACAGATGGAAAAGCAAGGGATTTCGTGGACACATTGGTTTTGGAGAGTTATTCACTTAGTGAAGTCCTCCAATGCATCCATATAGGACTACTGTGTGTTCAGGACAGCTCGAATGCTAGGCCACTCATGTCAGTAGTTGTGTCCATGCTGGACAATGAAGCCATACCGCGCCCAATGCCGAAGCAACCTATATATTTTGCACAGAGGAATTATGGAGCCGAAGAAGCAAGAGAAGACTTGGAAAACTCTGTTAATAACGCGAGTCTGACGACGCTAGAAGGCCGCTAAATGTTTACAGTAAAAGCTATTATAGTGTATGAAGATTTCAGTAATTGTGTAATTGTATAATTCACTACCGAGATTTTTAGATATTCGAAAGAATGTGTTCCATAGAAGGTTTGCGTTGATTATACGTGCTTAGGTGGAAAGACTTTAATTTGTTTTAGCAAAACAAGACTGAGTTTACTTTCTAAAATTAAGACAAAAAAATAATAATTCCACGCTTCTTGCCTTTACTTTCATGAATGTACGTAGAGGAACAAGTTCATTGAGACGCCTCCAGTGACAAATCTCACTAGCCCTGACCACCTCCTCCGCCACCGGGTTCATGCTCTTGATTGGATAATCGTTTGCCCGGCTCTTAATCCTCTTGAGAATCACTGGCCGGTTCTTAATAACTGAGCCGCACAGCTCCGAGCAAATGTAGCTCCCTACTCTCCGCCCCATGAAGCACGCCTGCAAGTTCACATTTTGCATAAGCGCAAGAAACAAGCATCCATGGTATTGACAGGAGATGTGACGAACAAGTAAAATTTTGAACCAACCGAACAAGTAAATCAAGGGAGCAAAATTCCTACTTTTAACATCTACCAGCGATTGAACTAAGAAGCCCTATTGGGTTAGGCATACTCACTTGAGTATGGTCAGGAAGGTCTATCTGACCAACCGCCGCCATCCCCAATCCGAGGCCAAGGAAGCGCCGGCGAACAGCCCAGGACCAAGCAGTGAGGTGTGGCGCGCGGGGAGGGAGGCGGTGCGCGTTAAAAAAGGATTTTGAAATAGATTTAGGTTGGTTTTAATGTCAGATAATGAAATTCTATGACTATGAGAGGTACCAACTGATTCTAAATGGTCTGGTATCTCAATGAACGGAATGCCCATTTTGATAACTAAATTAAGGCTCTGACGGCAAGTTGGCTTTTATTTTTCTTTTTTTGTTCGGTCATTTTCGATAATTCTTGTAAATCTGATTAATTATAATTGATGCATGAAATGATCTCAGATGTAATTTAATTTCTATATTTACTGTATGCATGGCAATGGATGTAATAATATTGAGTTTCAATGTATGTTGCAAATTGTATCACTTTACTTTGATGTCTTTTATTCAATTTAATTGGTGTATAATTTTGATAATTAACTAGAATGGTTACAATGGCGATGCTAATTACGCAGATAACTACGATGGTCAACGTGCGAATAGTGACTAGGGTTAGTATAAAAACGCGGGACGTTGTAGGTTCTTCTCAGATTTTAGGTTTTGAAACATTGAAAAATCCTTTGAACATCAATTCTTGTAGATATGTAGCAAGCCATCGATTCCACTAAATTTCTGTGTAGTTAAAACGTAATGACAGACTGGTCGCGATATACTTATCAATTCCATTCCGGTACTGGACGAAATGGTTGGAGTATACCATATCAGCACATAAAATAGCATATAACAGTGTCAGTCCCGTACCAGCCCCAATATTAGCCAATACCGGGTTATTCCATGTCATTCATTCCGATTCCGGAGCCTGTATGATCAACCTACATATATAATACTAGTGGCTCAGTGATCACCACATGAAGCCCTTAGGCTCAGACCCGAGTGAAGGAAAAGAAGCCATCCTCTGTTGAAGTTAATCCAGACTTCATCAATATGTTGTCCGAATCCTGTGGAGTAGTGGTGTTTACATGTAGTGAAGATGTGGCCTTACGTGTATTTGCTAGTGGTAGGCTGCATGCATGCCATAGTGTTTGGCCGAGTCATGTAGCCATGAGAGTAGAATGGGCTGTTGGCTTGCATGTTTGGCTGTTTCTGTTGGTGGCGCATGAAGTGGTCATGATCCAAGGTTTTAGGATCAGGAGTTAGTCCACTGTGTGCGTGCGTGGGTTATGGCCTTAGTGGCCCGTGGGGCACGGCACGAATGTGCGCAGGAGGCGAACTCCGGGCGGACGGTCAGCGCGGCGCCGTGCTCGACGAGGACGGCGTGGGCGAGCCGCCGGTCGGTGATGATGATCTCCAGGCGCGAACCCATGCGGAGCGCGAGCAGCGGGCCATGACGCGCGTGGAGGTCGCTCATGGCGCGCAGTATGTCGATGCCCGAGTGCGTCAGCCACAGCAGGATGCTGAGACCCGGCACGACGACCGGACCCGGCGGCAGACGGCGGCGATTCTTGCCATTTGTATCACTAGTGTTCCTGCTATGGGAGAAGAGGAAGAAGACGTGAGGTTTTATAGAGAAATAGGAGGCATTGCACTAGCAATGCATGCATGCAGGTGCAGCATCAGCCCACTAGCAGCGCATGCACAGGTGCCTACAGTGGGTCAAGAGATTCCCCGAAGTTGAATAGGAACAGAACGACACAAGTTGGGTTGTGTCTCCAGTGTTCCTTATGTTTTGTCTTCATAGAGCTTAGTAGTACAAGAGAATAGAGGTTCTCTCCGTCGTACTCCAGTGTAGCTCCAGAGTGTTCTCTCGTGTTAGTTGTGTCCATGAGAAAGCGTGAGTCCTTGTAGATGTGTCCAAGAACTCACTAATGTAAGCTCTGGTCTGAGTCTCTGTCGCCGATGGTACCGGCGAAAGACAATCGGAGTTGAGGTAGAACCAAAAGACGCTGGCAAGTTATGTCACCGGCAGCATGGTCAACAAGAAGGCAGCAAAACTCCGTGGAGATGCGTCAGGAGCATCGGGTGATGAAGTCAGGATTATGGAGGTGAATATTGAAGTTAATCCAGACTTCATCAATATGTTGTCCGAGTCCTATGGAGTAGTGGTGTTTACATGTAGTGGAGATGTGGCCTTACGTGCATGTGCTAGTGGCAGGCTGCATGCATGCCATAGTGTTTGGCCGAGTCATGTAGCCATGAGAGTAGAATGGGCTGTTGGCTTGCATGTGGAGTTGGAAGGAGCGCAGTGGCCGTTTCTGTTGGTGGCGCATGAAGTGGTCATGATTCAAGGTTTTAGGATCAGGAGTTAGTCCACTGTGTGCGTGGGTTATGGCCTTAGTGGCCCGTGGTGTATAAAGCTTATGTATGTAGTTAGTTTGGGGTGTTGAATTATAGAGAATTAGAGAAAACGACTCTACTGTTTGTCTTCTTACTTGAGAACTCTAAGAGAGAAAACTATGAGTGAGGTCTCGCCGGGTGCCTGGACCAACATCCTCTATGGCAGGCCAATGCTCCGCCGCACCCACAAGGCAACAATACATGACATCCAGGTGTTAACTTAGGTATAATACTAGCGCAACGATTAACACCTGGACGGACTAGGCTAACCGTAGCTAGCATGGTCAGAGTTGGATTGCTTGTCCAATACAATACAATTTCCTAGGATTTTTGAGAAATCAATACTAGTAAAGTAGTATTATCTGAAACATGCATATGGATGCCAAAGCATAAATCTATCTATTTACAACACCATGCCATATTATACCGGGTATAATTGAAGTGACATTTTATTTTTATGCTATGGTTATGTATTTAAAATAAGATTTTAAATAAATTATATATACATATAATTACATACATACATACATACATATATATATATATATATATATATATATATATATATATATATATATATATATATATATATATATATATGGAGCATATCTAGTGCAAAAGCCCCTTTCGGTGTTAACATGTGAGCAGCATGGACCATCGGATCGGCGCTACGCTTGGATTCTTGGGTGGAACAAGGGGATCACTTATGCCATTTGCGGATAACCCCGCCTTCCTTCTCCGCTTCGTTTCTCCGGCATTGTATCCGCCTCCCTTCTCCCCTTCTTCTCATTCCGACGCATCCGTTCTCTCCCTCTCGCCTCCCTCCCCAGCATCGTCCTCCCTGTTGATTCCGCCGCCGTCGCCGCCGCCGTTTCTTGGCTCGTCGGCCTTGATCACCCCCGCCTCCTTCTCCCTCCTGTGTACCCCTTCGCTCCTCCTCTCGCCTCCCTCTCGCGCCCTACAACCTCGACGATGGCGCTGCCCTCCCCGGCCCGCGACGACTTGGCCGCCCTCCACCTCCGAGCTTCACCCAGTACCAATCCTAGGGCCCTCACCGCGCAACGCTTGCAGTCCCATCCCGACGGGCCCTAGGGTTAGGGTTAGGAGCAGCGCTGCCTCCACCCCTGCATCGCCTTCCCCTCCACCAACCTGGCGCCGCGTCCCTCCCTGCAGCACGGCCGCCCCCCTCCACCTCAACGGCCGACGCCTCCTCCAGCGCTGCACCACTACCCCCCTCCAGCACTGCGCCACTGACACCCTCCAGCAGTGCGTCGTCGCCTTCCTCCTCAGGCTACAAAATGAGAAAACGAAATGGAATGTGCGAGGAAGCTAAAGCCTTGTTTCGATTGGTGGGCAGTAGAAAGCGTATGTTAGTCTAACTCTTGAATCAGTGTATCACCCTCCATAATTTGTGAGTTCGTGTAACAACTAATAATATATTTTTCCATTAGTATTCTCAAATTTGTTATAATCTTGTTGACTCCTGAACCATTGGGAATAGGCATATGCAGAAAAAAAAAATACAATTTGCAAATTTGCAGTTGATATGTATTGCTTACAGTGTAGATTTATGGTCTTTCTTTTGATGTTTTTGTTCGGGAGAAATGCTCTATTACCTTAGTGCTTATGCTAGTTCATGTACTTATGCAAATTGGAACTGCAAATTTCTTCTATAGCCTGAGAAATTTGTTTCCAGAATTTTACGGAGACTGCAAATTGGAAATGTTATTCAGAAATGGATTGAACTGGAGTTAAGCTGTTATAAGCAAATTTGGCTGATTAGATCATGTTAAGCTGTTATAACAGATCATGGAACATCAATGGCAATGAAACATGGAACATCAATGAAAATGAAACAGAGAAAATTGATCTGTCAATTGCCATCACAATATTCAGTGCCAGATTCTATTACATGATTCAAAACATGAATATCACCTGAGCTTTTGAATGAATCCCCCCCCAATACATGGGCATTACAAAGCCATTACATATCCAACAATGAAAATGACACAGTACAAGCAAAATTACAAGGTCATGCATCAAACTCGATTTTCTTTACAAGATTGCATACATGTTCATTTGCTATTTTTCTTTACAAAACTGCATACTCTCCTTTCCTCCTGTGCTTCATACCAATTTTCTCAAATTTCTTCCCGTCCAGCAATCCAATCTCTCGCAACTAACATGCATAAACAACAGTTGGGTATACCTGCAGCTAAACTAAATCACAAGAAAACAATTAATTTCACAAATTTTACAAGCCTCATACACTTGATAACACAGAAAATTCACACCACCTTGCACCTCAATTTCACAAATTTCAATAGAAAACACTCAGTAAGCACAACTCCTAACCCTCACTCGGCGCAATGCTGGAGAGGGGGGGTGGCAGTGGCGCAGTGCTGGAGGGGGGTAGTGGTGCAGCGCTGGAGGAGGCGTCGGCTGTTGAGGTGGAGGGGGGCGGCCGTGCTGCAGGGAGGGACGTGGCGCCAGGTTGGTGGAGGGGAAGGCGATGCAGGGGTGGAGGCAGCGCTGCTCCTAGCCCTAACCCTAGGGCCCGTCGGGATGGGACTGCAAGCGTTGCGCGGTGAGGGCCCTAGGATTGGTACTGGGTGAAGCTCGGAGGTGGAGGGCGGCCAAGTCGTCGCGGGCCGGGGAGGGCAGCGCCATCGTCGGGGTTGTAGGGCGCGAGAGGGAGGCGAGAGGAGGAGGCGAAGGGGTACAGGAGGGAGAAGGAGGCGGGGTGATCAAGGCCGACGAGCCAAGAAAGCGGCGGCGGCGGCGGGAATCAACAGGAGGACGATCTTTGAGGGAGGCGAGAGGGAGAGAACGGATGCGTCGGAATGAGAAGAAGGGGAGAAGGGAGGCGGATACAATGCCGGAGAAACGAAAGCGGAGAAGGAAGGCGGGGGGTTATCCGCAAAATGGCATAAGTGATCCCCTTGTTCCACCCGCAAGAATCCAAGCGTAGCGGCCAGATCCGATGGTCCACAGCGTCGTTCACATGTTAACACTGAAAGGGGCTTTTGCACTAGATATGCTCCTATATATATATATATATATATATATATATATATATATATATAAGGTTAGGATAGAAATCGAGTAGAGTACGGTACACGCCTCGGATGGGGTCATGGCGAGTGCAGGTCGAGTTGCGGAGCACTACCGGGAGAAGGCTGCGCGACTGCGAGTCGTCTGCCGCTTCGCCCCCACCGCGTCAGTCGACCGCTTCTCGCGTTGGCTATCGGCAGTGTCGGACGCCTGACGCAGCGACGAGCCGAGCCGCCCTCCGCTCCTCCAGATCGCCCATCACTCGATGGACGTCACGTCTCCCATCAGTTGGCCTCGGCCCTGCACTCCCTTGCGCGGCCAAGCTAGAACGGCTGCCACGTCCAGCTTTCCGTCGGCGTAGCCGGGACTCAGCCCATAAAACCCATACAGGCAGCAACTAAACGTTCCTTCCATGTCCCTAAATGTTCCTGCTACATTTCTCGCCGCCGGCTGCCTTGCCCGATTGCCCCGCGAGCACGTTAGCCGTTCCGGTGTTCCGTCCGCGCTCACCCGGCTCCTCTGAGCCGTGTCGTGAGATGTCCACAAAAACGTTCCCAAGGGCTTACCATTCTCTGTGGCTATTCGAGACATCCTGCGTACGCCGCCTGAGCTCTCCGGACGCGCTTATGTGAGGTTTCTGTGGCAACATAAAGAGAGTAAATGGTGCTTTCTAAATTTTTTCCTTAAGTATTTTTTAATCCTATTCTTTAATATCTATAGAGTTATAAAGAATAGAATCCTCAGACAAAATCCCAAATCAAATAGCTCAACGAATTGAAAACTCCAAACTAGCAAAATCTGAAGGTCAAACCATTTCAATCTACTGGTCTGACAGTATGAACAGTAAATTCAAGCAAGTGAACAATACATTCCGGTTAGACTGCTATTGTAGTACCGATTAGACCGCTGCTATAGTAATTTAAAGATGAACATGAAAATCAGCACCGTTGCGAAACTAAAATCTACATATCTTTTGATCCGATGATTCAAAAGCTGTGAAACTTTATACACACCTTATTTAAAGTCTCAGGAACAAATCCATATCAAAGCTTGGACTTTTTTGAGATTAAAGCAATATTGCATTAAAATCAGGCAAAGATGCATCCGCACATGCCACAGCAAATAAGAGCATCGAAGAAATCAAGCCAAAAAAATCATCAGATCACAAAATCACTTGGTGAGACTAAAATCAAGCAAAATCGAATTTCTTCATGAACTTGTTACCAAAATATCTAGATAGACGGAGATTGATTTTTAGAGACTATTTTTATCTCTTATTCGTCCTTAGTACAACAAGATCAAGAAAATGGAAGAGAAGAGAAAAACCAACCAAGACAATAAATCAATCAATACAAAAGATATTCATAGAGATGAACATATATTGATGTGTTATTACTTGAGAAGGAAGTTTTATTGCCTGTTGGACCGGTATGGCAATAGAGGAGGATTGAATGGTGCCTTCAAATCCCCCCTCCAAGTATTCACCAAATCTTCATTCCAATAGTTATAAGAAGTTATAAAAATCAAGAAGCCAAAAATCTGAAAGAAATCGCATGCTGTGTTTTTTGGGCGAACGAACAGTAAAAACAAATTCAGTTTCAGCACTATATTAAATCTAAAAATTGACGAAACTTTTGATCTATAAGTCTTAATGACTTGAAACTTGACCCAAGTCTGGATCATGACCTTGAAACCTATCTCAACAAAAACCTGAAATAACTTGAGAGAATTAGGATATTTTGATTCATGAAGCTCTGTTGCACCAAAATCGGGTCAAAACTAAAAAATGAACTAACTTTCAAGCTAAATCTCCAAATCACTTAAAATTTGATATGCACCTGCCCTAAGATTCAGGAGCCTATTCCAATCGACAATCAAGAAAATCGTTACTAAAATTCTGACATTTTTTCGTTTAAAGAAAAGTTGCACTAAAATGAGTCAAAAACAAAAAATAGTGAATATGACCTGCTCGTGGGTAAATGATGGCTAAGATAGCTCTAAATGATTTTTCACATGTCCCAGCAAGCAAGAGTACTAAAGAAATCAAATCAAAAACCCTTGCATCACGAAATCACTTGTTAAGGTCAAAATCATGCAAAACTGGATTTCTTCATAAACTTGCTATCAAAACATCTAGATGGGTGGAGATTGATTTCTAAAGGTTATGTCAATCTCTTATATAGCCTTGGCGCAACAAGATCAAGAAGAGGGAAGAGAAGAGGCAAAAATAACCAAAAGAGGAAATTAATAACACACGAGAAATTCAAGAAGATGAACAATGATTGATATATTGCTACTTGAGAAGGAAAGTTTTACAAGCACTCTACCTTGAAGGACAGAGAGAACACCACAACATACTATACTTCTCTCAAACCCTAACCCTAGGACTCATGAACACTTAACTCAAGAGAGGAAGGTTGTATGGTTAACCAAGTCTCCATCCCAACCCTTAAATACATGGGCTAGCCAGGCACATCTAACCTTTAGTGGATACTATTCACTTAGCATGATACGAAAAATCCAATAACCGCACACACATACAGGTTTTAATTCACACACTATACTTATGCACACTTTTCAAAGCACATAAGTCTAAATCCGCTAAGTCTTTAGTCTTGATCCAACTTGATCTTTTTAGCTTCTCCTTGACCTAAACCGTTCTCCTAAGCGTAGCTCAAGCGTCGTGATTTTGCTTCAAGGTAGTTTCTGGTATTTTGGTCAAACTACCAAAATACCCTTTCTTAACCCGGTCATCTCCTTCTATTGCAAGCAATCACCACGCTTGCCACATGTAGGTGCACCACTAGCTTACCACGTATCGGCAAGTCTCTCCCATTCTGGTTCCACCGGACCATACCTCACTTAGATCGACCAAGCTACTTGGTGCGAATCCACTGTTCGAAGTTCTCTTCAACATTTTCCGCCTTTCTCGTGCCATGTTTGAGCTCACCATCTCACCCCGGCATTCTCGATCGTTCTAGGCCTCGGCTACTCCATAAGCGTAGTCCCAATTCTCGCCCTTGACCACGGTTGACTCTAAGTGACCTTACACATTCAAAGATAAAGAAATCATTTCTGAACATAAGTTTTTCACAACTTGACCCACATTAGCAATAACATATCTCATGCATTCTATAACCACTGACCTAAGTCACCAAATCATTCTATGACTCAAATTTTTCAAAATCATCCATTTCTACAAGCTGATGAGAAAAATCTGCAAATTCCAAACTTTCACTCCTAAAAAATGAGTGTACCACTAGCTTGCCACGCGTTGGCAAGTCTCTCTCATTCTGGTTCCATCGGACGACGCCTCACTTATATTAACCAAGCCATATGGTGCACCCCGCCGTTCGAATTTCCCTTCAATATTTTTCCTACCTTTCTCATGCCATACTTGAGCTTACCGTCTCACATAGCATCCTCCATCGTTCTGAGCTTCGGCTCCTCCATAAGCGTGGCCCTGATTCTCGCTGTTAACTACGGTTAACTCCGAACGACCCTGCACATCTAAAGACAAGAAATTATTTTTGGACACAAATTCTTCACAACTTAACCCATATTAATAGTAGCATATCTCATACAATATATATCCACTGATTTTAATCACCAAAACCCATTCTATGGCTTAAAACTACCACGGGGCATGATCCTTACAGCAACACCGATCAAACCGAGAATTTCTGTTGGTTCAACCGCTGCTCATTAACAGATGCATTTATAGTCGAACAGATGACATTCACTAAAGCCACCAAACATCCCCATAGTCCGTACTGACCTCAGTAATTTTCAATTCTCAGCAAGCATGCATGTCAAACCAGTACAGCAAAACAATTAATGGCTTATGACTCTGTTAGATAATGTGGCTAGGTCTAGGATATTTTGGTGATAAATAATTAACAATGATTAATTTGTGATGAATAATTGATGATGTTACTTACTGTTACTTGAGGTGTATTGCGTAAGTGTGGACTGATGTTGGTCAAGTTAGAACGAACTTGTGCCGAAAAAATGTGCTTTAGTCTTTGCATATGCAGGTTGAGCATGAAGGCGATCATGGTCGGTGACGAGGTGGACCGAGACTAGGATGGGAGATCCGAGGTTCAGACGGTCAAGGAGGTGACGAGATGGTCGGGCTCGTGCTTGGGAGCATGGAGATCAGAGATGGATGATATGTGTTGGAGCTACGGAGGTGCGGTCCGGAGGCTACAGCACATGGATCATAGATTCAGGCCAAGTTTTGGACCCTACACTATAAATAGAGATGGAGTTAAGGGCTAACTTCGTAACTTTTAAAGAGACTAATTTTCTGCTAGGATTTAGTGGTACTAGAAGTGTACTTTGCAACCACCGTAATTCAGAAAAAAAAAACTACCGGCGGCGCGTCTCGTCTCTTTTGCTTCCCGAGGCATCGTCGGTTTTCATCTATGATCTTTGACCGTTGTGCACTCGAGCGCGGAAAAAAATCACGGCGTCGTTTTCGTGCGCGTGCGTCGCCAAACACGGCCGGTTTTTAGCAGCATCCACGTCTGGCCGATTGCGTGTGTCGCGAATCAGATGTCTTGCGCTACATGGGAGACTTCTGGAGCCGTGGCTGTCCTCGATGCACGTGCGAGACGTGACGTCTTCGGGTCATGCTCAATCTCGCGTGCGTCCCCCGACCGTGTATGCTTTTGCTTCGATCAGCTTCGTGCGGAGCCTTCTCAGTCCGCAGTCAGCCAAAGAGCAAAGCACGTTTGCATACAAATCAGTGTCCAGCTGGCTGTCTGTAGAAAAGGTGGAGCACTACGCACTGTTATCAACAAGTACTGAGGGAAAAGAAAACAGTGGGCAGAGGCGAGAGTGCAATCGAAGAAAACAACGGCTCAGTTTTTTATTCGGCTGTTACAGTATCCAAGATAAAAACGGTATTTTTTTGCTGTTTTTTATGCGATTTTTTAAAAAACTTATACTATATATTATAATTATTCACCCTCTCTAATTACCGTCGATCCTGCATACTCAACAAACTCAAGAAAGCAACGGTGACGAAAACCACATGCATGACAACAGTGCATGCATGGTTAGAACAGAAGATAACATACTTGCAAGCAAGGCATCCAGTTAACTCATACAGGGTAAATGATGGCTAACAACAGAGACCATCCGCTAAAATTGCAAAATTCGTATTTTCAAATTCTAGCTTATCAAATTCGATAATAATTCATCACAATAATATTAGAATATTCCCACATAATCCTTCAATTTCGCTCTCGTCCTCTTGGCCCCAAAGTCCAATCTTAATTCGTAGTACAGTTTTTGTTTGCGCGTGCAGCACTGTTGGAGACTTTTGGAGTCCGCTATCGTGCCGTTCGTCAGGTCAGCAATGCCGGCTTTTGCTTTGGTCTAGGTCTTGCCAGACAATGTCGCAGCCAAACGAGAAAAAAAGGGCCTAATGGATATGGCCTACGTTCCAGTTTTCATCCTCTTGCTCTTGTTTTCTTTCTGCAAATGCGAACGATGGCAAGCTGACACAAGCGAAGCCACTCTGCTCCATGACTTGCTCGTTTCCAAGGGCGGGTCTTTGCTATCGGTTTCCTCTCCCCGACCAATTCTAACATGAGCTACGGTCGTTTGGGTCGCCAACCGCGACAACCCAATCACCACACCTTCCTCTGCCAAGCTGTATATGGACAGTGAATTTCAACATAGGTGTAAATTATCTGACTTAATGTATATGGACAGTGAATTTCAGCATTGGTAGTTGTATACTGAAACGAAACCGATTTTTGGCAAAATCAAAAATTAAGTTAAGTTTGAGTTGAATTTGAGTTTCTCTTGCCTCCTTAGCCTAATCCACACTAATCTCAAAGCAAAGCAGCTCTTAATTCTTGCCATCACAGCATGAATGGAGGATCACTGCATGTCCATTGTTCACGTTTGACAAAAACCGCCGCCGCTGCCGATATTTGTCGCCGCCGCCCCGCGCGCCTTCGCGCTGCGTGCCCCTGCCAGCTCCTGCTTGCTTGTCGACACCGCACCATTCCATTTAATGATCCCGCACGGTGTCGGCTTCCCCGCCGCCGCCACCGTCCGCCAGCAGTTTCACCTCTCGGCTCTCACGGCCTCCACGACCGACCGACACCGCCTGCTTCTTTTGACCGCCGCTTTGCGTCACCCAAGGTCGCCCTGACACTCCCCTCTGATCGCACCCAAAATGGAATCCCCTTAGTGCCCTGAACCCATCCATAGCCCTCGTTACCGTCGCAAACCACCCGAGCGCCCTCATCGACCGCCGCCATCTTCCTCTGCTTCGGCCAGCCGTACGCAGGCGAGAGGTGGAAGAGACCTTATTCACCCGACCGCACCGCACCCGCCGCCAGCGCCCGCTCGCCAATCGAGTCAAGCCGACGCGACTACACCGCACCCGCCGCCGCGCACTGTTGCGTCGACCCGAGCCAGCCGAATGGGTTGAGCCGGAACCGCCCGCCTGCGCCCGTTTCGTCCGACCGCGCCGGTTTGTCTTGGTTGAGCCAGATCAAGTCGCCACGCCGGTTGCATCTGACTCGAGCCCATCAACAGTACCGAGCCCGATGAACAATAAACTCAAAAATACAAATTTATACTCCCTAGATTCATTTCGAGCCCGCCAACCCATTCTCAGGCCCACTTCCCCATTTAGGACCTCCTACAAGCCCAAGCCCAATTTATTTGTATTTTATCGGATTGTTCTTCTTTATTTTATTTCTTTATTCCTAGCTCAACCCTTCGGGCAATGGAATTAATTTGTTTTATTTGTTTTGTGTTAGCTCCCGACGTCGAAGTTTCCCAGGAACCAGGAGGAGAAGCTCAAGTTCAAGCCCAGCCCAGGAGTATGCAGGTTAATTGAAATAACCGACCCGCAAGGCAAGTCGCACATATTTTGATCATGTTGAACCTACTTTCCTTTTTAATTTATTTAATTATCAGTATTTTCATTATGCTATTTGCACACTGTTATGTTATGTACGATAAATGCTTAGAATGACATCATACTAGTTATGTCCTACCATCCGAGAAAGCCCAGTCTAATTTGATGGCCATATTCACCTTGACAAGATATAGTAAAAAACTAAATATGATAACTAGGTAATCATGATAGCATAGAAAATGATCAAAATATTTCCACTGTTAAGAATTTTGGTAATTGTCTAGAGTTTTGAAAAGATGGATCTAGGGTAAGCGAGGATCGCAGAACTGGATCCGAAGACCTTATCCTAGGGTGGAGGCTTGGCTGTGGATTGGTGGCAGTGTCGCGAGCACTGAAAATGGGTTTGTGCGTGGGTGATGCCTCAGTTAAAAATGTAAGGACTAGACCCTTATGCTGAGTAAAGGACATAGTAACCGTCCAACCACAAGTGTTGACTTTGTCAAACCGGCTTAGTAGCGCTCAACCTCAATTGAAACTCTACAAGCTGGAAAGGGGAGGCGGAGGGTGAGTCGATGCGAGGTGGTTAACCATACAAGCTGTGGGGCTGCGGTGAGTCGGACGAGATCCGTGGGGTCGTTCGAGCTCATTGAGATCAAAAACCTACTGGGTAGAGGCTATATAATGAATTGAGCAGTGAACAACCTTGTTTTCTTAACCCTTTAGCGGGAGTTAAGGGATCTTGTGGGTAAAGCAGGACAGCTCTGCAGAGTCATGAAATAATGGTATTCGAATACGCCGTGCTTCCGGTAAATGATTTTGTTTAATGGGTGAATCCAATAGCAAGGCATAAGTAGTTTTGAGAAATGTTTGGAAATGTTGAAGGTTGATAATCAAACTTGAAAACCCCTTTTTCATTAATGAAGTATAGTTTAAAATCTTTATTTAGTTCCCAACTAAAACTGCATCCACGGAAAATAATAGACTTGATCCCTCTCCACTTGTTATACCTTGCATGTAGTTATTATTAAGCTCCGTGCGCCTTGTTGAGTACGGTAGTAGTACTCATATTTGATAAAAACATAAACAGTAACATCAAACTTTGAGGAAGCAAGTGAAGTCGATGAGGTGGTGCTTTACGAGATCGATGAAGCTTGGAATTAGGGTCGTTCTCCGCTCAGGCGTGCCTGTGGCGTCTTTTGCTGTAATGTAACTAAAGGCCGTTGGCTCTACTCTGAAACTTGGCTTTATGCCCCTATATTGTAATAAAGTCGACTTTTGCTTTTAAGCTTGTGTTGGCAATGTTATGCACTCGATGGATGTACTCATGGTGAGCAGGTCCTAAGCGATTCTATGAGGGTTTCATAATACTCCTAGAAATGGGGGTGTTACAGAGTGGTATCAGAGCCCGCTTGCTTGACCGTAGGATGACCCTAAGTGCATTAAGTGTATTTGTTAAAAACTATTTTACTTATAAAAATGAGTTACATAGAATATCAGTAATATTCTCGTATAACTTCTTCCCTGTCTACCTTATCTACTAGTCTTATTTTAAAACTAAACTTTGTTTTCTAAGACTATTTATATATACTCTTGTCTAAACTCAAATTTGGCGATGTGAACAGATGGAGCGCCATGTTTTCTCCAACCCAGGAGCGTTGCTGGGTTGGGCAGCTCGGCTATGGCGAATGCAGAAATATCTCTATGGGATCGAGCGACATCGCCCAATATTTTATGCAAGAGGATTGATCGTTTATGGACGACTATATCAATAGAAAGCCTGGGTATATTTGGAGCCATTACCTCTCAGGCCAGATGTCCAGCGGAAGTTCACAGCATACCGTTTGAAAGAATCAGATGCTATACAAGACGCCGCAAGGAAAGCAGTAGAGTATCTTTGCCTACTACGACGCCGAGTTTGATGAGTCGCCCTTCCATCTTGTGCCACAAGAAGATGACGGAGGATCCAGTTATTCTGTTCCACATCCAGATCGGAAATATGACCCCAGGATCAAAGAAGCCGCGTTGCTTATTGCCTTTCAGTAGACCCAATACTCCCGGATGGCTGCCGAATACCAGAAGATGCAATTTCAGCTTTACACCGCTCAGCAGGAGGTCTGGGTACTAAAAAGGAATCTGCAGCACTATCAAGAGAAGGAATAGGGCGAAGCATCAGGATGTGGTGAATCTCCTAATGACCCCGCCAAAACCCCCAAGAAGCCTAGAAGGATAACGGCGCCTCAATACCGTACAACCTTCAAGGAATCAACGTCACGCATCCCAGAGAAGCCAAGCAGTCAATGAAGAACCTACGGGCAAGGAGCCTATGATTGACGAAGAAGAAGATCCAGAAGAAGAAGAGTGGTGTTCCTCTGGCAGCCCCTCTCCAGATCGCAGAGATTAGAGGCCTAGTGTTGAGTGTGTCGCGTTAGCATAGCTAGAACCCTTTTGTAGTAGCAAATTTTGGTATTGTAAAACAAGTTGTGGTGTGAACTTTGTAGCAATAGTGTGTACCCAACTTGTATAATGAATGAATAAAAGCTACTTTGCCTAGTTGATAATTTGTTTGCTAATAGTGTTCCTAGCCTACCTCTTCAACTTTCAATCTTTCTATTTCATTCTGGAATTCGTATCTATTTCTCTCTGACCTTACCTTAATTCTGAATTCTTACTTACCTATCTGACCTTCCTAAAAACTCGTTGCAGATCTGAACTCTTAATCCCATCAAGAAAGCTAAGATGACAGAGACAGGAGAAGAATCTCAACAACAGGGCAGCCCCCGCCAGAGGGAAGTACCGCAGCCTAACCTGGCTGACATCTTGGCCAAAATGGAAGAGAACATATATCAAGTAGAATTGAACCAATCCCGCATCATGGAACAACATGCAAGATTGTTGGAGCAGATTGCTATGCGAAGTGGAGGAAGTAATCAACAAGCAATGCCTATTCAATTAAAATGGGCAGACTTTCAGAAGAGTCGGCCCCCAGTCTTTTCTTCATCTCCTGATCCGATGGTGGCCGAAGATTGGTTCCGAGACGTGGAAAGAAAATTAAACACCATCCAATGCAATGACAAGGAAAAAGTGAACTATCAGATTATGAGCGAAGATCGAGAAATCACTTGGAAAGAATTTGAAGATTCTTTCCGACAAGTCCATGTTCCCACAGGAGTGATCGAAGCCAAACGTCGAGAATTTCTCGCGTTAAAGCAAGGAGGGCGAACGATCACGGAATATCTTCATCAGTTCAATACACTGGTCCGATACGCCCCGGACGATGTGAAGACCGAGGCAAAGAAAATGGAAAGGTTCAAAGAAGGATTACAGAAGTCTTTAAAGTATCATATCTCAATAATGGACTTTAAAGACCTGCCAGCAATGGTGAATAAACTCGTTATGTCCGAAGAGGCTAAGAATGAGTTAGAAGATACTCGAAAAAGGAAGGTGATACAGAGGACATCATCAGCAGACACACCTCAGAAGCGGATGTTCCTAGCACCCCAATCTAGTGGACAGCGAGGAAGAAAGTTTGTATTCAAATCAAAACCATAGTTCAAGACCAACCAAGGTCCTACGGCATCCCAGCAGCAGAGTCCTGGTTTGAAGTGTTATAACTATGGAGGAAATCACATGCAGAGGCAATGTCCGCAGTTATATACTGTTTGTTATCATTGTGGCCAAGCCGACCATTACAAGAACCAATGTCCGTGAGGTGGATTGCCTTCAGAGGTAGCAAAGGCCCAAGTTAGGGCGCAGACATCCTCGCCTCGTCAATTCATTGCTGTGCCAAAACAAGAAGAAGGAGGACAGACTCGCCAGTTTACAGTCAAACCAGCAGGAACACAGACAACAACCTCGATACCAGCAGCAGATAAGTAAAAGGGATACTGAAACCAGTGCAAGGTACTCAAAGTTTACGTCATCGTTGGTACGTTCCTTGTTAACTCAAAGCCTTCTTTAGTTCTGTTTGATACTAGAGCAACACATTCATTTCTCTCTTTAGCTTTTGTTGTGAAAAACCAATTGCCATTTTCTACTTTGGAAAAATCCTATTCCTTTCAAACACCTGGGAGTAGGATGGAATCTCGCTTTGGATGCAAGGATTTGGATCTAGAAATCCAAGGAGTCAAGTTTAAAACGGACTTGCTATTGTTAGAAATGAAGGGACTGGATGTCATATTGGGGATGAATTGGTTAACTAGATATAAAGGCAAGGTGGATTGTGAAAACAAGCTAATAACTCTGGTATGTCCAGTAGGGCAAAAGATAACAGTGAGGACAGATGCAGCGCTAGTGGAGAAAATGAAGGCAAGTGTTCAGAGTATAATGGTAGAAGGAGTTGCTCAAGTGCCAATAATTCAGGAATATCCAGATGTTTTTCCAAAAGAGCTACCTAGAAAGCCGCCAGATAGACCCATCGAGCTCGCTATTGAATTGGTACCAGGAACCAAACCCATCACAAAGCATCAGTATCGGATGTCAGCCTAAGAGCTGAAAGAACTTAAGAAACAGATGGATGAATTAATGGAAAAAGAATTCATACAACCTAGCATATCTCCTTGGTCAGCCCCAGTGCTGTTCGCAAAGAAAAAGGATGGAAGTCAGAGAATGTGTGTGGATTATCGAGGATTGAACGCCATGACTATGAAGAATAAATATCCTTTACAAAGAATAGATGACTTATTTGATCAGCTCAAAGGAGCCAGGGTATTTTCAAAAATTGATTTAAGGTCTGGATATCATTAGCTTAAGATCCGAGAGCAAGATCGTGAGAAGACTGCCTTCGCCACAAGATATGGATTATTTGAGTTCACGGTAGTGCCATTTGGCTTGACAAATACACCTGCATATTTCATGAACTTGATGAATATGGTATATATGGAGCAGTTAGATCATTTTTTGATAGTATTCATCGATGACATATTAATATATTCCAAAACAGAAGAAGAGCATCGTCAACATCTGCATATTGCCTTGGGTAAGCTGAGAGAACATCAGTTATATGCTAAGTTCTCTAAATGTGAGTTTTGGATGAAAGAAGTAGCCTTTCTCGGACACATTATCACAGAAGAAGGTGTAAAAGTAGATCCTGAGAAGGTGAAAGCGGTAATGGAATGGAAACAACCAACCACTGTGACAGAAGTTTGAAGTTTCCTTGGTTTGGCTGGATATTACCGTCGGTTTATAAAGGGATTCTCGAAAATGTCAAGACCCCTCACTCAACTTCTTAAGAAGGACAATTCGTATAAGTGGACAGATAAATGTGAGAAAAGTTTTCAGGAATTGAAAGCAAGATTAACCTCAGCCCGGTGCTTATACTTCCTAACCCGAGGCATGATTTCAGTTGTTGCGATGCCTCAAAGCAAGGATTAGGTTGTGTGTTAATGCAGGAAGGAAAGTAGTGGCGTATGCTTCGAGACAGCTACGGCCACACGAGACAAATTATCCAACGCACGACTTGGAATTAGCAGCCGTAGTGCATGCGTTAAAGATTTGGAGGCATTACCTATTGGGAAATCGTTGTGACATCTTTTCCGACCACAAGAGTCTGAAATATATATTTACTCAGCTAGATCTAAATCTCCGACAACGAAGATGGTTAGAGTTAATCAAAGATTATGATTTGGATCTTCAATACCATCCTAGGAAGGCAAACGTTGTCGCAGATGCATTGAGTCGGAAAAATTACCACAACATAGCTTCTATTTTAGAATGCTCTACTCCGTTACATGAGGAAATGCAACGATTGAACCTGAATGTTGTTGAACAAGGCCAGATTGCGGTATTAGAAATTCAGTGAGACTATAACGAGATCGAGATCAAGACAACTCAAGAAAAGATGAAGAAATCGTGACTCATAAAGAGAAGTCAAGAAGAAAACTCAACTGAATTTGCCAAAGATGATCAAGGGATCTTAAGATTTAGAGGTCGCTATTGTGTAACCGATGACAAAGAGTTGAAAAATTTAATATTACGAGAGGCTCAGTCATCTCAACTCTCTATTCATCCAGGAGGCACAAAGATGTACCAAGACATGAAAAAGAGATATTGATGGAGTAAGATGAAGAAAAAAATAGCAGAGTATATTGCACGCTGTGATACCTGTCAGAAAATAAAGATAGACCATCGGAAGCCTTCAGGACTATTAAAACCTTTACCAATCCCAGAGTGGAAGTGGGACGACATTGGTATGGATTTTATTACAGGATTTCCAAGAAATCGAGATGGTTACGATGCTATCTGGGTGATCGTAGACCGGCTATCGAAAGTAGCACATTTCATACCAATTAAACAGACTTATGGCAAAAATAAATTGGCAGAGTTGTACTTGACAAAAATTGTAGTATTGCATGGAATACCAAAAAGAATAGTATCGGACAGAGGAGCGCAATTCACATCTGAATTTTCAAAAAAGTTGCACGAAGCCATGGGAGCAGTTGCATTCGATCTGACATACCATCCATGAGCCAGGAGGACAAACAGAGCGAGTAAATTAGATCTTAGAAGACATGTTGCGAGCATGCGCATTGGTTTATGGCGCAGCTTGGGACATGTGCTTACCATTTGCGGAATTCTCTTGTAATAACAGTTATTAGGCCAGTATTAAAATGGCACCGTTTGAAGCATTATATGGAAGAGAATGCCGAACACCACTGAATTGGACCAAAACCGGAGAACGACAGTTTTTAGGGCCACAAATTGTTCAAGATGCAGAAGCTCATGTCAGAATCGTTTGAGATAAAATGAAAATAGCCCAAAATCGACAAAAGAGCTATGCTGATAATCGTCGAAAGGACTTGAGCTTTGAAATCGGAGATTTGGTAATCTCAAGGTCATGCCTTTCAAGTCAATAAAAAGATTTCAAGTTAAAGGGAAGGTAGCCCCAAGGTATATTGGCCCATTTGAAATTCTTGGGAGAATAGGAGAGGTAGCCTACAAATTACAATTGACACCGAATCTGGCCAGAGTGCATAATGTATTTCATGTATCTCAGTTACGAAAATGTCTTCGCCATTCCACTGAGCAAGTGCCAGTTGATGATATAGACTTGCGAGATGACTTATCATATGAAGAAGAACCTTTTCAGATCTTGGAAACTACGGAGAAACAATTGAGGAATAAAAATGTCAGACTTCATAAGATTCAGTGGCGGAATCACACAGCAGATGAGGCAACATGGGAAAAGGATTGATTCTGAGAAATTTTCCAACCTACTCCTTGGCCCGAGTTGATCTCAAGGACGAGATCCTTTCTAAGGGGGTAGGTTGAAACGAAACCGATTTTTGGCAAAATCAAAAATTGAGTTGAGTTTGAGTTGAATTTGAGTTTCTCTTGCCTCCTTAGCCTAATCCACACTAATTTAAAAAAAACAGCTCTTAATTCTTGCCATCATAGCATGAGCGGAGGATCCTTTGCGACCACCGTTCACGTTCGACAAAAACCTCCGTCGCTGCCGATATTTGTCGCCACCGCCCCTCCCCGTGCCTTCTCGCGTCTGCGTGCCCCTGCCAGCTCTTGCTTGCTTGTCGGACACCGCACCATTCCCATTTAATGCTCCCACACCGGTGTCAGCTTCCCCGGCCGCCGTCGCCACCGTCCGTCCCGCGGTTTCGCCTCTCGGCTCTCCGCCTCCCGACCGACTGACACCGCCTTTCTTTTGACCGCCGCTTTGCGTCACCCAAGGTCGCCCTGACACTCCCATCTGACCGCCGCACCGCGCCCTCCCGAATCCTCCCGGCTACGCCACGCGCCGTCGCCGCTTTGGCCGGCGCATTGTGCCGAACCGCCTCCGAGCCCGTATTTAAGCAACCGAACCCTCCGCACTGAACTCCACACATCCTCGAAGCTAACCGGACACCCCAAAGCTTCCACCATCGCCTCCCTTGCCGGTAATCGCAAAATTCCCCAAACCCGAGCCCTAAACCAATGTGCAAGCTCCGACCATCCATTCCCCAATTCCTCTCTCCAGTAGCATCCCTGAGCTCCCAGAAACCTTATCCAATCGCCGCCTTAGCCCCCGGCCACCCCTTCCTCCCCGGCGCCGAAAGCCACCGAACGGCCGAGCCACCCCACCATGGCCAGCCCAACTCCGGTGTTCCTAGCCCTACTGATGCTCTAGCACCAGCCGAATCTCCCGATTAAGCCCCCATAACCACTAGCATGCACACACTAGCCGCCAGCAAGAGAAGCTCGCCGTCGGCGATTGCCGTCTCCACCAAGCCGGCCACCACCCAAAATGGAACCCCCTTATTGCCCTGAACCCATCCATAGTCCTCGTTACCGTCGCAAACCACCCGAGCGCCCTCACCGACCGCCGCAATCTTCCTTTGCTTCGGTCGGCCGTACGCAGGCGGGAGGTGGAAGACAGCACTGTTCACCCATCCGCACCGCACCCGCCGCCATGCCGCCGCACCGATCGAGTCAAAGCCGACGCGACTACACCGCACCCGCCGCTCGCCCACGATTGCGCCCGACCGAGCCAGCCGAATAAGGGTGGCCGGAACCGCCCCGCCCGCGCCCCTTCCGTCTGACCGTGCCGGTTTGTCTTGGTTGAGCCAGATCAAGTCGCCGCGCCAGTTGCATCCGACTCGAGCCCGATGAACAGTACCGAACCCGATGAACAGTAAACTCAAAAATACAAGTTTATACTCCCTAGATTCGTTTCGAGCCCGTCAACCCATTTCTCAGGCCCACTTCCCCATTTAGGACCTCCTACAAGCCCAAACCCAATTTATTTGTATTTTATCGGATTTTTCTTCTTTATTTTATTTCTTTATTCCGAGCTCAACCCTTTGGGCATGGAATTAATTTGTTTTATTTGTTTTCGTTAGGCTGAGCATCAAGTTTCCGGGGCCGGAGGAGAAGCTCAAGTTCAAGCCCAGCCCGCTGAGGACTACGAGTTAATTGAAATAACCGACCCGAAAGGCAAGTCGCACATATTTTGATCATGTTGAACCTACTTTTCTTTTTAATTTATTTAATTATCAGTATTTTCATTATGATATTTGGACACTGTTATGTTATGTACGATAAATGCTTAGAATGACATCATACTAGTTATGTCCTACCACCCGAGAAAGCCCAGTCTAATTTGATGGCCATATTCACCTTGACAAGATATAGTAAAAAAATAAATATGATAACTAGGTAATCATGGTAGCATAGAAAATCATCAAAATATTTCCACTGTTAAGAATTTTGGTAATTGTCTAGAGTTTTGAAAAGATGGATCTAGGGTAAGCGAGGATCGCAGCTGGATCCGAAGACCTTATCCTAGGGTGGAGGCTTGGTTGTGGATTGGTGGCAGTGTCGCGAGCACTGAAAATGGGTTTGTGCGTGGGTGATGCCTCAGTTAAAAATGTAAAGACTAGACCCTTATGCTGAGTAAAGGACATAGTAACCGCCCAACCACAAGTGTTGACTTTGTCAAACCTGGCTTAGTAGCTGCTCAACCTCAATTGAAACTCTACAACTGGAAAGGGGGAGGCAGAGGGTGAGTCGTATGAGAGGTGGTTAACCATACAACTGTAGGACTGCAGTGAGTCGGACGAGATCCGTGGGGTCGTTCGAGCTCATTGAGATCAAAAACCTACTGGGTAGAGGCTATATAATGAATTGAGCAGTGAACAACCTTGTTTTCTTAACGCTTTAGCGGGAGTTAAGGGATCTTGTGGGTAAGCGAGGCAGCTCTGTGAGTCACGAAATAATGGTATTCGAATCACGGTGCTTCCGGTAAATGAAGTTGTGTTTAATGGGTGAATCCAATAGCAAGGCATAAGTAGTTTTGAGAAATGTTTGGAAATGTTGAAGGTTGATAATCAAACTTGAAAACCCCTTTTTCATTAATGAAGTATAGTTTAAAATCTTTATTTAGTTCCCAACTAAAACTGCATCCACGAAAAATAATAGACTTGATCCCTCTCCACTTGTTATACCTTGCATGTAGTTATTATTAAGCTCCGTGCGCCTTGTTGAGTACGGTAGTAGTACTCATATTTGATAAAAACATAAACAGTAACATCAAACTTTGAGGAAGCAAGTGAAGTCGATGAAGTGGTGCTTTACGAGATCGATGAAGCTTGGAATTAGGGTCGTTTTTCGCTCAGGCGTGCCTGTGGCGTCTTTTGCTGTAATGTAACTAAAGGCCGTTGGCTCTACTGTGAAACTTGGCTTTATGCCCCTATATTGTAATAAAGTCGACATTTGCTTTTAAGCTTGTGTTGGCAATGTTATGCACTCGATGGATGTACTCATGGTGAGCAGTCACAGGCGATTGATGGTTTCATAATACTCCCAGAAATGGGGGTGTTACATATATTGTTTGGAATACGCTGAAATGAAGTTTACTGTATACGAAAAACAGTGGATAATACATTAGGAATTGAGATATATATAGAAAATGTCTCATTTATAACAAGGTGTTTCTATTCCACATATGGTATTGTGGTTGCATTATCTTCAATTGCTAACATTGCCTAAAAGAATAAGGCTTTCGGTCTTTTTGATGTAGCACCTCATTACGTACTAGATTCTTAAAAGGTATTATTTATCCTGAGATCAGGGCCGGTCCTGGGATTTTAGGGGTCCGGAGCGAAACTAGGAATAGAGGTCCTAGTATAAATATCTAAATATAAATCTACATACACATATATATATATATATATATATATATATATATCTAATTTTACCAACAAACACTTAAAATACGTTATGTATTAAAGAAAATTCATATTATAGAGTTTATAGATATTACCTTAAAAATTTTCGACATTTCTAGATGCGAAGTCATTGATGATGGAACGCGATGTTGGAGGAGGCGCCGGTAGTAGTCGGGGCCGCAGAACGAGCACGCCGCGACGACACAGGAGGCGGAGGCAGGCGAGAAACAGCAAGCGAGGTGCAGGCGAGGAGAAGCTGGCGCCCGCGAGATGTTCGGCGAAATAATGCTCCGAGTGCAATTTGCATGAAGGGATGGAGGACCTGCGCGCCATGGACGGCGGTGGCCGAGAGGAGCAGCAGGAAGGGCACCGGGAAGGCGGCGCGGGAGGCGGAGTGCTAGCGAGGTGGTCGACTGCGCACCGCTCATCCACTGCTGGCAGCGGTGGCTCTGGCGACCGCCGGGCGTGGCGAGCTGCTGAAGCAGATCAGCGAGCATTCCTCGCTGGGGGACGCCACGCAGGCTGGCTTCTTGTTCGCGGAGGGACCGGGCGCGGCTTGCAGGCACGGGAGCAGTCTACCAATCGCTCATGGCGAAACGCACCTCGGTCGTGGAGTTCCTCAAGGCGCCAGCTGTAGGGGTCCCTGGGTTTTGGGGTTTAGGCGGCCGCCCGCTCGCCCCAGGGCCGGGCCTGCCTGAGATCGATCTGAGGCAGCATATTTTTCTCAAGAAGGCAAATACACCTGCATACTTTGTCAGGATTGGCATGATACGGGTCTTGTTTGGTTGAGACAGAGAAACTGTGGGAAGTTCATAGTTGAATTCAGCACTGCGTCACTTGGTTTTTGATGATGGAAAGTAGTTGCGCGTACCATCGTTTACCTGCCAGCGTACGTCTTCTTTACTTTAGCGACCCATGCAAAACTAGTTTCAGAGTAAATGCTTCGTCGTCGTTCATCATTTCCTCCCGACTCTCCGCCCCATGAACGCCATCGCAGCAGGCGTACAAGTTTACATTTTGCATAAGCGCAAGGAACAGACATCTAACGCCTCCATTTTTTTTAAGACGCTACTATTCCCTACAACCATACAAGAATATACAATCACAGAAAACTGTACTAGAGTACGCATCACAACAGTACAAACTTACAACAAGAGAACCAGCTTTTATTACAAATATAGGATTTAACTCCCTGTTTTACAAAATTGGCGCACAAACCCAAACACTAGGTTACAACACAAAAACTCCCAGGCGGCTCGAGCGCGGCTGAAACCTAAGACCAATCATCCTCATGACAGAAGGGCTCCTCCAGAACTCCATCTTCCACTGGGACGTCTTGGTTTTTCTGGTCTTCTGTTAAAATTGTTTAGCAAGTCATGAGTACCACCGTACCCAGCAAGTCATAAGGGTAATCCTGACTTACTATTTGCAAGGATATTCAATGATAGGAATATACTGGTTTTATTACATTGAGTGGATGCAATTTTATTTGCAAACAAATAAAGTTAAAACATTTTCTTCTTAAGATCAGGGGGCTTTCTGTTATCAGATAAAGTTTCATCATTACTCAGATTAACAACATCAGAAACTCTACTTATGCCTCGTTATTGGAATCACCCAATTAACACAGCTTCATTAACCGGAAGCACGGCGTATTCGAGTATCATTAGTTTCACTCTACAGAGTTGCTCAACTTTACCCACACGATTCCTTAACCCTCATGACTGAGTTAGGAAACTCAGGTCGTTTCACTGCTCAATTCTTTATATAGACTCTACCCGGTAGCGTCACTTAATTACGCAAAAATTTCAATTCACACTCCCTTGCCGTGTGAGTGACCTCTACCGTTGTTAGGTACCCGCAGCTACCTAACTCCCCGTCATCCAAAACCATCTAATCCTGTAGAGGTTCAATCGAATCGAGCAGCTACTAAACCAGTGTTGACAAGTCAACTCCTGTGGTTTGAGCGATCACTATGTCTTTTACTTGGTACAAGGTTCTTGTCCTTATATTTTCACCTGAGGTACTCAACCACAACCTTCCTCTGTGCTCAACAGCACTAACCACCACCATCCCAACCAGCCTCCATCCTAGGGTGAGGTCGTGGGCGTAGATCACGTCGTAATTTCCTACATACAGACTTCTACCTTAGTACCGGTTTTCAATTTCTACTGGCCAACAGCCAAAGTCACTTAGTAGTACAAAATGTTGAATGAAATGATCATATGAATATTTGTACAATATTTTAATTCTTACTAAGGTTGTCAAGGTGAATGTGGTCATCAATCAAGGCAGGACATTTTTCAGTGGTAGGAGTAACTAATTAGCATACCATTCTAAACATTTTATTTTAAGCAATTAACATTTCACAACTATCAATAATGCAAATACATTAATTAAATAATGTAATTTCATGGAATTTAATATGATCAAAAACTTGTAACTTGCCTTGCTGATTAGAAATTTCGACAATTTCGTAAACTTGAGCGACCGGCTCCCGATCTTGAACTGCATCTTCGGCGAAGTCGGAAACTAACGTAAACACATAAAATAACAATAAGTCCATGCTTGAATCTAATCAAGTTAGGGAAAATAATCTAATTAAAAAGGAGTAAAATACAGAAAATCTTGAATAGGGAAATTGGGAATTGTTTGGATTTGGATTTGGCAAATTGGAGGAATTTGGATTTACAAAATTTGAATTTGGTGGAATGAAGGAATTTGAATTTATGGAGTTTGAATTTATGAAATTTGAATTTGGTGAATTGGAGGTCAAATTTGAATTCAGGGTGTCGAACTGATCAAAAAGATATTTTTGGAATTTTTTGGATTTTTGGGATTTTCTAGAATTTTTAAAGATTTTTATGAACTTTAATACGGTGAACAATGTAGCTACGATCTTGGGCCACTGAAGTGGCGAAGGGCCCGGTCGGAAATTTCACAGCGGCCAGGTGGGCCAACTGGCCCATGCGCATGCGGCCATGAGGCCCAGCGCACACGTGCGCCGCTCGCCCGATGGGCGACACGCGGACGGCACAAACGAACGCGATACCACGAGCGCAAGCACTCGGATGGGAGACCGTGACGGCGTCAACTGCCAGGATTCAAATGGGTGTGGACGCTCGGATGAAACGGTACCGACGACCGTGATAAGGCCACGTCACCCCGAGAGTCGTCTTCAACCTCCAGACGCTTCTTCCGGCGGGAAAACATAGTTCGCCGACTTCGGCGACGCGGCGGCGACAGTGCATCTGGGGAGGAATGGGTTTCACAGAGGGAAGCGATTTGGACTTGGGAATCTATTTTGGCACTTTAGAGGGTGAGTGGAGGGACGGCGATGGCTAGCGGCAGCCGGGAAGGCGACGGCCTTCACGGCGGCGCCATGGTTCTCTAATGGTTCTCCGGCCAAATTGGAATGGTTTTAACCATCTGGGAAGTTTCGGGATTACCATGGTGGTGGTGCTCTAGGTCGGGGATGGCCCAGTGAAGCTGGCCATGAGAGGTCCTTCGGCCGTGGCGATCTCATTGCCCGAGCTCCAACCAACGCCGAGCTCGGGCAAGTCCACCACCATGTTTAGGAAGTAAAGGGGATTGTATTAGAGCACTGAATTGAAAAATAATTGAAAGGGGCTCGAGATTGCCGCTAGGGCTCACCGGGCGCAAGGGAGACGATCGTCGACGGTGCGATGGTCTTGGGCTCAAATCGGTGGTTCGGGAGGCTATGAGGAAGCAACAGGAAGCGCTCTACAGTGGCCATGGGGTTTTAAACCTCGCGAGAGGCGGTGGCGATAGTAAGGCGGTGCAGGAGTGCTTCTCCCACGCGAGGGCGGGAGGGAGCTGCTGGCTGCTACCGCAGAGGATATGAGGGGGAGGTGACGCGTTCTCTGTGAGTGATTTGACGGGAGTTTTGACTCCTGTGAGAGGGAGGAGCAGCGAGGGAGAGTGAGCTGTGCCGCGGCGGGAGAGGCGTGCGGCGATGGCGCGTTGCGCAAGGTGAGTGCAGAGGAGGTGTGCGGCTGACCGGTTGGACCGACTGCGCAGTGATGACGCAGGGCAGGGGTGACGGCGCCGCAATTCCGCGCGAGGGGGTGGCGATGCGTGCGATGCCGTCACGGGCGGCGGGGGGAGGCGTCGCGCGCGCGAGAGCGCCAGAGAGAGGGAGGAGGCGGAAAACCTAAAAGGGAAAGCGTATTTTCGTTGAGATTTGCCAAATTGGGAAGGAAAAAGGAATTCAAGCAAAAATCAAATAAAATTCAAAAACTTTGAATTTTTGGGGTGATTCAAGACATCCATGGTATTGGCAGGAGATGTGACGGAACATGTAGATGTCTGAATCAATCGAACAATCTTTAACATCTACCAGCGATTGGATCTAAGGAGTTGTATTGGGTTAGGAATAGTCACTTGAGTGTGGTCTGCGAGGTCGAGCTGACGAACCGCTGCGGTCAGGACCAAACAAGTCAAGATGCGGGCGCGGGGGCGGTGATGAGGGCGCGCAGCCAGGCAGGGCGGCGTGGACACGAGTTCGGTGGCCCAAGATTATTGTGCCGCCCGGCTATGAACGAGGATCAAGGAAACGACACTTCTCGGAAACTCATCATGCTATTCGTGTTAGGCTATTACTTTCTGCTGCGTCGTGGGCTCCACGCTGAATTCGCTGTCCAGGTAGTCACCGTCACGCGCGCGATGCACGGCACGGCGCTGGTAAAAGAGCGACGAGAACAAATGCCGCTGTGCGCTTCCATCGCTACTAACTTTCTCGGAAAATGCCCTATGCAAAATGCAAATACCAGATCAAGAAAACGACACTTCTCGGAAAATCATCATGATATTCGTGTTAGGCTATTACTTTCTGCTGTTCCGACTTACCCAGCTCGGTTGGGCTAAAAAAATAGTAATTTATGATTAAAATTACATTGTAGCTGAAGATAGCTTATTTAGCGTAATTAAATTTAAAAAATTAAAAAATAAAAAATTATGTTAGTTCATCACGGACAACGCAAATAAATATGAAAAAGACCCGAAAAAAGCTCAAAAAAGCTATAAATTAAAAAACACGAAATTTATAAATATTAAAAAATAAACCATAAGCTAGAAACTTATGCCGAAATGAATGTGGCGTTAGACTTATTACACGGATAATTATGCGTTACCAAATAGTAGGGCATCTCCAAAAGTAAAGTCACTTTGTTTCTTTATCTTTGTGACGTTAGGTTTCGGGTGAGGTGGAGGGGAGAGAATTCAAAAGACAACACACTGCTTCTTTCATGCAAGATCATCTTAGCACAGCAACCAACGTCGTGAAGCTAGTGTTTAATGATTTATAAAATCAACCACCGTCGTCTATTATTGTTGTGGCTGTCTATACCATTGATAAAAGATGATGTGTAGGTCTCTACTATTGGAGATGCTGTTAAATTAGGTCTTGCTATCTCAACTGCGACATAGAATTATGTTTTTTAGCTTTTAAAAGCTGTTTTTCGATTTTTCTACAGTAACTAGCATCTAAACGAAATATCTTTTTAAGATAAGATTTACTAGTTAATTGTAGTACAGACTGTACCGACTTCATTTATATCAGCAAAAAACACATGTGAGTTTTTGTTACTCTATAATCTCTCGTACGAACAGTCCAAAAGCAACAAACCACAACCAAAAGCCACAAGTCATAGAAAAAAACAGACGTACAGATGGCGGGTCAACAAATCCTAGCTAGTCTGACCCCGGGATTATCTTTTGCTCTATTGACGGGTCAACAAAACTCAATACAACGCTGCACCATTTATATAACGCCCGTTTCCGAGGGCGCGACGGACACTGACAATCGCAACTATTCACGCATGAGCAGGTTATGGAGTGTCGCGCAAAATATACCATTGCACACTTACAACAAAACCAGCATATACTTCACATATAGATTAATATCCGAGTTTTAACGGTAGGCGTGCAAGCCCAAAGTATAATTACATTACAAAACTCCGAATCCGCTTGAGCGGCGAAGACCTCGACCACGGATCCTCGTCGAAGAAGAGGCCCTCGTGGACTTCCTCAGCGGGAGACCTTCACCTTCGTCTTGATCTTCTAAAGAATTGATTAGCAAGCGTGAGCCAACAACCATTTCGACAAACCGCAAAGGAATCCTACTTTACTAAATGCACGGATCAACAAAGGAATGTAGTATACTTGGTTTATTATCCTTGAGTGGATGCGGTTTATTTGTAAACCTTTTCGTAAAACTTGCGACAAAACTACTTCTTAATCAACGGGGTTTTCATGAAGAGTTAATTAATCATCTAACCAGATTAAAACATTCGAGAAAACTACTTGAGGCTTTGGCCGATGGGATCACCCAAGTGACACGACTCCAATAACAAGAGCACGGCAGATCCGAATACCATTTATTTGACTCTGCGAGTTTGCTCAACTTTACCCACACGATCCCTTAACTCCCGCGACGAGTTAAGAAAGCCGGTCGTTTCACTGCTCAAGTCTTTATATAGGCTCTGCCCGTGAGAATTCACTCGGTGCGGCACATGGAGACTCCGTCCGCTCGAGTGAACCCTACCGTTATTAGGTATCCATGACGGCGTACCTAATCCACTTCCACACCTCAACCTTCTCAACACACAGAGTTTCAATCGAGTTGAGCGGCTACTAAACCAAGTTGACAAGTCAACTCCGTGGTTGGCGGTTACTATGACAGCTTGCTCGACATAAGGGTTTCGGTCCTTATATTTTCACATGGCCCAACCTCTCGGTCGCGACCACAACCTAGGGTAGCGGTGGCGAAGACCGACCCGCGGTTTCCCACAACGCTCTTACCCTTCCTTGCACACCGACACTCTCCGCCCTAGGATGCGGTGTCCCATACCACCCCACCCTAGGGACGGGTTTTCAAGTCTAATGGCCCGCAGCCACAACCTTATCAGTGTAAGACTTTGTATGATGGTAATAACCTATAGTGATCTAGATTAACAGATAATTATTTCTAGGGTTACAAGGCATGGCTACAAATTAAGCAGGGCATTTTTCGGTGGTAGGACGTATCTATATCACATGTCATTCTAAACAATTTTATTTTACTTTAAACTAGCATTTCACAACTAGCATAATGCAAATAGCATAATAACATATTATGTAAAGCATGGGATTCAACATGATCAAGGTTTTGCGACTTGCCGTGAACTGGAACGATCTCGGCGAGCTCGAACGTCGGCGCTCGGATCACGAGATTGCACTTGAGCTTTGGGATCTCGAAACTAAGCGCAAACACATAAAATAAATAAGTCCTAGCTTGAGAATAATCAAGCAAGGAAAAACAATCTATAAAAAGAAATAAAAAGAAATAAAATTGCATAAAATATCAAATGAAAAGGGTTCTTTGAATTTTTAGATTTTGCTGGAGAAGAATTTTGGAAATTGGAGTTCACCACTGGGTTCAGGATAATGAAAGGAGCAAAGTGGTGAAATTTGGGAATTTTTGGGATTTTCTGTGATTTTCTAGGATTTATTTGGGTTTTACAATTTTGGAAAAGAATAAACCACGGAAAATCGATGAATGATCTTGGGCCGACCCACCGCTTCTGATCGGCCCAATCCATCACATGTGACCGCGTCAAGGCCAGCATGGCCCAGCGCTCATCGCGCCTACCGATGGCCGACGCGTGGCGAGGCGAGCGGCTGCGATCGCGGGGAGGGTGGGCGGCCGGATCTGGTGTTTAAGTGAGATCGGACGGTGAGAACAGAGCAGGCGGGCGGCGGTATGGGGTGATCGGACGGACGTGGGTGAAGTGTTCTAAGTCGGACGGTGAGGGAAGTACCATCCGGCGCTTGCGGTTTTAAGCGATAACGGTTGGAGGGGCGGCGTGGATGCGCCACGTCGGTCGTCTTCAACCTCTCGCCGGCAGGCAGAAGCGAGGAAAAGAGGGAGCTTCGTTCTCCGTGACGGCGAGGTCTCCAATGCCAAGGAGGGCACTACTGGGTAGGTCTCGGCGTGGGAACCCATTTGGTCTTTGGGAGACCGGAGAATCACTAGGAAGGCGGGAGACCGAAGGGGAGAAATGGCTTCCCGGCGGTGAAGGAGAGTCTCCGTGCGATCGAGCCAAATCGGCGGTGGATTTATGGTCGATGGGTCTGGGGCTCACATTGGTGGCGGTGGTCGAGCTCGGAGGTCCCGGGTGAGGCAGCCACAGGGAGGAGTGTTTTGGCGGGTGAGCTTGGTCTTGGGACTCCTCAGCGATTACAGTCGGGAGTGCGGCATTGCGATTAGGGAGTAGCGAGAGGTGCTCAGGGAGCAAGGAATCGGAGAATGAGGGAGAGGAGGAAGATCGGCTCACGGGGTCGCCAAGCGAGGAGAGGTGGCGGCGGGCTGGAGGCGATGGGGCTCAATCGGTGCTCGGGGAGGTGCAGGGGAGTGACAGGGAGCGATTGAGAGGGATGGGGGAGCTCGGGAAGCAAAGGGGAAGTGGGGCGGCAGTGAGGGGGTTTTATACCCCGGGGAGAAGAGGGGGAAGGCGTGGAGGGAAGGCTCGGGCGCGTGGGAGTCAACCGGAGGTGATGGGAGCCGGTGGGGTCTTCTCCGCGGGGGTGACGCCGGCTCAGGGAGTAATGGCGGTGGGAGTGGGCGTCGGTGGCGGCATGGGCGGGCGTCGCGGAAGGGAAAACACAGCCGGCGGGGCGGGGTCCACAGGGAAGGAGGCGGCGTGTGTGGCGCGGGCGAGGCTTCGCCCGGACCATGGGCGGCTGGGGTGCTGTTGTCCGGCGGGGCGGGCGGTGCGGGCAGGCGCAGGCGCACGGGGAGGGAGAAAGCGGGGAAGGAAGGCGCCAGTGAGGAGGAGGCGGGCGGCACGTGGGGGAGGAAGCGGAAGGGAGGAGCGGCGCTCAGGAGGAAGGCGGAAGGGAGGGGCGCCAATGAGAGGGGCGGGTTGGCCCGAAAAGGAAAGCGCATTTAGGAGAACTTCCGATTGGGAAAGTTTTCAAAATTCACCAAAATTCAGGAAAATCAGGAAAAATTTGGTTTGAAATTTTGGGGTCTTTCAACCTACCCCTTAAAAGAATCTCGACCCGAGATTAACTTGGTCGAGGAGTAAGTTGGGAAAATCCATTGCAAATCCGATTCTCTTTCCCAAGTGGCCTCGTCTCGGCGTGTGATTCCTCCACCGCACTCGCAAAATCGACATTCTTGTTCTGAGCTGCCTCTCACGATGTTTCAAGTATTTGTAGTGGTTCTTGACGTATGTGTAGTCATCACGTAATTCAATATCGACAATGGCACTTCATCATTGGTTGTCGCAGACACTGAAGCGAGATCGTGGAACACATTGTGCATTCTTGACAAGTTGGGCGGAAGCGCACTTGATAAGCTACTTCCCAACTCTTAGATAATTTGAAACGGTCCCACGTATCTCGGAGCCAATTTGCCTTTGACTTGAAACCTCTTGGCGATCTTGAAAGGTGTGACTTTGATATACACGAAATTTCCGATTTCAAAGCTTAAGTCTTTCCTGCGGTTATCTGCATAGCTCTTCTGTCGGTCTTGGGCAATCTTGATCATCTCGATAATTTTGATATGTGTACGCATCTTGAGCAATTTGGGGTCCGATGAGGGTCGTTCCCTCTCGACCAATTCGGGGTGTTCTACATTTTACGCCATAAAGTGCTTCAAATGGGGCCATCGAATCTTGGCTTGATAGCTATTGTTGTACGAGAATTGAGCGAATGGCGGGCAAGTATTCCATCTTTCTCCGTACACAATAGCGCAAGCTCTCAACATATCTTCTAAAATCTGATTTGTTCTTTACATGCGCCCATACATCTGTGGGTGATATCTTTGTGAAATTGAGATCGGTGCCCATTGCTTCATGCAACTTTTCCCAAAATTTGGATGTGAACTGGGCTCCTCTATCTGACACAATCTTCTTGGGTACTCCATGAAGTGTCACAATTGTATCAAATCTGCTCGGCAAGTTTATCCTTCCCATAGGTTTGCTTGATCGGGAGGAAGTGAGCCACCTTGGTCAGTCTATCAACTATGACCCAGATAGCATCATATCCCTCACGAGTCTTGGGAAGTCGATAATGAAGTCCATGCCGATACTATCCCATTTCCATTCGGGAATCGGTAAGGGTACATGTGATCTGAGGGCTTTGGTGGTCAATTTTGATCTGTTGGCGAGCGTCACATTTGGCTACATATTCTGCCACTTCTTTCTTCATCTGGTTCCACCAATACTTTTTCTTCAAGTCTCGATACATCTTTGTGCCTCCGGGATGGATCGAGAATTGAGAAGAATGAGCTTCGGATAAGATCAATTCTCTCAACTCTTTCTTGTTGGGTATGCAATAGCGATCACGGAAAGTAAGGATTCCATGTTCGTCTATCGCATACTCTGATGAATCTTCTTCTTGAGCCTTCTTTTTCAGTTTTTGAATCTCTTCATCCTCATCTTGGGCCTTAATCGATATGTCGACCTTGGTGAAGTTCTAGTCTTGTCGGTGCCTTGTTCGATGATCACCAAATTGATCGCAGATATCTTTACGCACTGCGGCGGATATTCGTGGTGGTTGGCTTGCCTTGTCGAACCTTTCGGCTAAGGGCATCGGCAACCACATTGGCCTTGCCGGGATGATATTGAAGATCAACATCATAGTCTTTGATCAGTTCTAGCCATCTTCGTTATCTCATGTTCAACTCTGGCTGTGTAAAGAGGTACTTTAAGCTCTTGTGATCTGAGAATATCTCACAACGATTTCCTAGCAGGTAGTGCCTCCAAATTTTGAGGGCATGCACCACAGCTGCTAGTTCTAAATCATGTGTGGGGTAATTTTCTTCGTGTGGCTTCAGCTGTCTTGAGGCATAAGCGACCACTTTTCGGTCTTGCATGAGCACACATCCCAAACCCTGTTTTGAGGCATCACAATAGACTTGGAATTCTTTCTCTGGGTTTGGCAAAATCAGCACTGGTGTCGTTGTCAGCTTAGTCTTTAGCAACTGAAAATTCTCTTCGCATGCATCCGTCCACAGGAAAGGCTTATCTTTCTTCAGCAGTTGAGTAAGTGGACGAGAAATCTTCGAGAATCCTTCTATGAATCGGCGATAATAGCCCGCCAATCCAAGGAAACTCCTTATTTACATCCTTTGTCTTGGTCATTGCCATTCCATAATCTATGACAATCTTTTCTGGATCAACTTTGACACCATCTTTTGATATAATATGACCCAAGAAAGCGACTTCTCTTAGCCAGAAACTGCATTTGTCAAACTTGGCGTACAACTGATGCTCTCTCAGTCTGGTCAAAGCCATGTGCAAATGCTCTTGGTGCTCTTCTTCACTCTTTGAATATATCAGAATATCATCGATAAAGACTATCACGAATCGGTCCAGTTGGTCCATATGCACCAGATTCATAAGGTTCATGAAATAAGCTGGTGCATTGGTCAAACCAAAGGGCACGACCGTGAACTCGTACAATCCATGTCGAGTGATGAAGGTCGCTTTTCTCGATCTTGCTCTCGGATCTTGAGTTGATGATAACACGGCGTAAGTCGATTTTGGAGAATACTTTGGCACCCTTGAGTTGATCAAACAAATCATCAATTCTGGGCAGTGGGTACTTGTTCTTGATGGTGACAGCATTCAAACCTCTGTAATCTACACATTCTTAATTCTCCATTCTTCTTCTTCACAAATAAAGCGGGGCCGACCAAGGTGAAACACTTGGTCTTATGAATTTCTCTTGCACTCATCTAGCTCATTTCTTGAGTTCTTTAGCTCCTTGGTGACATCCGGTATTGATGCTTGGCGATTGGTTTTGTCTGGGGAACCAATTCTATAGCAAGCTCTACACGCTGTCGAGAAGTGCACTGGCAATTCCTCCGAAACACATCCGGATAGTCTTGTACTACCGGCACTTGCTCAGTGTGTTGCCAACATGTTGATCATGCGTTTTCTTGCACTTTTCAGCACCTCTCGGTCTGTTTTTATCATCACTTTCGATCTTGAAATTGACCAAAGATCTTGTTTTGTCCTCACAGTCTACCTTGCCTTTGTTTTAGCTAGCAGTTCATGCCCAAAATGGCATCTAAACCGACATATCTAATTGCACAAATCGCCTTAAATTCTACCCTTGGATGGTTATCTTGAGTCCCGCACACCCACCGGGACTCCATTCTAACCCTGTGGGTTTCAACCATAAGGTCTTGGCAAAGAAACCGAGGGTAACGATTTTTCAGACAAAACTCTTGAGATAAATGAATGTGTTGCTCGGGGTCAAATAGAATCAATGCAGGTATGGAGTTGATTGGGAACATACCGGCAATGATATCGCTGGCTCTAGCGGCATCTTCTGCAGACACGTGATTTACTCTTGCATAAAATGTAGGCCTAGCACGGCCTCTGCCTCTGCCTGCAGAAGTAAAATTCGCCGTTCCCGCAGGTGACTGCGGTCCGGCTGCCTTGATCTGGAGGTATCCTCCTTTGGGGTCTTGGGGCTGCTTGGGACTTTGACTCGCCGTTGTTGATTACGTACTTGAAGCTTTGCGAAGACGGAGGCAAGTTCTTTTGGGACAGATCTCTGTAGTGTCCTATTTCGCCACAATGGAAGCAAGCATTGGATCTGGGGACAACTGCTGGTGAGGTGGTTTCCTCCACAAGTGGGGCATCCGATTGCCAAAGGTGAAGGGAGTTGTATTCTTTGGGGCATCTGGTGACTTTTCGGCAGCATCACAAACTGTCGAGAAGGTTGGGATCGAAAGGACGATGACCCCATAGTCTTGCTTCGCTGGCTTTGGTGGAAGGAGGACTGTGATTTGTGTGTTGCTACGCTTTCGTAATCCTCCATCTCACTACGGGCTTCTTCTGAGGTGATGAGGCTATCCACCATGTCATTCAGGTCTTGGAATTTGATAGCTGAAATGTGGAATTTCAAGGGCTGTTGTAGTCCAAATCAAATCGCTCATTTTCTTCTCTTCTTTATCCACATCTTCGGGGCGAACAGGAAAGATGGTTGAGCGGTGTAAGTATTCCATAATTGTGCGACCTCCTTGCTTGGCGCCAAAATTCTCGGCGCTCGCCTCCATAATGCCATCGGGAATATGGGCTTTGCGAAAGCCTTGGAGAATTCTTCCCAATCAATCTCTCGGTCTCTCTGGAGTGCAGTGGTAGTTGATCCACCATGTTGCAAAGAAGACCGCAACCGGTGGGATGCATAAAGCACCTTCTCTTTGTCATCGCACTGTACGGTCTGAAGCTTCCTTTCCACGTCCACCAGCCAGTCCTCGGCCACTAGGGATCGGTAGAGGTGGTAAAGGTCGTGAGACGGGTTTTCGTGAAGTGCGCCCATCGGGTGGAAGCGGTGCACCATCCCGGGGATATTGCCTCCACCACAAGGCACGGAGATCTAGCCGCTATCTGTTCAAGCATACGGCTTGCCGATCAAGCACTCGTGGGATGTTCATTCTCCTTCTGGCGGTTTTCTCTAACATTGTTATTATCTTGGCTAGCGTCGCTTGATCGTGGCGGTGCACCACCTTGTCGGTCCGCCCGTCTGTTGTGTCGGATTCATCGCCAATTGGGAACGGGAATTAGCTGCGGCGATCTTGGCAACCAAGAGTAGATAAGTAAGATTTGAATTTTTCAAGGAAAGTATAGGACGAAAAAGGTAAGAACGAGAGCGAAGGGACGGAGAAAGCTTTGAACACGATGAAATCGATAATTTAAGCAAACAACATAAAGATTAATGAACATAATTTTACAATATGCAGGTGGTACACAGACCACTTAGGGTTCATGGTTACACTTGCATTACAATACAAAAGTACTGCTACTAAACAAAAGGTCGGGCTACACTAGCGGTCGGCGTCTACTCCTCCATAGCCTCGGTATTTGGGAGGCCAAGCGGGCTCGGGCGGAACCGAGCAGTCTTCTTGCGCCATGATCATCCGGCGCTGGGCCTAGACCGCACCAAGCACAAGAGGAATGGACTGGGCGACTCAAGACTATCTCGAGCCCTCTGCGCCTCCCCAGGCCTCAAAGCGAAGAAGGACTCCGAGGCGCCGGACCTCCTCACAGGCGTCCCAAAGCTGCCTCCGTAGAACTCTGGCCTCACTGACTGCTCCGTCGTGGCGGACGACCTGCAGCGTCATGAGGGTGGCGATGCCCGCCAGGCGGGGATCGTCATCCTCACCGAACCGAGGACTAAAAGTCCCGAAGTGCGACGCTGCACCAGGTCAAGGGTGTCCTGCTAGCTCACAGTGGTAGTAGTCTCGAGGTAGAGTGCGGCCTTGAGCCACATCTGAACAAGATCGTCCTCGTTCACCCGACGGGCGGTGAACCTCCGCTTCTGCTCAAGGCGGACGGGCAGCGGATCGAAACCACCCAAGCCTCGTACTCGTAGAACGGTCTGGCGAAACTCCCCACATGGAACACGGGTTGAAGTTGCCTCTCGCTCAAGATGCTTCCGCATCTCCCACACCTTGCGGGCCCAACCGTCCATACGGTCGGGGCGGGAAAAGATGTGGTGCACCATCTGCCGGAAACGGAAATTTTGAAGTTAGACAAGTGAAGCAGTAAACATTTGCATAAATCAAAACTTAAGCGTAAGTAAACTAAGGCGATAAGGTAGCAACAAGAGGGTAAAGACAGCGGTAGTACTTATATTTTCATAAACCCTTTTATGTCTTTAAATTAGGTTTTGCGATAAAATCGCTTCTAGGCTGCCTTAGGTCTTATCCTACGGTCAAAGAGCACTCGCTCGATACCACTTCTTATAACGCCCGTTTCCGAGGGCGTCTGGACACGGCAATCCGCAACTATTCACGCATGAACAGTTATGGAGTGTCGCGCAAGAGTATACCATTGCACACTTACAACAAAAACCAGCATATACTTCACATATGGATTAATATCCAGAGTTTTAACAGCGGGGCGTGCAAGCCCAAAGTATAATTACATTACAAAACTCCGAGAATCCGCTTGAGCGGCGAAGACCTCGACCACGGATCCTCGTCAAGAAGAGGCCCTCGGGGACTTCCTCAGCGGGAGACCTTCACCTTCGTCTTGATCTTCTAAAGAATTGATTAGCAAGCCGTGAGCCAACAACCAGCTCAGCAAACCGCAAAGGAATCCTACTTTACTAAATGCACGGATCAACAAAGGAATGTAGTATACTTGGTTTATTATCCTTGAGTGGATGCAGTTTTATTTGTAAACCTTTTCGTAAAACTTGCTGACAAAACTACTTCTTAATCAACAGGGGTTTTCATGAAGAGTTAATTAATCATCTAACCAGATTAAAACATTCAGAAAACTACTTAGGCTTTGCTGATGGGATCACCCAAGTGACACAGCTCCAATAACCGGAGCACGGCGTGTCCGAATACCATTTATTTGACTCTGCGAGTTTGCTCAACTTTACCCACACGATCCCTTAACTCCCGCGACGAGTTAAGAAAGCCGGTCGTTTCACCGCTCAAGTCTTTATATAGGCTCTACCCGGTAGAATTCACTCGGGTCTGGCACATGGAGACTCCCGTCCGCTTTGAGTGAACCCTACCGTTATTAGGTATCCGCAGCACGGCGTACCTAATCCACTTCCACACCTCCAACCTTCTCAACACCTGTAGAGTTTCAATCGAGTTGAGCAGCTACTAAACCAGTGTTGACAAGTCAACTCCTGTGGTTGAGCGGTTACTATGATTGCTTGCTCGGATAAGGGTTTCGGTCCTTATATTTTCACATGGCCCGCAACCTCTCGGTCCGCGACCACAACCTAGGGTAGCGGTGGCGAAGACCGACCAGCGGTTTCCCACAACGCTTACCCTTCCTTGCACACAGACACTCTCGCCCTAGGATGCGGTGTCCCATACCACCCCACCCTAGGGACGGGTTTTCAAGTCTAATGGCCCGCAGCCACAACCTTATCAGTGTAAGACTTTGTATGATGGTAATAACCTATAGTGATCTAGATTAACAGATAATTATTTCTAGGGTTACAAGGCATGGCTACAAATTAAGCAGGGCATTTTTCGGTGGTAGGACGTATCTATATCACATGTCATTCTAAACAATTTTATTTTACTTTAAACTAGCATTTCACAACTAGCATAATGCAAATAGCATAATAACATATTATGTAAAGCATGGGATTCAACATGATCAAGGTTTTGCGACTTGAGTGAACTGGAATGATCTCGGCGAGCTCGAGCGTCGACAACCACGGATCACGAGATTGCACTTGAGCTTCGGGATCTCGAAACTAGCGCAAACACATAAAATAAATAAGTCCTAGCTTGAGAATAATCAAGCAAGGAAAAACAATCTATAAAAAGAGATAAAAAGAAATAAAATTGCATAAAATATCAAATGAAAAGGGTTCTTTGAATTTTAGATTTTCTTTGGAGAAGAATTTTGAAATTGGAGTTCACCACTGGGTTCGGGATAATGAAAGGAGCAAAGTGGTGAAATTTGGGAATTTTTGGGATTTTCTGTGATTTTCTAGGATTTATTTGGGTTTTCTGAATTTTTGGAAAAGAATAAACCCTGGAAAATCGATGAACAATCTTGGCCGACCCACCGCTTCTGGTGCGGCCCGGTCCCATCATACATGCCACAGCGGCAAGGCCAACAGCGCTCAGCGCTCGCCCGTACCGATGGCCGACGCGTGGCGAGGGCGGCTGCGATGCGGGGAGGTGGGCGGCCGGATCTCGGTGTTTAAGTGAGATCGGACGGTGAGAACAGGCGGGCGGGCGGCGGTATGGGGGTGATCGGACGGACGTGGGTGAAGTGTTTACAAGATCGGACGGTGAGGGAAGTACCATCCGACCTTACGGTTTTAAACGATAACGGTTGGAGGGGACGGCGTGGATGCGGCCACGTCGGTCGTCTTCAACCTCTCGCCAGCCAGAAGCGAGGAAAGAGGGAGCTTCGTTCTCCGGCGACGGCGAGGTCTCCGGCGGCCAAGGAGGGCACTACCGGGTAGGTCTCGGCGTGGGAACCCATTTGGTCTTTGGGAGACCGGAGAATCACTAGGGAAGGCGAGGAGACGAAGGGAGAAATGAGAAGGGAAGGCCGCCCGAGGAGGAGGCGGGCGGCACGGGGAGGAAAGCGGAAGGGGAGGCGGCGGAGGAGGAAGGCGGAAGGGCGCCAAGAGGGGGAGGCGGGTTGGCCCGAAAGGAAAGCGCATTCGGGAGAACTTCCGAATTGGGAAAGTTTTCAAAATTCACCAAAAATTCAGGAAAAATCCAGGAAAAAATTTGGTTTGAAATTTTGGGGTCTTTCAATTTACTCCTGTCCAACCGTCAAAGACGACCTCACTTATCTCTATAATATAGTGCTGCAATGTAGTTCAGTCTTCACAAGAATAAGCAAAAGAATATGACCTCCCTCCCCGTTTTCATCCTCCTGCTCTTGATTTGTTTCTGCAAATCCGATGACCGCCTAACACCTGCAAAGCCACTCTCCCCCGGTGACAAGCTCATCTCGAAGGGTGGCATCTTTGCTCTTGGCTTCTTCTCCCAACAAACTCAACTGCAAACTTATATGTTGGCATATGGTACCACAACATTCCCGAGCGAACATACGTATGGGTTGCCAACCGCGACAACCCAATCGCCAGCAATTCGTCCGGGAAGCTGGTTGTGACCAACAACTCTGACCTTGTCTTGTCAGACTCCAAAGGCCGTATCCTTTGGACGACGAAGAACAACATCACCACCGGAGGCGACGGAGCTGTCGCAGTGCTGCTCGACACGGGGAATTTTGTCCTCCAGTCGCCGAACGGCACGGAGATATGGCAGAGCTACGATCACCCGACCGACACAATTCTCCCTGGCTTCAAGTTGTGGACGAACTACAAGACCCACAAAGCATTGCGCGTCGTTGCTTGGAAGGGTTCTCAAGACCCGTCCACCGGCAACTTCTCCCTCGGTGGTGACCCCAGCACGGGCCTCCAGATGCTCACTTGGCACGGGGCAAGTCCGTACTGGCGCAGTGCAGTGGCGAACGTGCGAGGGCCGGCGGCCTCACCCAGATCGTCGACGATGGGGAGGAGATCTCCGTAACGTACAACGCAGTTGAGGGCTCACAGAGAACGCACTGGAAGCTGGACTACACGGGCAATGTGATGTTCCGGAGCTGGAATAACCAATCGTCGTCGTGGACGGATTTGGTTTGAGCGCCCCGGCAATGGCTGTATCCACTATGGCTCGTGCGGACCGTTCGGCTACTGCGACATCACAGGGGCATCCGGGAGTGCAAGTGCCTCGACGGGTTCGAGCCGGCCGATGGCTTTAACCTCAACTTTTCCAGAGGATGCCTGAGAAAGGAGGCGCTGAAATGCGGCGGCGAAGACCAATTCTTGACCTTGCCAGGGATGAAGGTGCCCGACAAGTTCTTGTATGTCAGGAACAGAAGTTTCGAGGAGTGCGCTGCTGAGTGCAATCGCAACTGCTCGTGCACGGCATACGCTTATGCCAACTTTTATACCGTCACGATGGGTTACTCGTCAAGGTGCTTGGTTTGGATGGGGGAGCTTGTCGACACGGAGAAGATCGGCGACATTGGTGAGAACCTGTACCTTCGGCTCGCCAGTTCTCCTGGTACGTACCGTTCGATGCCCGGGTTGTTTTTTCTCAGCTATACGTTAGTGCCCTCAAAGTTCACCATTTTTTACGAAATGGCAACAGCCTGCTTTTTTCATATATCAGAGCTGAATATACAGACACCATTTCTTCCGGAAAATAGCTACCTGTCCTAGTGTTACTTAAACATTAGCTAGCGAAATACTTCTGGTGCCTGCAAGTACATTTTTGAAACATGATCTTGAAAAAACTACTAGACAACTGACGATTCCAATTTACCCTATCCCAACTGCAATGCTGGGGATGCTTAAGTAGATTGACAGATTGGTGGTAGTATTATAAGCAAGTAAATCGATACTCCTCGCAAAAAAAGAATGTAAATTCATACTCTCGAAAGCTAAGCTTGATGCAGTAAATTATATTCACTCTCTTTCTTCACAGGACACAATTCTGCAGTACACAAGAAGAAGAGCAGTATGGTAATAAAGATTGAACTCCCAATTATATCATGCCTGCTGATACTCGCATGCATATATCTTGTCAGTATATGCAAGTCAAGAGGTAGAAAAGAGATACAGATTAACACCTACGTGCAATATACAGTTGTTCATGTAATAGTGTTGAGTTTGACATTACTGGTATTTCTATCAGGCAAACGACGAAACAAGGAAACCCTGAAAAGACCGGTGCTGGGACACTTGAGCAATTTTCATGAACTTTGGGATCAAAATCTAGAATTTCCATGTGTTAGCTTCGAAGATATTGCCGCTGCAACAAACAGTTTCCATGACGCCAACATGCTTGGAAAAGGAGGTTTTGGCAACGTTTATAAGGTTTATAATTTTTTTACCTTGTCAATTACAACAATGGAAAATGCGACGCTCCTGGTTAATTCAATAATGTTGAAATCACACAGGGAACATTGGAGGATGGCAAGGAAGTTGCTGTTAAAAGGCTTAGCAAGGGTTCTGAGCAAGGGATAGAGCATTTTAGAAACGAAGTAGTTCTTATTGCCAAATTGCAGCACAAGAATCTAGTTAGACTTCTCGGTTGCTGCATTCGTGAGGATGAGAAGTTGCTTATTTATGAATACTTGCCCAACAAAAGTTTAGACAAATTCCTTTTTGGTATGTTTTAATCACATACTCTAAAAAATAATCTTGAATTGACCTAACTAGCTACGTGCTTTTCACTCATATCCATCTCGTTCTTGGCAGATGATGCAAGGAAGTCTATGCTTGATTGGGCAACAAGGTTCAACATAATCAAAGGGGTAGCTAGAGGACTTCTTTATCTCCACCAAGATTCAAGAATGACGATAATTCATAGAGATCTCAAAGCAAGCAACATCTTGCTGGATGAGGAGATGAACCCGAAAATATCAGATTTTGGAATGGCAAGGATCTTTGGAGGCAACGAGCAAGAAGCAAGTACAAAACGAGTTGTTGGGACATAGTAAGTAATTCTTGCGCTAGCTCTTCTCAACATATTATTTATATTTTTTTGTGAGAATATTATTTATGTGCTTGGAACAATTCAAATTACATACTTGCATGTGAAATAATTCAAATAGCGGTTACATGTCACCTGAGTATGCGATGGAGGGCATTTTTTCGGTCAAGACCGACACCTATAGCTTTGGTATTTTGGTACTGGAGATTGTAAGTGGATTGAAGATCAGCTCACCTCATCATCTTGTGATGGATTTTCCAAACCTTATAGCTTATGTAAGTGTTACCAAATGCTTCAAATTTGGACAACTCAAACAGAATATAGCCAAAATAAATAGGAACTTTATCGTTATGTTTCAGGCATGGAACTTATGGACAGATGGAAAAGCAAGGGATTTCGTGGACACATCGGTTTTGGAGAGTTATTCACTTAGTGAAGTCTTCCAATGCATCCATATGGGACTATTGTGTGTTCAGGACAGCCCGAATGCTAGGCCACTCATGTCAGTAGTTGTGTCCATGCTGGACAATGAAGCCATACCACGCCCAATGCCGAAGCAACCTATGTATTTTGCACAGAGGAATTATGGAGCCGAAGAAGCAAGAGAAGAATTGGAAAACTCTGTTAATAACGCGAGCCTGACGACGCTAGAAGGCCGCTAAATGTTTACGGTAAAAGCTATTATAGTGTACGAAGATTTCAGTAATTGTGTAATTGTATAATTGACTACCAACTGAGATTTGTAGATATTCGAAAGAATGTGTTCCATAGAAGGTGTGCGTTGATTATACGTGCTAAGGTGGAAGGACTTTAATTTGTTTTAGCAAAACAAGAAGACTGAGTTTACTTTCTAAAATTATGACAAGAAAATAATAATTCCACGTTTCTTGCCTTTACTTGCATGAATGTAGAGGAACAACTTTGAGCAGCATTGAGACGCCTCCAGTGACAAATCTCACTAGCCCTGACCACCTCCTCCGCCACCGGGTTCATGCTCTTGATTGGATAATCGTTTGCGCGGTTCTTAATCCTCTTGAGAATCACTGGCCGCAGCTGTTTCTAATCCACCCTCAAAGAGCACAGCCTCCGATTCATAACTGAGCCGCACAGCTCCGAGCAAATGTAGCTCCCGACTCTCCCCCCACGAAGCACGCCTACAAATTCACATTTTGCATAAGCGCAAGAAGCAGGCATCCATGGTATTGACTGGAGATGTGACGAACAAGTAAATCTTTGAACCAATCGAACAAGTAAATCAAGGGAGCAAAATTCCTTCTTTTAATATCTGGCAGCGATTGGAACTAAGAAGCTCTATTGGGTTAGGAATACTCACTTGAGTATGGTCAGGGAGGTCGATCTGACCAACCGCCGCCGTCCCCGATCCGAGGCCGAGGAAGCGCCGGCGAACAGCCCAGAACCAAGCAGTGAGGTGCGGCGCGCGGGGAAGGGAGGCGGTTTGCGGTGAGCAGAGAGGCACGGCTGCGTGGGGAAGAGAGAGTTGGGACGTGGGCGTGACAGCGTGGACGTGGGCTGCGCGGGCGAGGTAGTTTCGGCCTAGCCACGTAATTTCCACGGAAGTCCGGGCCCGGGCGAAATACCCATGGACGTCCGGCCCAAGTTTATTCTGCCGCCTGGCTAAGAAAGAGAAACGGGGAAGCCTACGCCGAAGTCTTCGTCACGCGTGCCATGGCGGTGCCGGCCGCCGGATTCGAGCTCAACGGATGCGGCCTCGTCGTTGTTGGAAGTTCAACTTGTATGTTTGTAGAGGGGCGTTAAATGCTTAGCTTCATTTTTCTTCATGTTTCGTAAATTTCGGTACTTTGTGCAGCTCTCTCGGGCGGACCTACCTTTGGGCGAGCAGGCGACCACCGAGCTCCCTCGCGGCGGACCCCCTCCCCTCCGGCCGGCGCCGCCCCCTGGGCCGGTGGAAGCACAAAGCACAACACGGCAACTCAGAGAGACAAGGCCCAAGTCCAAGCACAACACAGACCCAATAAACACACGGCCCAACAAGGCAACAAAGCAACAAAACAACAAAAGCGCACGGCCACCAGTCCACCAAGAAACGAGCCACGCCAAACCTAGATCCGAGCCTCCCGAGTCACGAGCGGCGGGCGGAGGGCAGCGCAGCGGTGGCGCCCAGGAGGAGTCGGACTCGAGGACGGCGCGGCCCAAGCGGAGGAGTCGGGCCAGCGCGCCAGCCCAGGAAAGAGTCGGAGGAGCAGGCGGCGGCGCCCCGGCGGAGGAGTCGGAGGACAGATTTGAGGAGGCGAGGAGGAGGAGCGATCGGCGTCGGGCGTCGCCGCATCGGCCCAGTTGAGGCGAGGGCCGAGGAGGAGGAGCGCGGGCAAGGCGTCGGTTTGAGCCGAGGAGGAGGAGCTCGGGGCCTCGGGCGTCCGGATTTGAGGCGAGGAGGAGGCGCTCGGGCCGTCGGGCGGTCGGGCCTCAGCGTCGGCGGATTTGAGGCGAGGAGGACTCGGGAACCGAGAAGAAGAGAAGGCGAAGTCGAGACTCGGTCAGTCGGTCGGTTGAGGACCGAGTGCAGGCGATGAGGTGAGGAGGCGGTGACGGTAAACTGACCGACACGGGTGATCGATATTTTGGGAGAGAGGTGAGTGGATTTGAGGATTGGTAATTATTTTATAATTTTATATATTGCATGTTTATAGTTCTATTTTATAAATGTATAATAAATTTTATTTATTCTAGAGATCGAGACTTGTGTATTTGAGTATTAGTTTTGATAGCTTGTCAAAATTTTATGTAGAATATGTAAACTAGCTTGTCAAAATGAGGGTACTTATATTTTACCTCTCCGAAACAAAGGACACGAGACTTCAAATTCAAAATGAATAGAAAGGACTTGATCGTTTAAAAATTAAGAAACGATTTCAAGACATGAAAACTCGAAGAATGAAAATATCTCGTTCTCCTAGGCGTACTTAGTTATTCTTGGTATATTTTTGTCTTATTTTTATTGCATCTTTTATATTCTATTATCGAATTGTGACACTCTTGATTTATCTATCTTTCACAATTGATGAGTTGTTTCTTTTCTGACTCATCTACAATTGTGGATTAAGCTTCATTAGTGAGGTATTTTCATTGTCCTTCCATTATCTACATATGTTAACATGCGAATTGTAGTTGTTATTTTTATTTCGTATCACATATTTTTATTAGTGTGATCGTAACATAGTTTGATCATGGATTGTTTTGTTTTATGTACTCTGTTTATTTCACACTTTCGATTTTAGTCTATATAGTTTTTTCTCGGATCTATCATGGACTTAGCCCTACCTAGATTTTTTCCCGGGTCCGCCACCGAGCTCTCGATACATTAAGAACGCGAGTTTGTAGACGAAATGGTTCCATTCAAAACAATGCATTCAATCAATATGTGGTTGTTTTCGTCTTGTATGGCTGAATGGCTCCCTTGCTAAATGGAAGAAGGCTATACTGCTGACGTTGTAGAATGTAGATCCTAGTTACGTAAATGAGATGTCCCTCCTCCCGCGCGAACTGAACCCCCACGTGGCCACGTCGCCGTCGTCAACCACGTCGTCACCCACCTCACCGCTCCCACCGCGGCGGGCGCCGAGGCCGGCGAACAAGCCCCTCGACTTCTCCCGCTGCTCCCCTACCTCGGCCTGGCAACGAGCTCACCTCCGTCGTGCTCGCGCCGACCACTCCCACCCGCTCCCACCTCCGCTTCCACCTCGAGCTCCTGCTCCCGCTCCGATCGTCGTCACCCACCTTCTCCACCTCCACCCCAGCCACGACGCTCCCCACGCCCCTTGTCATCCGCCACCGCCCCAACCCTCCCTCCGGGCCTCTTCATCCGGGCCCTCCTCCGTAGGGGTGGAAGCGGATCGGATACGGTCGAATAGTCTCAAATACGAATACAGTTCATGTTTTAAAAGCGGATACGGATACAATTCGAACATTCTCGAATCTGAATCTGAATCGAATGTCGTAACGAATACTAATCGAATCGGATATATGCTTAATCGATTAGAATACGAATATCCTCCTACGAATGTTGTAATCGACCAGGTTTTCCGATTAGCGGTTTAAATTCAAATTTTGACATTTGAAATTTTCTCAAAATATGATTTCCACAGTTCATATTTACGGCACCATTGTTTATTCGCACATGTAGCCTACACAAGTGTAATTGTATCCATCGACCAAAGCGTAAATATCACCTGGTTACGTAATGATCTCGTTTACGGAATTGGGCGCTTTATAGTTTATTAATGCACGCATCCGACCGACAAATTACGGCGGCGGCCACCGAAATGGCGGCGGTGAAGCGATCACCGACCGGAGTGTATTAGTTGAGGACTTTGGGTCTTGGCTCTTGAGTCTTGAGTACTAGTTGAGGAATTCGAAATGAGGAGTTGAGGAGTTAGTCTTGAGTCTTGAGTACTAGTTGAGCGAAATGAGGTGTACTAGTTGAGGTCTTGGTTTTCCTCTTCTCAAATACGAATGCGAATACTGAATATTCTCGAATCTGAATCTGAATATTCTCAAATACGGATCTGAATATTGTCAAATACGAATACTGAATATTTTGGAATACAATTTTGTTTACCACATTCACATTTTCTCGGATACGAATATCGGATAAAACGAATTATCCGTTACCGTTTTTCACTCTACTCCTCCGCCACGCCCGCCTCCGCGACGCGCTCCGTGCCGTCCGACGCGGCCGCTTTCAACGCCCTCGCCTCGCTCTCCCGCGCGAGGCGGTTCGATGAACTCTGGGCCGCACGAGCCGCCATGGCTCGCGCCGGGGTGCGGCCCAACGCACACACGTTCAACATCGACCGCGCTGTGCCGCGGGGAGGACACCGAGCGTGCAGGGGTTCCTGGAGGAGCAGGGGTTCGAGCCAGACGTAGTGACGCACAACACCCTTCTCACGGGCTACTGCTGCGGAGGGAGTCTGCAGGACGCGCTGCACCTGTTCGACGTAATGCCGCACAGGGGCGTTGAGCCGGACTTAGTTTCACATACTGTTCTGATGAACGGGCTGTGCAAGGCCGGGAGGATAAACAATGCTCGGCGGATGTTTGACAGAATGGTGCAGAGTAGATTGAGCCCTGATGCCATCGCTTATAGCGTTCTTACCACAGGGTACTGTAATGAGGGTAGAGTGAGGGAGGCAAGGTTGCTGTTGATGGAGATGGTGGGGAGTGGGTAGGGGCAGAGCCAGGTATTAGATATGGAAGGGGCAATATGGACAACAAGTAGAGTGATATGCTAATGAATCATGTCGGATTTACCGATTCAATAGTCACATATCACAGTAATATGTTTCGTAAATTAAAATGTAAAGAAAATTACATCTCTATTAACTTAAACTTAGCTCTACGACTACCAGCAAGATCATAGGCCTTAATAATATCATCATTACTAATCTTTGCGGTCAATTCCTTTTCAATATAAATTACCAAACAATCTCGTAGAAATCCATCTCCCATTGTACTTCGAAATCGCGTCTGCGCAAGTTTTATAGCTGAAAAACATCTCTCGGTGGTTGCAGTTGAATCCAAAAGAGTTAAGACTAATCTTAACAATTTACCCACCATAGGATAAAATGAATCTTTACCAGTCTTAACTGGTCCACTTGTTAGATCAGTAAGTGATTGTAATGCACTTAGGTCTGGATGATTACATACATCAAGTTGAAAATGTGGCAATTGACACTCCAATTGAGCTCTTTCTTGACTTGAGAAATCAGTAGGATAATATTTTTCCACTTCACTTTGGAAGGATCATTAGGTGAAGTGTACTTTGTATTTTTTAGAGTGGCCAAACCACTAATTAAACACATGTAATTAACTACATAATGAAGGATTCGTAGAAGATTAGAGGGTGCCAGGCCCCTCCCAGCCCCCCTCTCTCCGCCACTGGGAGTGGGCTCTCGTCGGAAGGATCGGTTGTAATTGAGAGTCATGTAAAGTTGGGAAGCTGCTCACTTGCTTGAATATGGTGTCACCAATAAGGAAATATGGTGTTGTCATCCCATTGGAGAGTTACAATTGCTTGATTTGTGCATTGTGCGAGGATATGCGCCCTCATGATGCCAGGGGTTTATTGCAGTGGATGGTAAGAGGATGGGCACAGTCCTAGCTTGGAGATGTACAATACGATTGTGGACTGCTTCTGCCAATGCGGCTGTGTGGATGACGCTTTAGATGTCAACGTTGAGATGAGCTCTAGAGAAGTGAGACCAGACTTTGATACTTACCGGACACTCATAACCTGTTTTTGCAAGCTGGGAAGGAGCTCAGACTGTGAGTCGCCTATGGCGGAGATGATTTGAGTCAGGTTTCCAGCCAGACGATGCTATTTGTGCAGCCTTGGTTTGTGGGTTCTGCAAGGAAGGAGCTCTTAATAGAGCAGAATTAATCCTGAAGGCTTTTGTTCTCGATTTTCAGGTTCATTGCAATGAGAGCTACAATGCTCTGATGATAGCTTACTGTGAGACCAGGAGCACTGCAGAGTCATTAGCATTGCAGGACAGTAAGAACTGGGTTTTGTCCCAAGCTGTGAGACATGTCGTTCTCTTATCTATGGGCTTTCAAGAAGCATTAGTTACGTGGCTGAACTGTGTTATTGAAAGACATGAATTCCAATCATCTTAATGAATGGCCCACAGAATTGCTATATGAAATATTAGAACACTGATGATGCTGTTGCCATGCATGATTAAGAAGAACATTTGTGGAAGGGCTGAGGAGGATGGATTATCTAGCTGAAAGCTGTTTAGTATGGCTTTGAACTGCTGTGAGCTAATGTTGATGTAATGCTCCTCTGATATGGATTGGCTGAGTGAATCCAGGTATTATTCTAGTCTGTTTGATGGAAGTGGTGAGTTGTGAGCACAGATATGCATTGATCTAAATTAATAGTAGGGCATGTGCTTCCATAAATATCTAGCGACAGTTTTAGCTGTGAAATACCACATTTCTGCTTATGGCTTAGTTGGCGATAGCAATGCCCAGATATGCTGATTGATGGCCATGTATATTCTTTGCAATCCTGATTTGCTTTGGGAGGAAACTGTTGTTCTTCAGGGGCTAAATCGTAAATTCCCAATTGAGGAAAAGAAAAAGGGAAAAGAAAAGAAAACGGTGGGGCCCACTTGTCGGCGGACGGCGCAAAGAGATAAGGGGGTGCGTATCCGTGCGCGTCCCGTGCGTTGGCCGATTCGTCTTCTTCTCAGATCCGACGATATTCTCGGTCAATGGGAGGAGGCGGTTGAGAGGCGGCGGCGGAGGCACGGGTGGCGGGTTCCTCGGGCCGAGCTCGCGTCACCTCCTCGCAGACTCCGCCCCTTCTACAAATAGCCGAGCTCATACCCCGGGTGAAGTATCTCCTTTCCGATCTAGCTTTTCCCACTCGAGCTCTTCTGGTTCTTCTCGGTTCTTGAGTGTGCGGAGGCGTTGGGGCTTCGGCACCACCTCCGATTGAGTCTTTGTACCGGCGATTCTGAGCACCCCTTTCGGTGTGTAGAAATCAAGGTAGAAGGCACATCCGAGGAAAGAAGGCGTTTGGTCCTGTTGAGTGTGAGCACTCTCGGCGAGTGCTCTTGCGGTCTTGTCTTGCGTTCCACGACCTTCGACTCGGCTCGGAACAGCGAGGTCGGAGAGGGCTTTGTATCTCCGACGACCACACCCCTTTCCTTCATCGGCCGCGAGAGGGTGCTAGGTTTTACAGGGACGATTGCCTTGTACGCCTTGCCCGGTCCTTGGTGTTCTTCGGTTTCTTCGGTTTGATTACCTCTGGACGGTTTTGAGTACCGTCTGCATTGTGAGTATTGCAAACTTGTTCTAAAGATGTCGTTCTTTGATTTCTGCTTGGCCGAGAACCGGTATATGTGTAGGACCGATGAGGCAACAGAGGGGGTGAATGGTGCCCATAAATTTTCCTCTAAATATTCACATATTCCTTATTCTCCAATAGCTACAAAGCTATGAAGATCCAAGATATGAGGTCTAGTAGAAGGCATGAGGAATTCGGACTATCTAATGACCAAATCGAGCACCGTGTGGTTAGATTACGACCACTTGGCGGAGCTCAAGCGTAGTCGAATACATCCACTCAGAGAGGCAGGGGCAGCCGGTGCAGTGCGACGTTTGTTGGGAAGACAACGTGGTCTAGACCGACACCATGGTCGAAACCGACAACTTGGTTGATAGCACATGCGGTGGTCGTAACTTTGACCACTCGATAGAAGAGCATCTTGGTAGGCAATCGATGATCAAGCAGAATTCAATGAAGTCGATAGCCACCAAAACAAGGCCGACAAGATCGAAAGATGAGTCCGGTCGAACCGTCATGATCGTAAGCCAATGGCATGGTCGTACGATCAACATGGTCGAAGACCGACTTGCACCTATAACCGACTGCGGTCGCAGACACCTCATGAGACCGTGGGGGCACACGACTACGAGATCTACGACCATCAAGCACTCGGAAACCAGTGCAAAAGAAAGCAGATGATCTATGTCTTTGCTGGTCGAAAATCAGAAAAGAGCAGAAGGCCAAGACTTCGTGATCGCAAGTAAATACTGTGTTGTCGAAACGAGAAGCAGATAACCCGATGGTCAGATATGCGCACACAGCCAAGATCACGTGGTCGTGGCTCGAACAGAGCCGCTCCATGCGCACGACCGCAAAGACCAAAACCCGATAACTTGCAAATCTTCAAACGAAATGAGGAGATATTTTAACCACAAAGATTCAGATCCTCGGAAGAGAAATCACCTAGTAAAACTAAAGTCTTTGCAATGGTCGGCTAGAACGACACGGTCAAAACTGAAAGCAGAGAACTGGAGGCGCATGACCGAGAGACACAGAAATTTCTCCGATTCGACCTTGCTCTCGGGAATGAACTGGCCAAATTGCCTTGAGCCAGATTCTCTGTTCTGAGCAAATCAAATATAAGCCAACTCTCAAAGGAAATACAGAAGGAACTGAAAATGAAGAGATGGCAAATAAATCAATGAAAACATCTCAAGAACAGCCTCTCAACCCAGATCACAAACACAGACCCATCTCATAGATAAACTCTAACAAGTACAGAGATGAGTCCTCTCAAATCATAACATGGGAGGTTTCGCAACCACTCCCCACAGGAGGACAAGCTCTAGCCCTAGAGCTACACACACAGAATACACTCCCAAGGGAGGGAGGCGGGCGCCTCCAAGGCCTAGCCGACCAACTCAAGTCCAACACTTGCCTCCCTCTCCTTTTATAGCCTCACACCGAGACTAACCCTAATGGATCCATCCATTAGTCCACACTGGGATAACCCGTAAACCCCACCTAACACCGGTTTTATCACTCACTTTACCCGCTAACTCAAATGCTTTGCCTGCTATCCCATGAGACCGCACTTTGCCCGTTAGCGCCAAGAATCCACTTCTTTTCTCGTGTGCTTTACCGGAGGGACGACTTCCTTTGCGCTTTGGCATTTCTCCAAAATGCCCTCACACCGCCTTCTGTCCAAGCTTGCAACCACCTCGCAAGACTAGGTCTCCTTGGCTTCCCGGTCGTTCGGACCCCGACACCACATTGTCTCGTCCCGACCATCCTAGCCTCGCCAGACCTATCTCCGACCGGCCGCACCGACTCCTGTTCCTCATCACCACCTTGAGCTCCAAGTCTTCTTTGGCTTCACCAGTCGTTCGGACCTCAACATCTCCCATGTCTAGTCCCGACCACTCCAAGCCTCACTAAGACTTGTCTCCAAGATCATGCAACCGACCGATCAGACCTCCGACTCCTCCAGTCTAGTCTCGGTCTATTCCGCATGCTGCGACCGCACCCAACCTCGACCGTCGGACCTCGGCTCCTCCACGAGCCTAGTCCCGTCCTCCTCGTTGTTGCCCGTCGTGCTCGGCTCTGCAGTTCAGCTCCGGTTCCTCGTCTCCGGCTGCAACCACCTCACCACCTCGATCATCTTGGCGTCTCCGGCCGTCTGGACCTCAACACCTCCTGTGCCTAGTCCCGGTCCTCCCACGCCTCACCATGAAATAGCTCAAAGTCCTGCGACCACCACGGACAAGCAAACCATCACATAGCACCGCACAATACACACAGACCATCACTCGGCACAAGTATCACAGTACAACACCTGGTCGTAAATCCCCTACGACCACCCGAAAGACAAGACAAGAAGTGGTCAAAACCACGGAAGACTTCCTCGCTTCCTTGACCACCGATGTCGTCACGACCATCACAAAGCTCGTTACGACCATGCGGACACAAGCTACGACCACATACAACACCGATACTGACTTTATCGCTCAAAGTCTAGACCTCATACGAGCACTCGTTGCACCAACCGAGACACTCGAGCCCAACAGAAAATAGATTGCAACAAGACTGTCAAAATGATGAACCAATAAGTCCACAAGGTCCATGACAACCGCAGAACCCATACGACCAAACCCCAACATAATCGGACATCACATGGGCTCATCGACCGGTTTAATGAGCTCCATCGACCACGGTCGGACATCCGCTAACGTGGTCGAAACAACAGCGTGATCGAACGCCCGATCTCCCAGCGTGGTCGAAGACCCACGCGCCTGGCGTGGTCGAAACGCCAGCGCCCAGCGTGGTCGGCGCTCCCAAGCGCCAGCGTGGTCGTAAACCACGGCGCCGACTACCGATCACGACCAGCGGTCGAAACTTCACAACGTGGTCGTAGATGGCCCTAGAGACCTCCGACCACGGTTATTTTCATTGAGTAAGATACCGCGTGGTCCCACGCAGTCCGACCGACTTCGATCACGTCCAAATTCACCGAGGATGCTTTAACGTGGTCGTGGCGGCCCGTGGCCTCCGACCACGCCAGCGTGGTCGTGAGACTCCACAACGTGGTCGCACGCTACTCGGCGGTTCTTGATTTCGCTCAGCGTGGTCGTATACCCTTCGATCACGACCAGCGTGGTCGTCAAAGACACTCGAAGGGTTTCGACCACGACCAAACATGGTCGTAAATGGCCGGGTGACCTTCGATCATGGCCAAATATTCCGAGGGCTCCGCATAGCGTGGTCGCACTCCACCCGAGAGACTTTCGACCACGGCTAAACTTGTCGAGAAGGCCTGGCGTGATCGTAGATCTCCACAGCGTGGTCGTGTAGCCTTCCGACCACTCGTTCAATGCCTCACTCGGTTTCAACTAAGGACAACGTGGTCGTGGCGATCTGGCGACAAATGTTAAGGCTTACGACTTTGCGAGTCACTCAAACCTCAAAACCAAACTCAATCTTTCTAGATCAAGAGTCAATTACTCATCACAACCATGGGGTGACCTCCACATGGTCTCACAATCTCCCCCTTGATGAGTATATTGACAAACACAGAAAAAGCATGAGGAAGAGTTAGTTTTTGAACAGAAGAAAGGATGGAGATGCAAAAGCCACACATGGTCTAGAAGAATGAAGAAGTGACTCAAGACCATGTTGACACGAGAATGAAATGGAGCAGACAGAGAAAGATCAAAATTTCTACGAAACTCCAAATCACAAGAAAGTCCAATCTTGCTCATGGTCCAAGAAGCGATGCTCACATGACCATTGTCATAGCAAGATGACCAAGCATTCTCCCCTTAATGCCTTTTATCCTTCTCCCATCCCTTGATGCATTCTCCCATTTAATGCCTTTTGCACCCCTTAATGCCTTTTTCTCTATCCTTCTCCCCCTTTTGGCAATAAAGTCATCAAGATGCAAGGAAGAAACATAGAGCATGAATGAAATGGGGTGACTACAATTAATTCATTTTAAGCAAAGGGAGCCATGAAATTATCGAAAGTGACTTCACGAGAAAATTATATCAAGCCATAAAGGTGACAATGCTATCTAGATCATAACAAACTATGTATTGCCAAGCTCAAGCCAAATAAGTTATGATCTTTAAATTAAATGGTTTGATTAGCATGTCGAGTCACTCAAGATTATAGTCTAGAAGAAGGTATCCAAACGTGAGTCAAGCCATGTCAATATTCTAAGTGGAACCACGAAGCTATAGTTGAGTCAATTTTAGAGTGCTATAAGTTCAAAATGAGACACTTTGTTCAAGCACTAGATATCACAAGTAATTCACTACTTGTAGTACTTTGGATACCACTTGTAGAATACTTGTGGTGAGCAAAATTAGCACAATTGGCTTTTATCGAAATTCATGGTTGGTTTCAACCATTTTCACAAGAATTTTGTTTTCATAGCCATGTGCTAGATCTCAAGCCTTATGCGATCACTCCAAGCAATAAGCTTAAAGAGGTGATCTTGGTCATCCAAAACTCCCCCTGAGTTCATGCCGAGTGCAATGGCAAGCCGTCTCATGAGAAAGAATTGGTGAGATCGGTTTTTCGCACAAAGAGATCTTTTGCATTTACTTGAATTAGTTCATGAACAAAGAGTTAAGACTTAACTCATGCATCACTAATGAACTAACTTAGCTCAATCTAAATCTCAAAAAGCAGATTCAAGGCTCAACTTAGCCTATTCGACATGGCACGAATCAAAGAGGATCACTAAAGCCAGACTATTCACAAGTTTGAACAAGACATGATTTGATTCAAGTTGTTCACATTTAATTAAGCTAGTATGGCAAGAGCTAAGCAACACATAGAAGGGCATGATAAATCAAGCTATCACAGGACATGGCAAGATATAAATCATGATATCATGTCACATAAAGATAATATTCAGGGCTCCAAGATTGTACAGGCATTCATGTGAATGTGACGCACTATTGAACAAAAGAATGCACATGAGATGAACTCCCCCTGAAACATAGCCCGAATAGACAGAAGGATCCAACTCCCCTAGAGAAGGCAAAAGAGAAGAACCAAGAAATTTGGCACAAAATCCAGAAGAGAAGGTTCTAGCTCAAAGAGGTGATTCCCAAACACATCCTATCCTCATGGTCTCTAGTCTATAACCTCATACCACGGGGCAAAAGCACACTATGTCAATGCACAAGACTCTAGTGGCCAAGAAAAAGTTCAATCTAGGTAGAAGAGAATCCTAGAGAACCAAAGCCCAAACTAGGTAGTAAATAATCCTAGAGAACCATTTGGATGAGAGGTGTGAATGAGACAACATCACCTAGAGTTAGCTCCTACTGACCAAACCGACCCTTCCTACCACTAGAGGACATATACTATGCAAAGCCGAGTGGCGGGAAGCAGAACACTAAAGATCACAGGGAGCAAACCTCGGTTCTGAGTTGCTCGGGAGGTTGTTGTAGTGGTCGAGGTCGAATATGTGTCCGGGGCGAGTCGTAGATGAGTCCCGGACATGGTTGTACATGTTCGGACCTCATCAAGCGATCAAGTCATGTCTTGGGCGTTGTCGAGTCCGAGTTCACCATGGTCGCAGATGAATCCAAATTGAGTCCGCACCATAGTCGAGATGATTCGGGTCGCGATTGATCCGGGTCTAGACCGTGGTCGCAGACGAGTCTGAGAATAGTCGGAGTCGTGTTCGGTGTGGTCAAACTCGCGTCTGAGGATCGGTTGTAGTTGAGTCCGAGTCGTGGCCGAAGTTGAGTCCACATCATAGTCGTGGTCGAATCCGGCTCATGGTCGTGTATGGGTTCAGCCGAGAGTCCATCTTGTGGTCGTAGAAACTACGACGTGGTCATAAAGACCGGGAGCATTGTACCACTCTCCCTCATTCATAACCTACGGATTAAACATAGGGGAACAGTGGTGTCCTAGTCTTGGGGTAAATAATACACGTGCATGGATCGATCTTGAGACAAATGACCACAATCGGTAGCATTACGGATGTATGAGAACACGCACCGCCACAAGCTCAATCTAGCCCTCATCAAAAGCATCTAGAACAACAAGCCTAGAGCCACCCAATACTAGAAGAAGCTTGTGACCTAACCACAAATCTCATGATATCTAAGCATAAGCACGGACTAATGCTACCAAGATGTCATACAATTTATTTCATGCCATAACAAAGAATAAGATCAAAGTATACAAGCATCACAATGAATCACAACCATACACATAGCGGATGGCGGGAGCGATCACGAGCATATGCTAGCATGGATAAAAGCATGTATACTAGAAAGATACAAAGGCATGAATAAGCGCACCATCATGACACAAAGAAACTATCCAAGATATACTCAAGCTCATCTTGTCCATACATATGCATACATCATGTAGACATACAACATGGCAAATCAACATCATGAAAAGTATGCTAACATGTATAAATAATGATGAATGAACATAAGGAGCAAGATGTGAACCATGATAGATACTACGAGCACAAGGTCATGATGATACTTGACTTCTAATGCACACATTCTAGTTAGCTCATGAAGTCAAGTCAAAGCTTAAGCATGTAACAAATACAACAAGGTACATGGATACTTAGCGACATACACATAAAGGCATGACATGAAAGCATTGAGAGAAAACATGCGGTATGGTACAAGTGAGCACATGAACAAGAACAACATGCCAATATGGTCAAACATGAGTATAAGGGCATGAAGGTATAGAGTAGCTCACAAAGTAGGTGGAGGCGCTAAGCGTGAAGGTACATGCCTCTTGGAGGCCATGAAGTGGAGAACCAACAAATGTTCTAGTCACGTGATAAAGCGAAGACTAAAATCCATTCGATCCCATGTTCTCCATCCAACGTCGGACACCTACAAAAACAAGAACAAAGTGCCTAAGTCTTGGATCCCAAGTGGTTAGAAAGCGATGCTTGAACCCAAGACTTGACACACGGCCACTCGACAAAAAGAGTGGTCGTTACGTACTCGACTACGGTCGAGAAGAAATGGCGTGGTCGTAGCACGAGAGGCGTAGTTTTGAATGACTACGGTAGAGAGATGTGATCGTTGGTCATTACAACCACGACTGGGAATTGCAGGTGTGGTCATAAGTCAGTTATGACCACGGCAATCGAGCGACGGCGTGCTCGAAACCGGCGATCGTGATCGTAGGGACTTTCGACCACGGTAACAAGCGGAAGTGTCCGCCGGAGACATGGTCGTATGCAGCTACGACTATGTCGAGAAGTCAAGTTGTGGTCGTGGGCATTACGACTATAACGACGACATAACAGAGGAATTCAGTTTACTACACTCTAGTAAGCTCATACTCCTCTACACAAGTGCGGTGAGTCAAAGTTTTAATTTCTCATTTGCAGATTTTAACATTCAAGTAGAGAAATTAAATTTTCACCGTCTACAGAGAAAGACTCACAACCTACACATGAGAAATGAGATTTCAACCTAGCAAGAACAATCTAGCAATTTATAATCTAGGCACCTCACAATATCCTGAAGAGCAAGTATATTCATCTTGGACAAGGCCAAGGTCATAATGAGTTTTTACCTTGCTCATGATAAGTCGACGCTCGTCCTTATCATTATCATCCGTGTGTTCTCTAAGGCTTTCTCCTTCCTGGCACTTGATCAACCAAAGGACAAGAATGTACCACAAAGCTCACACTTGTGGTTTCTTGCAAATAAAATCATCCTCTAGTCGAAATCAAGCCTCTTGTCGCAAAGGACATCATTGGCAAAACACCCCAATAAGATTCAAAGGAAAGTTTACAAGATTCCCTACTAGTTGCCAAGCTCCAGATCGGTTAAGATCAAATACAGAGCCAACCTCGCTCTGATACCAATTGTAGGACCGGATGAGGCAACAGAGGGGGGGTGAATGGTGCCCATAAATTTTTCCTCTAAATATTCACATATTCCTTATTCTCCAATAGCTACAAAGCTATGAAGATCCAAGATATGAGGTCTAGTAGAAGATGAGGAATTCGACTATCTAATGACCAAATCGAGCCTTGTGTGTGGTTAGATTACGACCACTTGGCGGAAGCTCAAGCGTAGTCGAATACATCCACTCCAGAGACAGGGCATCGGTAACAAAGCGGCGTTTGTTGGGAAGACAACGTGGTCTAGACCGACACCATGGTCGAAACCGACAACTTGGTTGATAGCTTTGCGATGGTCGTAACTTTGACCACTCGATCAAGAGCATCTTGGTAGGCAATCGATGATCAAACAGAATTCAATGAAGTCGATAGCCACCAAAACAAGACTGACAAGATCGAAAGATGAGTCCGGTCGGAACCGTCATGATCGTAAGCCAATGGCATGGTCGTACGATCAACATGGTCGAAGACCGACTTGCACCTATAACCGACTGCGGTCGCAGACACCTCATGAGACCGTGGGGGCACACGACTACGAGATCTACGACCATCAAGCACTCGGAAACCAAAGCAAAAGCGCGATGATCTATGTCTTTCTTTGGTGAAAATCGAGAAAAGAGCGAAGGCCAAGACTTCGTGATCGCAAGTAAACACTTGTGTTGTCGAAACGAGAAGCGATAACCCGATGGTCGATATGCGCACGCCCAAGATCACGTGGTCGTGGCTCGAACAGAGCCGCTCCATGCGCACGACCGCAAAGACCAAAACCGGATAACTTGCAAATCTTCAAGCGAAATGAGGAGATATTTTAACCACAAAGATTCAAATCCTCGGAGAGAAATCACCTAGTAAAACTAAAGTCTTTGCAATGGTCGGCTAGAACGACACGGTCAAAATCAAGGCGAGAACTGGGCGCATGACCGAGAGACACGAAATTTCTCCGATTCGACCTTGCTCTCTGGAATGAATCGACCAAATTGCCTTGAGCCGATTCTACATTCGAGCAAATCAAATATAAGCCAACTCTCAAAGGAAATACGAAGGAACGAAAATGAAGAGATGGCAAATAAATCAATGAAAACATCTCAAGAACGACCTCTCAACCGGATCACAAACATGACCCATCTCATAGATAAACTCTAACAAGTACGAGAGATGAGTCCTCTCAAATCATAACATGGGAGGTTTGCAACCACTCCCCACAGGAGGACAAGCTCTAGCCCTAGAGCTACACACACAGATACACTCCCAAGGGAGGGAGGCGGCTGCCTCCAAGGCCTAGCCGACCAACTCAAATCCAACACTTGCCTCCCTCTCCCTTTTATAGCCTCACACCGAGACTAACCCTAATGGATCCATCCATTAGTCCACACTGGGATAACCCGTAAACCCCACCTAACACGGGTTTTATCACTCACTTTACCCGCTAACTCAAATGCTTTGCCCGCTATCCCAACAGACCCGCACTTTGCCTGTTAGCGCCATGAAATCCACTTCTTTTCTCGGTGCTTTACGGAGGGCAGCTTCCTTTGCGACTTTGGCATTTCTCCAAAATGCCCTCACACCGCCTTCTGTCCAAGCTTGCAACCACCTCGCAAGACTAGGTCTCCTTGGCTTCCCGGTCGTTACGGACCCCGACACCACATTGTCTCGTCCCGACCATCCTAGCCTCGCTGAGACCTATCTCCGACCGGCCGCACCAGACTCCGGTTCCTCATCGACCACCTTGAGCTCCAAGTCTTCTTTGGCTTCACCCTCGTTACGGACCTCAACATCTCCCATGTCTAGTCCCGACCACTCCAAGCCTCACTAAGACTTGTCTCCAAGATCATGCAACCGACCGATCGGACCTCCGACTCCTCCGAGTCTAGTCTCGGTCTATTCACGCATGCGACCGCACCCAACCTCCTGACCGTCTGGACCTCAGCTCCTCCCTGAGCCTAGTCCCGGTCCTCCTCGTTGTTGCCCGTCGTGCTCAGCTCTGCAGTTCGGCTCGGTTCCTCGTCTCCGGCTGCAACCACCTCACCACCTCGATCATCTTCTGCGTCTCCGGCCGTCTGGACCTCAACACCTCCCGTGCCTAGTCCCGGTCCTCCCACCTCACCATGAAATAGCTCAAGTCCTGCACCACACGGACAAGCAAACCATCACATAGCACCGCACAATACACATGACCATCACTCGGCACAAGTATCACGGTACAACACACGGTCGTAAATCCCTACGACCACCCGAAAGCACAAGACAAGAAGTGGTCAAAACCCTGGAAGACTTCCCTGCTTCCTTCGACCACACAGCATGTCGTCACGACCATCACAAAGCTCGTTACGACCATGCAGACACAAGCTACGACCACATACAACACCGATACAGCTTTATCGCTCAAAGTCTAGACCTCATACGAGCACTCTGTTGCACCAACCAGAGACACTCGAGCCCAACAGAAAATAGATTGCAACAAGACCTGTCAAAATGATGAACCAATAAGTCCACAAGGTCCATGACAACCGCAGGAACCCATACGACCAAACCCCAACATAATCGGACATCACATGGGCTCATACGACCGTTTTAATGAGCTCCATCGACCACGGTCGACATCCGCTAACGTGGTCGAAACAACAGCGCCCAGCGTGATCGAACGCCCGATCTCCCAGCGTGGTCGAAGACCCACGCGCCACAACGATGGTCGAACGCCGAGCGCCCAACGTGGTCGGCGCTCCCAAGCGCTCAGCGTGGTCGTAAACCGGCGCCGACTACCGATCACGACCAGCGGTCGAAACTTCACAACGTGGTCGTAGATGGCCCTAGAGACCTCCGACCACGGTTATTTTCATTGAGTAAGATACCGCGTGGTCCTCACGCGGTCCGACCGACTTCGATCACGTCCAAATTCACCGAGGATCTTTGCAGCGTGGTCGTGGCGGCCTGGTGGCCTCGACCACGCCAGCGTGTCGTGACTCCACAACGTGGTCGTCACGCTACTCGGCCGGTTCTTGATTTCGCTCAGCGTGGTCGTATACCCTTCCGATCACGACCAGCGTGGTCGTCAAACACTCGAAGGGTTTCGACCACGACCAAACATGGTCGTAAATGGCGGGTGACCTTGATCATGGCCAAATATTCGAGGGCTCCGCAGCGTGGTCGCACTCTCCCGAGAGACTTTCGACCACGGCTAAACTTGTCGAGAAGGCCTGGCGTGATCGTGAGATCTCCACGCGTGGTCGTATAGCCTTCCCACCACTGGTTCAATGCCTCACTCGGTTTCAACTAAGGACAACGTGGTCGTGGCGGTCTGGCGACAAATGTTAAGGCTTACGACTTTGCGGTCGACTCAAACCTCAAAACCAAACTCAATCTTTCTAGATCAAGAGTCAATTACTCATCACAACCATGGGGTGACCTCCACATGGTGTCACAATATGACCTGTTTGCCTGTGGGATCTGATTACATGCTCTGTGAAGAATTCGTCGAATACTGAGATTAGTCTAGATAACTAGATTGGATGTGAGCTTACTTTGATTCTCTTAACCGAGCTTTAGCTGATTCGGTTGGACAGATTTGTTACATGCAATAGTAATTGATTGAACCTGTATTTTCTGTATAATCAGATTATTTCATTCATATACTCTGTTCATTCTTTCTGTTTAATCTGATAGGCTGTTAGATTTCAACTCGTTATTACATTGCATGTCAACATTTAAAAACTGAAACTCAGAGTTTGGTATCCTCTGTTTGTTCAAATCAACTGTAGAGAGAACATAAGGTGGAGCTCAAATCCTAGACTCTAGTTATCAGAACTTTTGTTAAGAGTATCAACATCAACATGAGAAGGCCAAGATTTAAGATCTTGTGCGACTCTGTTCTGAGAGCAATCCTAAAACAATTAAATTGTTATATGCTGTTTTTAGTCATGTTCTTTTGGCTATGTATGGAGGCAGCATGTTATTACCTTAAATATGTTTACATACATGTGATGATCATATATGCTATGTTTACAAAAAGATTAGCATGTAAATACATTAACGTTATGAATGACATGCTAATGTTGAATATGTCATATATGATGTTCATATTGAGTATTCACTCATTTTGCAATGACTTGATTGATTTCTATGTCAATATATTGTTTAAGTTATTCTTATGCCATGCTTGGGTGATTACTATTATCATAATTATTATTGGAATTAAAATAGAAAATATGCTTATACCGTAATATTTACAACAGAAACAAGATGTAAAGCACCAGAAGGGAACTAATGCTGACGTGCCAAAAGGGTTAGGGTTTCTTGGGATGAGTATGCTGGATGGTGGAACACTATTTGTGTGTAGGCTCTCCCTTGTTTGGAAACAACTGACATTAGGATGAGATATGGAATAAAAATGGTAGTCTGGTTACTTGTGTGCACATTTCCTTATAATTAAAAACATAAAATGTATTAATGTTCCTGTTTAGTTTATCTCATGTTCCTGTTTAGTTTATTTCATCATATGAATAATAAATCATGTTGATGTTTGAGAGATGAAGTTTTCGATCCATTTGGGTATCTGAAACACAACGATGCAATAGAATGGGAAGATGGCATCCATTTCCTTGCGATTCTTAGTACACATAACATTTTCTTCATGTTTGCAGTAGATTGTCTGCTGCAACATAAAGAACAAGTTTCAATTTGTCTTGATTCTCATATGTCCATTCAAGGTTGGAGCAAACATTATGCCATACGTGTCACCAAATTATATCAAATTGACAAGATTTGCATTATTTTATCGTCCAGCAGAAGTTTGTTAACAAATGGGCATCTCGAATTTGTCTTCAATGTAATTGCCTTTATCTAGAACTTTGCAAGTTTGAAGGAAAAGGCATATAATTCTTCAAATTCAGATGGTTGCTGCCAAAGCATTGGACAAGGAACTGAAACATCTCTGGTACCGCCTTGAATTTATGTCCTCTTCTCTGCCATTTCCCTCTCCATCGTTCTTGCCCCTTTACATGTCACATAAAGGTGCAACTGATGGTTTCAGATAAGCTGTACAATTTCAGACACATTAGGTACACGTAATACTCAAATAACATCTCACGAACTTGTTGGCCAAGTTAGACAAACAAAAGAATCAACATGGGGCAGTTCTTAGTATAAAAAGAACATGGGGCATTCTTTTTTTAAAAAAAATGGGCCAGATCTTCCAGAAATGAACTAACAAAAATTTTGGATCTCTGGAGGTCGGACCTCACTTAATGACGCCTTATTCTAGGCCCCGCTCATTTTAGCTTGTGTTTCTGGCGTATTTTTTGCTATTCCTAAATTTCGTCTTTTTCTAGTTTTTTGAGCTTTTTAGCTGGTTCTTTGTTTTCCCGTATTTGTTTGCACTGTATGTGATGGGCTAACATGTTTTTTTTTATTTTTTTTAAATTTAGTTACGCCAAATAAGCCACCATCAGTTACAGTGTAATTTTAACCAACTACAATGCAATTTCAGTTATAAGCCAGCTTATTTTAGCCTAACTGAACGCACCAAATCCTGAATAAGAAACTTGTGTGCATTAAAAAAATAATTGTGAGCCACATCATCCTCACTTGCTTCGTGACAACATATAATAGTAGTATTGACAGTAGTAGGTTTTTAATAGCGAATAGTATATGGACGGAGATGATAATTTATATTAGTAAGGTGTCTATGGAGGTGCTTGGAGTGACCTGAGTGACAAGATGCGAACCTAAAAACACTTGGTGGTGGAACAAGTACAAAAGGCTATCAAGAAGAAGAAGACATACAACAAACACATGCATCGTGATAGGAGCTATGACAGTATACAAAAGTACAAAGCAGCAAAAAAGAATGCAAAGAAAGCGATGAATGAGGCACAGGGCAAAGCCTATGAGAAAATTTATCATAATTTAAGTTTAAAGAAGGGTGAGAAGGATGTCTACAAAATGGCTAAACTTTTGAGAAAGGAAGACGAGAGATTTCAATCAAATTAAATACATCAAATACGACACTAATAGATTTTTGGTAAAAAACAATGAGATCAAGGATAGGTGGACTTTGACGAGTGTTCAATCGAGACAATGAGGATGGTGTGATTGAGCTAGATGATGTTTTGATGACACCGATAGGTGATTTGTTTGAAGAATTCAGGAGTCTTAAAAAGAATGAAAGTGGGTAAGGCGTTGGGCTCTAATAACATTCTTATTGAGATGTGGAAATGTCTTGGAGAAGTGACGATCGTTTGGCTAACTAATTTGTTTAATAGTATTTTTTATGTCGAACAAAATACCTAACGAGTGGTAGAGAAGCACATTAGTATCAATTTTCAAAAATAAAGAAGATAATCAAAGTTGTACTAACTATAGAGCAAGTAAGCTCATGAGCCACGCAATAAAGTTTTGGGAGCGAGTGGTTGAGTACCGTTTAAGAAGAGTGACTAATGTGACAACAAATCAATTTGGTTTTGTGCCTGAGAGGTCGACCACGGCGGTGATTTTCTTGACACGATAGTTAATGGAGAGGTATAGGGAGCAAAAAATTGATTTTTACATGGTGTTTTATCGACTTGAAGAAAGCCTACGACAAAGTGGCAAGAAACGTCATGTGGTGGGCGCTACAAAGGAAAAAAATTCCAACAAAATATGTTACCCTAATCAAGGATATGTACAAGGATGTTGTGACTAACGTTAGAACATGTGTTGGTGATACTAATGAATTCCCTATTAAGATAGTACTACACCAAGAGTTAGCGTTGAGTCCATATATTTTGCTCTAGTGATGGATAAGGTCACGCAAGATATACAAGAAAATATCCCTTACTGTATGCTTTTCACTAATGATTTAGTACTAGTTGATGAAAGTAGGATAGGTGTCGATAGAAATCTGGAGTTGTAGAGAAAGACCTTAGAATCAAAGGGTTTTAGATTTAGTAGAACTAAAACTGAGTATGTAAAGGGTGAGTTCAGCGGTGTCAGAGCAGATGATGAAGATGTTATTCTAGACGAACAAGTTGTGCTTAGAAGGACACTTTTTAATATTTGGGATCGATGCAATAGTAGGACGGCAATATTGATGAAGACGTGAGCTACATGATAGAGCGGGGTGGGTGAAATAGCGCCAAGCATCGATTGTCTTGTGTGATAAAAAATGTCCCTCAAAAGTTAAAGGATAAGTTCTATAGGACGACGATCAGACTTGCGATCTATATAGAGCAAAATGCAGGGCGACTAAAAGATAACATATACAGACGATGAGTGTAGCGAAGATAAGGATGCTGCGGTAGATCTGTGGTCACACAAGGTAGGATCAAATTCACAATGAGGATATACGTGATAGGGTGGAAATGTCATCAATTGAAGAGAACCTTTTCTAACATCGCTTAAGATGGTTTGGATATCTCCAACGGATGCTTCCTGAGGCACTGGTACGTAGTGGAATTTTAAGACGTACCAAAAAGGGAAGAATAAGCAGAAGTCGATCAAGACTGACGTGGAAAGAAGCAGTTAAAAGAGACTTGAGGTATTGGAATATATCCAAAGAATTAGCTTTGAATAGGAGTGCACAGAAGTTAGTGATTTACGTATGGAACCATGATATAAGAAGAATATTTAAGGCGGTGTTTTAGGCTTTACCTTTCGGATGACGAGATGCGAGTTAGGGTTTTGCCTTGTAGATTTTATTACAAGACTTTGGTTTATTTGACCTTAAGGAGATTTTATTTCTAGTCTACCTTAACTTGTTTAGGGCAAAAGGTGATATTGTTGTTGTTAGTGGTAGGTTTCTAAAAATGCATAATACAAAAAAAAGTAGGATTGGAATGTCATGGTTTCTTAAATTGTATAGAAAGTAAAACTACAAGAGTTTACAACAAAGGGTGTTTGGTTACACCATAGCAAAAAAAGGAAAATTGATCCTTGGACATTTTTCTTTTGTGGCATTTGCGAAAATATATCACAAAAGTCATATTTTGCTGGTACCATCACAAAAACACGATCATTTGCTGCTGGACATTTGGACCATTAAATGTTGTTTTTCTGAGTTTTGAAGAGGGAATATCTCAACTACGCCAACCAAGCCTCTCTCCTTCCCCGACGTCCCGCCGAGGCGTCGTGAGGTGCTTGCACCTTGTCCTCCCAAGGACACCATCAAGACGCAAACACCTCAACAAGAAAACGTTCAAGCCGCCAGCTCCATTATGGTTTGACCTCGAGCGGCCGTATTCCAATGGCGACAGCAACAGAGCTAGAAACATTGGTTGGCGCAGATGATGATGTTCAAGTATTTACGGTATAAGCATAAATATAATTCCTTTATAATTATATAAGCACGCCAAAGACATCAATCCATATATACAAATCATAATGAACATATAATCATATGAATTGAACAAATCATTCATAGTATACCACATATTCAATACTAGAGACATAACTACTCTAAACATGAATATGTATGACCAAGTATAAATCATGTATCAATAAAACTAGCGACAAGCTTAAGTTTTATTGTTATTTGTCTCTCGAGTTGTAGGGTTACACAAGATTAATCTTGACCGTCCGCTACTAAATCATATACTCTTCCTTGATGGTTATACACATGATAAAACAGTCTTTTGAGCTTAAGACAAAACCTCTATGCTCTCAAGAACAGAAGAAATCTAGAAGGTATATATTCGAGGCGGTGTTCAATATATACAAGTCCATCCGAGCAGTTAATCTTTGCTCAAAGAGTTAAAATCTAAGTTGACAAGATTTTACACAAACATGTACTCAGCATGTGAATTTGCTATTAACAGAAGACAACAAAGCGAAAGGCACATAGCATGCATATATAAATCAATGTCTAGAGACATTACGCAGATTGCAAACTTGTAATAATAGAGTTGACAACAGTTAGAGCTCAAAGACTATTTTAACCAATCTCGACATATGATTTCGTCATCATCGAGCAACAATCCAACCAACAAGCAATCTATGTCTCCCAGTGCCCGGTAATCAATCAGCTAGCACAGCCCACAAAGATTGCGTAAAAAAGAAATTACAGAATCACTCATAGAACGGCGATATTCGAAATCACCAGAAGAACAGGGGCTAGGCACGCTTCTTCTGTCCCAAAACCTATCACTCCCCTATGCCCATGAAGAAGGGGAGTGTGGTCGTCGGAGATACAAAGCCCTTCTCCAACCTCAGTACACTGCAGCCGGAGTCGAAGGATCGGGTAGTGCCGCACAAGACCTCAAGAGCACACCGCCAAGTGCGCTCAAATCACAAGAGAAGCGATCGCCGCCTCGTCCTCCCTCTCGGTTAGGTCTCCCGACTTGAATCCCCACACCCCAAACTAGGGTTCACAGGGGCCAAGACAAAGCCTCAATCAGAGATGGCGCCGGAGCCCCACACCTCCACACAACCGGAAGAGTCAAGAGGAAGAAGAAGACCCAAAAGATCAAGTCAGATCGGAAAAGAGATCCTCTCACCCGGTGGAGAGTCTCGGCCTTCTATGGGGGATGCGGGAGGTGGCGGCGAGATGGCCGCGGCCGGCTCCGAGGAACCCGCCGGCCGCGCCTCCGTTAACACCACGCGGTCGTCGCTCCCCTCCATGCGCCGCCGAATCCGGCCGGTCGTTCGCCAAGTCGGCGAAGGAGACGAGCAGCCGCCACGAAAATGCACGCGAGACACGACGCGGGGAGGAGACAAAGTCTCTCCCTTATCTCTTCAAGACTGCCACCGGCGAATGTGGGCCCCGCCAATTTCTTTTCTTTTCCATTTTTATCTTTTCTCAATTGGGAATTTACAACAATGCCCCTGAAATACAACAATCCCCACCAATTTCCAATTGATGAAGGATTCTCAATGTCTTGTTTGATATACAACTTTTTGACGATGGGTACCTTGCGGGTTTGAACCCAAAGCCTAGTGATAAGGACTACGACTCTGCACAGATGAAGGAGGACTACGCCTTGATCCAATGCCTTGGTGTGAGAATTTTTGCCCAAATCACATTCTGTACTGGGCGGCTTGCCCTTTCCCTCTCAGGTTGGGACGTTACGGTCATGTCCCGTATCTATCTCATGAGTGCTTAAGAAAGTATACCCTCAACTTTCTTTGATCGCGACCTCACGATCTCACTCACGTAGGTGAACTCTTCTAGGAATCTTGTAGGACGATTCCTAAGTCATGTAGACCTCGAGTTTATTAAGAGCCTATGCTCAACCTTCCATACAGAAAGAGCACTGCAGCTAATAGGACCCGTTAGATGTGCTCTCTAATCTCACACAGTTTTGTTGTCCTAGAGCCTAGTTCATGGGATCTCCGATCTCCTAGGATAGGTTACTACCAATGTGAGCCTTTATACGGGTATAAGCCACATTCCCTTAGATGCTGCAAGGATGACCTTCTGCGCCAATCCTTTGGTGAAAGGATCTGCCAAGTTCCTTCAGACTGGATGTATTCTACAGAAATAACACCAGTCTCTCTAGCATGCCTTACCGACTTAAGTCGTCTTTTTATGTGTTTTGAGGACTTCATATTGTCCTTTCGACTCTTCGCCTTAACTAGAACGGTTTGGTTATCGCAGTAGATCAATATAGCTGGAATGAGTTTTTCCAGCACAGGCAGGTCAGAAAGGAGTTCTCGAATCCATTCTGCCTCTACAGCCGCTGAATCAAGTGCAACTAGCTCAGCCTCCATAGTAGACCGTGTAATAATAGTCTGTTTTGAAGACTTCCACGATACGGCCCCACATACTAGAGTGAATACATAGCCACTCGTAGCCTTCATGTCATCCGAGTCACTGATCTAGTTAGAATCACTGAATCCTTCCAAGACTGCCGGATGACCAGAATAATGTATTCCCAATTTAGAGGTTCCCTTCAAATATCTGAGTACTCTTTCTAGTGCTATCCAATGATCATATCCTGGATTGGACGTATAACGACTCAATCTGCAAACAGCATATGAGATGTATGGCCTAGTTGCACTAGTTAAATACATCAGGGATCCTATAATTTGAGAATATTTAAGTTGATCCTTCCCATGCCCAGTGTTCTTATGTAGCTTTGCATTTGGATCATAGGGTGTGGACACTGGCTTACAGTCCATAAATCCAAATCTGGTTAGGACTTTATCCACATAATGGGATTGTGAAAGAGTAATCCCATTCTCACCCTTAATAAGCTTGATGTTTAGAATAACATCAGCTTCACCCAGATCTTTCATATCAAAATTCTGGGAAAGGAAAGACTTTGTACTATTGATCACATCCATGTTGGTCCCAAAAAGCAATATGTCATCTACATAAAGACATAGAATGACACCTTCGCCCCCACTAAACCGATAGTAGACACATTTATCGGCTTCATTCACACAAAAGCCGACCGATGTCATCGTACTATCAAATTTCTCATGCCATTGCTTAGGAGCTTGATTTAGACCATACAGGGATTTAATCAATCGACATACTTTCTTTTCTTGCCCTTCAACCACAAATCCTTCAGGTTGTTGCATATAAATCTCCTCATCCAACTCTCCATTTAGAAAAGCGGTCTTTACATCTATTTGATGTACTAGGAGCTTATATGCGTGACTAGTGCTAAAAGCACTTCGAATTGTGGGTAAACGAGCCACAGGAGAGTATGTGTCAAAGTAGTTTTCTCCTTCTTTTTGCGTGAAGCCTTTAGCCACTAAACGGGCCTTGTACTTTTCAATAGTACCATCAGGTCTACGCTTTCTTTTAAAGATCCATTTGCGACCCTCTTGGCTTCTGACCAAAGCGGAGATCTGAAATTTCCCAAGTTCCGTTAGCTATGATGGAATTCATCTCGCTACGGACTGCCTCCTTCCAGTAATCCACATCCGGAGATGCGTATGCCTCTGAAAGGGTTCGTGGCTCATCATTCACGACATAGGTGACAAAATCATCACCAAGTGACTTTTCGGTTCTCTGTCTCTTACTCCTCCTCAACTCCAAATCTGGAGCAGTGTTATCCACATTAGGAAGAATAGTGAGATCATCTACACCAGAATGGTCACTGACTTCATTTGATCTCATAGGAAACACTTGCTCAAAGAATGTCGCATCACAAGATTCCATCACTATATTAGTAGAGATGTCACTCACCTCGAATTTAACCACTAGAAATCTATAAGCCGTGCTATTAATGGCATATCCTAGAAAGACACAATCAACGGTCTTAGGATCAATCTTCCTTTTCTTCGGTAATGATACATGCACCTTTGCAAGGCATCCCCAAGTCTGAAGAAATGATAAGTTGGGTTTTCTCCCTTTCCATCCTTCATAGGGTGTTTCCTCCTGATTGCGAGATGGAACCCTATTCAGGATATAATTAGCTGTGAGAACTGCCTCACCCCACCAATAGTCCGACATACCTGAACTCTGAAGCATGGCGTTAACCAAGTCGCAAAGAGTTCGGTTCTTCCTTTCGGCTATTCCATTCGATTGGGGTGAGTATGGTGGAGTAACTTCATGAATTATTCCACTTTCTTCACAGAATTGGGAGAACTCATGTGAAACGTATTCACCACCTCGGTCCAATCTTAACCGTTTGATTTTCTTTTCTAGTTGATTTTCAACCTCAGCTTTGTAGATTTTAAAGTGTTCAAGTGCTTCATCTTTCGACTTAAGTAGATAGATATAACAATACTTAGTCGTATCATCTATGAGAGTTAAGAAGTATCGTTTGCCACCTTTAGTTAATATTCTATTTATCTCACAAATATTAGAATGTATTAGTTCAAGTGGAGAAGTGCTTCGCCCTTCGACGCTATGAAAAGGTTTTCGGGGCTGCTTAGCTTGCACACACACTTCACATTTTGAACTCTTCTCATAATTATAGCTAGGAATTAAACTCATCTTGCTTAACCGCGAAATAGCTACAAAATTAACATGACACAACCGTGAATGCCAAATATCATGAACTTTATTGCAATGGGAAACATTATAAATGTTTACATTATTCAAATCAAGAGTTGATAAGCGGAACATGCCTCCGCTATCATAGCCTTTGCCCACAAAATTACCAAACTTGGTTAAGATGACCTTATTGGACTCAAAGACAAGCTTTATTCCTTGCCTACATAACATTGACCCGCTAAGGAGGTTGCGAGTCATTGCGAGCACATACTGATCGTCTTCAGGATGAGTGTCTTGCCCGGTGAGCTTCGGCAAACCCGTCCAATCCCATCTTTGCATTGCAATGGCTCCGTTGCCCATTAGACGGATCCACCACCTTCACCCTGAAATGAAGAGAAATAAGATCGATCAGTACATATATGTCTAGTAGCACCTGTATCAATCCACCAATCAATAGATGGACTTGCCATGAAGGCCATAGGTACGTACTCTTCCGAGCTGGTACTAGCCAGCGCGACATGAACCTCAGCCTTTCGGCTCTTGTGCTGACCTGGAGATGGACCCCTGCCCTTCCGATTGCGGCAATGATTGGCCTTATGGCCAGCCTCTCCGCAAATAAAGCAGACAATGTCCTCCTTTTTCATCTTCATTTTCTTTGGTTGGAGCTTGAATTGGGGCTGACTCTTGAATTTGGGTTTCCCAGAGCCTCCAACATTCTTAACTTGAACTAGATGAGCCTGGACTTGAGCCTTCCCTGCACCGTCACCGGCCCTAGCACATTCTTCGACATTTATAGCTGCTGACAACTCATTGAGTGTCAAGCGCTCCTTCATATGTCGTCGTGCAGTCACAAAGTCACGCCATGATGGCGGTAACTTGGCCAGGATGACGTTTACTTGAAACTTCTCTGGCAGGGCGTAGTCGTACTGACACAAGTCACGTACATGGAGTTGAAGCTCGTGGAGATGCTCCATCACCGACCGCCCCTCTACCATCTTGTAGTTCAAGTAAGTGGCTGTAGTAAAGGACTCATTTCCATTATCTCCTTCAGAGTATTTCTCTTCGAGCTCATCCCAAAGTTGTTTGGCATTAGTGAAGTTGACATAGATGTCAAACAAGCGATTAGACAGATGGCCAACAAACGGGCTAAGATCGCATTATTAGCATCTTCCCATCTCATCGTTTGAGGATCTCCGGTGAACGCCATGATTTGAAATGACCCAGAAGAGCTTAAGGTCAGTCAACCAAAGTTTTGCCTTTGCTGCCAATATTGGAATTGACTCACAAACACTTGAGCTTTCTGACGTCGATGAGGAAGCCATTTCTTCAAATATAGGTTTTCTGGATTGTTGTAGTATTTGCGGTATAAGCATAAATATAATTCCTTTATAATTATATAAGCACGCCAATGACATCAATCCATATATACAAATCATAATGAACATATAATCATATGAATTGAACAAATCATTCATAGTATACCACATATTCAATACTAGAGACAAAACTACTCTAAACATGAATATGTATGACCAAGTATAAATCATGTATCAATAAAACTAGCAACAAGCTCAAGTTTTATTGTTATTTGTGCTCTCAGTTGTAGGGTTACACAAGATTAATCTTGGCGTCCCGCTACTAAATCATATACTCTTCCTTGATTGGTTATACAAATGATAAAACAGTCTTTTGAGCTCAAGACACAACCTCTATGCTCTCAAGAACAGAAGAAATCTAGCAGGTATATATTCAGACAGCAGTGTTTAGTATATATACAAGTCCATCTAGAACAGATTAATCTTTGCTCAAAGAGTTAAAATCTAAGTTGACAAGATTTTACACAAACATGTACTCAGCATGTGAATTTGCTATTAACAGAAGACATCAAACCGAAAGGCACATAGCATGCATATATAAATCAATGTCTAGAGACTGTTCTGCAGATTGCAAACTTGTAATAATAGAGTTGACAACAGTTAGAACTCAAAGACTATTTTAACCAATCTCAGCATATGATTTCTGTCATCATCGAGCAACAATCCAACCAACAAGCAATCTATGTCTCCCAGTGCCCGGTAATCAATCAGCTAGCACAGCCCACAAAGATTGCGTAAAAAAGAAATTACAGAATCACTCACAGAACGGCGATATTCGAAATCACCAGAAGAACAGGGGCTAGGCACGCTTGCGCGCTGTCCCAGAAAACCTATCACTCCCCTATGCCCATGAAGAAGGGGAGTGTGGTCGTCGGAGATACAAAGCCCTTCTCCAACCTTAGTACACTGCAGCCGGAGTCGAAGGATCGGGTAGTGCCGCACAAGACCTCAAGAGCACACCGGCCAAGTGCGCTCAAATCACAAGCAGAAGCGATCGCCGCCGTCCTCCCTCTCGGTTAGGTCTCCGACTTGAATCCCCACACCCCAAACTAGGGTTCACACAGGAGCCAAGATAAAGCCTCAATCGGAGATGGCGCGGAGCCCCACACCTCCACACAACCTAAGAGTCAAGAGGAAGAAGAAGACCCAAAAGATCAAGTCAGATCGGAAAAGAGATCCTCTCACCCGGTGGAGAGTCTCGGCCTTCTATGGGGGATGCGGGAGGTGGCGGCGAGATGACGCGAGCGGCCGGCTCCGAGGAACCCGGGCCAGCCCGCGTCTCCGTCGGCACCACGCGGTCGCCGCTCCCATCCATGCGCCGCCGAATCCGCCGGTCGTTTCGCCAAGTCGGGCGAAGGAGACGAACGGCCGCCACGAGAAACGCACACGAGACACGTCGCGGGAGGAGACAAAGTCTCCTCCCTTATCTCTTCAAGACCGCCACCGGCAATTGGGCCCACAATTTCTTTTCTTTTCTATTTTTATCTTTTCTCAATTAAAAATTTACAATAATGCCCCTGAAATACAACAGATGATGACAAAGCCTCAGAACGGCGGGCGCAGAACCATGGACGCGTGCTGCGTTGCCTAGTACGGCCAGAAGCGGATTCACACATCACACATGGCCGTCCAGCGACTGAACCAGAATTAAACATGAAGAGGACAAAGTAACTAAAAATTAAATATGGAAAGATCAATTATAGACAACTAAAATAACAAGATGCACATAATAATATTTTTAAGGATGAATTGATGATTTGTCTTATTTTTTATTAAAATGGCAAGTGATGTCTTACTAATATGCGGGTTCTGTATGTCAGTAAGACATCATGGATCATTTTATCAAATAGTAAAGAAAGATAGAACAAATCATCAAATCTACCTATGTTTAAACTTCAACATAACTATAACAACTAACAAATATAGTCGGCCTCGTACTCAGTTTGGCTAAAGGCCACATCAGCTCCGGCATGGTCAGAGCTTGGAGCTTACAAACTCAATGCATGTGTTGTATTTTATATAAATAAATATTTATTTTTATAAATATACTATTATATTATAATTCCAGAATGGTAAGCCAGAATGGTCAATACCCGGCGTCATCCGTTCCAAATGGCAAACTGAATTGCCTTCTGAATGGAATCCGGAAGTTTGGGTTTTATTCCATGGCCATTGCATATTTGCCGGCTGCTCTAAACAGCTTTTAAGCCATGGTTTTTGATTTTAGATTTTGATTTTTAGTTAAAAGTGTATTGTAATGGTTGTTAGTTTTTTCCGAACTATTTAATTAAGAAATTAAAAAGAGAAAAAAACTGTTATATGTCACGAACAATACAAAGGAATAAAGAGAAGAAAAAAATTAAAAAACTGATGAACAATACAAAGGAATAAAAAAACAAAAAAAACAAAAACCAAAATTTAGAACCAACGTGTTACAAAAGGTTTTTAACTTCTAGAAGCTATAGCCGAAAGCCGAAGCCGTCCGAAGCAGAGCCGCTGCATCCGGAAGCAACACTCCCAGGTAATTAATTAACGTACTGCTGTAAGCCCCTGTAACATTGGTGCTGTAGCAATTAATCTCGTGCGCTCGAATTCTAACCGAACAAACCTATAGTACACGGGAAAACTGACGATGTACTATTAAAAAAGTTGGGTTACAGATGTTTGTCACTCGAAAGATTGCAATTAATGTTTTGCCACTTAGTTCGTTGCCTCGCCTATGTTATTTTTCTCCCATTTTTCATTTTCTTATTTTTAGCAACTTTCCCAATATGAAGTGACCATTTTGCCCTCCTGCTTAGAACGAAGCATCTCCTTGGCTTTAAGATCAAACCAGCTCTGCGCTGCCTTTCCCCTGCTCTGCGCCACCCTCCAGTCCCTCCGCCGCCGCCGGCCCAATTCGCCGTCGTCGCCATCCAGTTATCTGCGATGCCGTTCCCATCTATCTGGCGCATGCGTTGTCGCTTCCCACGATGCTGCTCGTTCAGCATCCCGCCACCGGCGCTGCCGTACCCATCTTGCGCCGTCCCACTCATCCTCTGAGAAAGCAAAACCCAGAGAAAAGCACCTCGGAAGAGGACTAATTCCCTCCTGGACGTACATCCTTTTGTAGAGGGACGAATGCAGTTGCAGATGAAGGTAATCTGCATCATAGGTGACCACGAGCAACAACGCAATGCAATCAGCTAATAGCACGGGTGCATTCGGACAGATTTTTTTTTTGAAAGCCAGCAATCGGACAGATATTACTTATACTATACCCTAACTCATAATAGTTAGATATGGTAAACCAAATACGAATATGAATTTAGAGTTTCGAACATAGTACCGTCGGCTTATATATAGGGGGATTTTGGATCGAAAACGGATAATATAACCAGATAATACACGTACACAGAAAGGAACATATATTGAATCACACTACTATCACTTTAATCCTTCAATTAGTGTAGGACCGATGGTGAAAATCAGAGAGGTAAATGATCTTTACCTCTTTTTCAACTTGTACAAAATCAACCCTTTGGTTTCTTTACATTATGACTAAGCATAGATATGCAATCTCAAACAAAATTACAAGTCATGTGTATTACAATTTAAGCAAGACTTCAAAAATGATAAATTTATCAAAGGTATCATAATACGAGCCTTGCCATATAAAAATGACTAAATGAAGTCAAGAAGCTAAAGTTGAGCTATAGAAGTGATAGAAGTTTTAGAAAGAGCCAATTATGCTCAATCACTTGATTAAAGCCAATTTTGACCAAAATTTAGCTTATTTAGGTCTTATCTTAGAAAAGCATGTCCTGTACTATGAGTCATCCACAACCGCCTTGTAAGCTTTAACCATCTTTTAATTTTTGTTTGATCATATTAGAAGATCTCAAGCCTTAGTGGACTATCTCAAGCATGGAGTTTAATAGAGTAGTCTTGGTCATATAAAACTCCCCCATGAATTCATATCAAGTGCAATGACAAGAAATGTCATAAGAAAGAATTGCTAAGTTAGAACTAAACACATTAGAAATCATTTCATTAAGTTAGACACTAATTCATGAGCAAATGACACGATTCACTAAAAGAACTAGCAAAACTCTAACTAAAGCTCAACATAGATCCATTACTTAACTTAGCATTTTAGACATGAAAGGAATCATAAAAGGATTACTAGAGATATAACTAGTCAAAAGATTCATCTTTGCCAATTTTAATTCAAGTTGACATTTGTTTTAACTAGTCATGGCAAGATTTCAAATATAGATGCAAAGGCATGATGTGGCTAGCTAAGCAGGCACGACATGGTAATGAGCAACATCATATTGAAATCACCTCACAAATAAGTAATAATTAAAGCTCATACTACACAAATTGATGAGGACACCCCTACCACTACTATGTCATCTACTTCTTCGAATGTTCATGAAGAACCAAAAAGTCCGATGACTAGAGCGAGAGGCAAGTTTTTAAATAAATAGGTGAATTTGTTTCTTAATGAATTTTCTTGTATTAATAAGAATAGTATTATATCTCATACAAACTCTTTATGTATTCTCAGATTTGAACAACTTGAAGACTTTGGAACATCGACCTAGGCCAAGCCATAGGAAAGGGCTATCGAAGCAGTTGAGGACAAGCCGTATGCATGGTTTTCTAGTGGCCATGAATACGTGAATTAGTAGAGTTTGATTAAGTTGGCTATGACACCTTGTTTATTATTAAGCTGGTTAAGCCTGTATGCATATTTCCTTGGGCCGAATCAGATAGAATTGGCCTTAGGCCCATTATGTTTGTGCGTGTGTGTGGATGGAGACGCTATATAAGACAGCCGCCATATACACACACACACGAGGCATATCCATATGAAGGGAGGACGACTAGAAAACAGTGGAGTAGTGTGACTAGATGAGGAGTTGATGAGTTATGCACGTTTTTTATTTTTTTGGTTAGCTACTAAATTCAATAGAAGATTTGTGAGTTCTTTAAAACCTTTAAAACCTGGTTTAGATGAAATGTTAGGTCTCAAACTTTCTATATATTCTATTTTAAATGTGGTTTTCTGCAAATAAAAGAACTTCAAGGCTCCCTTTGTTCAGTATTGTATATATTATAATTACATTTTGTGTGGTAGCTTACTGAATATCTTCATACTCACTGTTGTTTAATTACCATTATTCAGTAAGATGAGAAGAAGGCTTTGTCAGCTTTTATTGGTGTCTGAAGGGACTAGAAGTCAAAGATCCCAAGAATTATGTCACGGATCCTAATTGATTACTTGTGGGCATATCCTAAGGATCACACTGTTGTTTTGTTTCTGTCTCCGCTGCAGTTGTTCTGGGTGTTTGGCCTGATCGGTCCGTATGTAAGTCAAACGACCGTATGATCTATTTTCATGATGTTTAATATTATCTAATAGTTTTGCTTTTACAAGATATATATTTGATATACAATGATGTAACTATACACACTAGCTACTAATTCAAAGACCAGTGTTGGTTTATACATAGAGTTCTAGACGATTCATCCGGGTTCGGACAATATCCTTGCGGTAAGTCCACTTCTGGAGAGCGCAAGATGCCCGGGAATATGATTCCAACGTGATTCCGTCCAAGATTGCAAAAAGTTTTAATGAACTGATGTCGATCGCGCGGTCGCGCCCACTATTCTGTGGTCTGCCCTGTTTGGAATTACCAGAACATCACGAACAAGTCGTGTGCATAGCATCCTCTAATCACCGACCACTGAACTGTGAGTACGATCCGGAGACCTCACAGGCAGAGTTGCAGGGCAGCAGCTTCGACGCCTCACCTCCTCCGACGTCGACGACGGTGTCCACCCACAAGAACGGCGGGTCGCTCAGGACGAGCCCTGCGTAGTCGTCGCGCGTTCGGCCTCGGTTCCTCAGGAGCTCCACCACCTTCGACATGGCCGGCCTCTCGCCGGGATTTGCTTGCGCGCACAGCAGCCCGACCTGCACGACGCGCATGATCTCCTCCCCGGCAGCCTGCTCGTACATTCTCTCGTCGATTACGTTCTGTAACGAATTGGCCTTGTAGCTATGCCAAACCTGAAAAAAAATTCACGAGAATATTAAGCAATATATCTTGTGCGGTAATGCATAGCTTCATGCTATCTATGATTTACATACACTTTTTGCATCTGTGTCAGATATGTGGAGACTCATGATCACAAATGTGTCCTCTTTCTTTGGGCAATTTGAAATCATACTTGTTCAATGGCTACACACACACAACTGGTCTAGAAAACCTCACAATAATCTTTAAATCCGGAAAAAACAAAATTCCTAAAATTCTCTTATTAATTGAGATAAAAAAGAAGATCAACACCGCTTATTTTGAAGGTGGCAGATTATAACGGTGAAGATTAATAATGTACGATATTACAACTATTACAATTATATAATAAATACAACTATATTTTTCAAGAGCAATAGAGTTATATAACAAATACAATATGTTACGATTTTAAAAATATAATATGTTGTAATATCTAGCCACACAATTGTGCATGAAATTCTACTAGTTTTAATAAATAATATCTCAGAATGAAATGGAGATTTGTTGAGTGTATCCATAGCGTTAGCGTGCCACACGGGAGATGAAGGAGTAATAGTTCGTGCTAAAACAAGGTAATAAATGAAGTAGGATATGCCCTCGAAAAGGAAAAGAAAGGACCAAATAGGACCAAGAAATAATATACACAAGGAAATAGGATAATCAAAACTCTTTGGCCCGTTAGGAACAAATTTTAAATTTTCCGTCAACAATAGTTAAGTTTCACAAGGACATACATGGATATTAGGTTTGTTGAATTAACTGAATGGCTTCGTACCATCAAAAGTTATGGAGAAGAGGCATACTACAGTACTACCAAATGACTAGCATTTATCCCGTAAAAAAAAAGACTAGCATTTACACAAATACTTGAAAAATCTAGAATTTCGACAAAATATATCACTAGTTCGAAAAACTATTTTACTATCATACTATGTTCCAAGGAACTGGAGTAAATCAGAGCGTGCATGAAACCTCTGCTAACAGGGAATGGCCGGAAGAGATCCCGTGGACCCGCCACACCGCTTCCCAGTGACGATCTCGACAGCCAGCACGCCGAAGCTGTAGACATCCACCTTCTCCGTAAGGTGTCCGTGAACAACATATTCCGGAGCCATGTAACCCTACAGTCAGCCAATTTGATGAGATCATGAGCAAGGAAGCACCGATACTCCGTTAAACTGTTGTACCCGTGTTCGATACATATTCGATACACTCCGATACGCGGCGATACAATATCGATGGAGTATCGGTGAATTTCGGCTAGAAAAAAAAGAAAAAAAATACTCTGATACGGCACCGATACGCTGCGAAATGGTAGCGATACGTTGGACCAATTAAATCCTGGCCCCAATAGAGAAGACGGCCCAAACACCCAATAGAGAGACAGCCCAAAGCCCGACCCGTGTAACCTACATCCAATCACGGTTCGAACCCCAGCCCGAGCGAGCAAAGCAGAGCCGCCGTTATTTAGTTATTCAACGTTCACTAATGCTTTTTTTTGCTAAGATTTATCATGTACAATGTTAGCGATAGAGGATTCAACTAATTTGAGGTCATGTTTTTGTAGTTTTGTCTGCCTAAATCAAAGTATGGATTAAAAGAAGTCTTGCAGCCGAGATCAAGAGTTGTCAAAGCATGGATTCGTGAGCAAGAGCCTTTCAGAAATGTAGCACGAACTTCTTTTTTGAGAAAAAAAAGGCAGTACTAACTAAAGAGAACATCATGTATGGAAGCTAACATTAATCTTACTTACACTGTCCCGGCAATTCCTGTTGTAAGATGAGTTCTGTCAGCGCAGAGGACTCGCGCAAGGCCAAAGTCGGTTATTTTCGGTTTTAGCCTCTGATCCAACAAAACGTTGCTGGCCTTGATGTCCCGGTGAATGATCCGAGTTTCCGATTCTTCGTGGAGGTAGCATAGACCCTCTCCTATGCCTTGAATGATATCAATCCTCTGCTGCCAATCCAAATGCTTATTCTGGTCATCAGCTGCACGAGTGAAAGAACCAAAGGTACTTTTGTTACTTCTCTGACATAAAGAGTATACGGACGTGGCGATCAGATATCACCAGTCAATCATGAACTGTTGTGGTGGTATGGGCCAGAAATATTATTTTCTTAAATGTTTTATTTCCTCATGTACTCAGAACTACAAACAGTTTCTTCACATCAAATTAGGCTGCACTCAACTTTTAATTGAAGAAATTGAAATGCAAGCAGTATCTGCTTCCAAAAAAACTCACGCCGCATATGGAGAGTATGGACTAAGAAAACGAGGTGAGCTTAGCTTTACCGAATATGAACAGATCTAAGCTCCTATTGAAGTGGTATTCATATATCAGGAAGCTCTCAGGGCCATCCACGCTGCACCCAAGCAGCTTCACCAAGTTCTTGTGACGCACTTGGCTTAGCACATCGACTTCACGGAAGAACTGATCGATGCACTGTTTTGTGTTCAGAAATAATCTCTTTGCAGCGACTTCATTCCCACCAGGAAGAACGGCCTGTGAAATAAACGATTACGACTTGCGAGTGACAAGCTGACAGCACCTAAGTACCTACTTGCAGAATATGACTCTCTTACCACAACAACATAGTACTAAATTGCAGAATTTTACTTCCGTTTATGTACCTTGTACACAGTCCCGTTGCTCCCTTGGCCAAGTTTGTTTGACAAACTGAACTCACTAGTGGCTTTCTTTAAGTCCTTATAACTAAAATTCAGGCTTGACTGAGAAATCCTTCCAGGAAGTGTTGATCCATACAAATCTGCAGTTACTCAAGTAGGTTACAAACAAGCATAAAGGATCAGCAACTTTTCAGTTGATTCAGGGGTGTTTATATTGGTTGCGGCCAATGGATTTTGACTAAAAATCAATAGTAGTGACTGAAAGAAGTGACTAAAAATCAATAGTAGTGACTGAAAGAAGTGTGAGAAATACGTGCGTAAAACAGGAGCGAGAAGAGTAGGGTGCGTGATACGCCCATGACCCTCTCCCTTAACCTCGGAGTGAGATGGTAAGTCAGAAACAGAAGTCAATATGCTGCTTCGAGAAATTATGTGTTTATATTGGCTTCTTTAAATAAAAACCAGAAGAAAGAAGTGAAGAACGTTTAGGACAGCCTACAATACTAACCTCTCAATGATCTATCTCTTGCAATACGAGCCTTCTTCCATACCAACACTGCAGCGACAATTAAAAGAACACCACAAACACAGGAACCCAAGACTGTCCAAAGGATAATTCGTTTCCTCGTGCTGGAGCTTGACGCAGAATCCATTGAGTTCCAGAAAGGTGCTGGTGAGTACCTGATATAGCAGCCAGCAAAGAGCGCACGACCTTCATCTGCCGGTGCACATTTCGCCACGGATGCAGCAGCTGCGTTGAGGCACCTTTCGCAGCTTGATGTGTTCAAGTTCTGCCAGCACTGAGCAAGTGCATAAACCGCTACCTCCGCTGATTTCATAGCCGAGCTAACTGCAAACCCTTTGTTGCTCTTGACAGCCAAGGAGGTCACATTACTCAGTACAGTATTCACAACTGAACTAAAGCCCCGCCGGTCTGAGCTTCGGTTTCTGTAGGAGCACACACTTGTATCCAGCGAGTCCATGACCTCGTCAAAGAAGGAGTAATTTGCATACCTCATAAAGCATCCATCGAGATATATCCGGCCCCCAATGAAAGGATAGCACTTTGGAAGAAGAGACCTTATTTCTGAATAGCACAGTGTACAGTCGACTTTGCTGAGATCTTCCAGGCATTGCACCAGCCCGTAGTAGGTAATGGGATCTTTCCCGACAGAAGTCATCCCATATCCCTTTTGCACAAGATCTGAGTTTACGTTGTCAAAGGCGACGACAAAGTTGTTGGCCCAAACAGCTTCAGAACCAGAAGCTGGGGTTTTGTTGCAGAATTCATGAACCACCGATGCCCGAGGGTCAGCCAAGGTAGTGGTTGATGTCCAGGAGCTCAAATAAGCAGTGATGACAAGAGCAATAACAAAAGAACTTAAGTCTCTCATTCTGCAACCACACCCTATTTTCTTGTTCTTTTCGGAACTTCATGGTGCAATTATGGAGCAAGCAAAACAAAGGCAAAGAATGAGAAGAAGGTAACAAGACTACTTCAGTAAGCACCGGTTTGCACTACATAATTCATCATACATGCGAGTAAGATGCTGAAAAAAAAAAACAAACCTGTAAGGCGAAGAAATAAGAGCAACTGTTATGCTTAGATGAAACTTGAGAGTAAGGAGGAAAGGAGGAAAACTAAATGCCATAAGAAAAGATACCTTCAGTTGCCGGTCCTCCATTGAGTCCCTGGCTTCTTGTAGACCTTTGAGGTAATATTGACAGAGAGAGGAAGGAATTTTCTCGGTTGGCTCTGCCACACTTTCCAATGTCCAGGTGTCCATATGAAGAACTACAGTAGCATTTCAATATTGCTGACGCTAGCTAGTACTTGGAATAACAATTAGTAGGGGAAACCCTACTTTTATTAGCTAAGAAGACTGTCAGCCAATTTGACCATGACATCCCAGCTCATTCCAATTGACATTAGCGCAGTGAAAATGCATGCTTTGAACATCAATTAACTATGTGAGGAATCATTTATTCATTTTGACAAGTAATAGTTCTCCAAGTCATCAAATTTGAAAGAAAAAATGTAGCACTGATAAGGACATTTCATAGATTTTTTTAGTGATAGTGATAGCTTACAGAACTGAAGATAGCGTGTCCATCATGCTTATCTAAACAAACCAAGAGAAAGCCATCGCGTAGGAGAGAACTAGTCTTAGTACTAACTAATCAGTTTGTTTGTGGGCATAATTATTTGCCTCAAATGCATAACAGCTACTTCGCCTATATAGTATCTAATATGATTTGAGATCATTGTGATAAAACAATAGCTGCAATCACTTTGAGTTCAACAGAACATCTTCCTTGACCAGGTGATCATCATAGTAATATAGAATAAGAAAACACTGTTGCTGTAGCTGCTTCCAAAGTTCCGATGCATAGTCTAGTAAAAAAAATTCTATACTGAAACATTTTGTCTTTGCTATATGTAAAGTTCAATTTTGTAGTATACATACAACAGAATGAACATTTTAAAATCTCCATAACACTGTTAAGGAGATAGAGTTGTAATAGGATATAGAGTTTGGATTCTATTCCATATATACCTTATCTCTATATAGCATATCCTTTTGTACTCTCCTATATATATGACCCTTTGGGTCTCATATCAATACACACAATATATTCATAACATGGTATCAGAGCATAGGTTCCATACCTAGCCCCGTTTGTCTTCATTGTCGCCGCCCCGGAGAATCGATCTCTCACAGGCGGCCATCTTCTCTCGTCGCCGTCCTCGGTCATCACAGCCGCTCTCGTGGCCGCCGTCGGCTCTCCCCGCCGGATCCGGATGCCTCACGGCCGGATCCGGCCTCTCCGCCGCCGATCCGGACGCCTCCACGCCGCTGCGGCCGCTTCTTCCGCTGGCGCCGCTGCCGCTCGCCGCCCTCCCGCCGCCCCGGCGCTGGCCTCTCCGCCGCCGTCGACCGCTTTGGCCTCGCGCGCGCCCGCCGGCGGCCCGCAGCCGCCGCTTTGGCCGCCCGCGACGCGCGCCTCCTCGGCTTCCGGCCAGCGCCCACATCCCTGCCGCCTCTCCTCGGTCGTCTCCGCCGCCGCTTGACCGCTTGCCCCAGCACACGCTGGCTGCCGCCTGCGCAGTAGAAGCCGCTGCAGCCGGATCCGCCATCTCGCTCCTCCTGGCGCTCCCGCCGCCTCTCGCCATCGCGCCGCCCCAGATCCGGCCGCAAAACCGTCGGATCCGGGCTCCGGATCGGCCGCCGTGCACCCTTCGTGCCGGATCCGCCATCTCTCCTCCCAGCGCTCCCGCCGCCTCGCGTCGTCGCCTCTTCTCACGCCATCGCCCGACCGCCCATGCCGCACCTCCGGCCTCCTCCGCCGAGCTGCGCAGCCTTGATCGCGTGTGGGAAGAAGAGAGAGGAGGAAGGGCGTGGCGATGGTCTTGCGCAGGAGAGGTGAAGAGAGAGAGAGAGAGAGAGAGAGGAGGTCGGGACCACGGCCGAGTGGATCGCTCCTCAAACCGAGCACCAAGCCAAGTATAGCACTACTGATTTCTTTTGAGTCAGTCTTTCGTTATTTTTTTGTGAGTCTTCTGTTGCGTCCATCCAAAATCCGTAGTGTTTTTATTATTATTATTTAGTTCGTCTCAACCGTGCGAGTCCACAAATTAATTGTCAGTCATAAAAGAGTAAGAATTTTATTTTGCATGACAGCAGCCGCCACTCTATTCTCTCGAGCCGCGTGCAGATCGTAGAAGTCGTTATGATGCCACCGCTTTTCTTGCCGCGCCCGAGCTTTTAAGGCCGCCGCTTCTTACGCCGCGCCTGCATTGCGCTTCTTGTGCCTTTGCACCGCCCGCCCTCGGGCTTCGATCCGTCTTGTAATGCTTCTATCTATTCCTCTTGATTTGATTTGATAGTTTATTCCAAGGCTGCACGCTACGACGACATCATCAAGACTCGGACTTCGGATTTTTCTTGTTTTAGTATTAACTTCTTTTTCAAATGTAATGCTATTGCATACGCCTTGCATTTGATGGGGGGTGTTAAGGAGATAGAGTTGTATTAGGATATAGAGTTTGGATTCTATTCCATATATGCCTTATCTCTATATGGTATATCCTCTTATACTCTCCTATATATATGGCCCTTTAGATCTCATATCAATACACACAATATTCATAACGAACACTACGTAATTACAAATCTGCATTCATCAAAACAGATCCCCTCATTTCAATCAAAATATCATTTTTCTTCGCTTACCAAATCATTTGATAAGTATAAGCAACCACTAAAATGATCATCACAAATACCTTGCTCTGATTTGGAAACTTCAGTGAGGCTCTTTTGGTCAGAATAACTACTGGAAGATGTTCAGCATTATTCAATATAGCCTACAATGACATGTTCAGGTGATCAACTTCAAATACTCACATTTAATGACAATCTATTTAGTTTTATCTGTTTATCTATCTGCAAATGTGAACCATGCTCTTCACAAAATGCAATCAGAGAAAAAAAGATCAAAATATTTTTTTACATAAATATTACAGGGCCAGAACAGATTTGGGTACAAGACATATGTTGACCCCAGATTTAACCAATCCAGAATACTCTGTGAAACCACTGCATTATTCCCTACATCAGTAGATAATGCTCACATATAGTATTGGAAATTAAGCGGATTTAGCAATATTTCCATTTTAATTCCAATTATAACCAAGCACAAGAAAGCATATATACAGTAATATGAAAATGACATGAAAGTAAATGTATTATCTCTCAAAGTAGATATACAATTCATATCATTAACATATGGCAATATGCTTAATAAAACACAAATGTGGGCATTTACAATCTGCATATGCATAGATTAAGAATTGCAATATTGCTCTCAGGGAAGAGTTGCACAAGTTAAAGAAAAACTTGGTGTTCTACCACTCTTATCAAATTTTCAATTATCACAGTGACAAGCCTTCAAACATTCTGCTAGTTTAACTAATTGAATATTACCTCAGTGAAGTATCAATGTCAAGAGTATGCAGAAATAGCAGATTTTAGTAGAAATCAGGCACTAGAACAGATATAAGTTACTGCAGATTGAACATATATTTTCGCCAATGCAGAATCAACGTGTATTTCGACAGAGCCTAAAACAACAATAAGTAGAATTGAGTAAGAACCGAACCAACGCAATTGACAGAGCTATCGAATACACACCACAGAAGTAGGCAACTAGCATGCGATGAATCAAACTAGTAGAATCAATCTAGAATATTACCGTGACTTCAATTTTGACAAATATCCTCGTCGAGCAATCAAAAGCCCACAATCTAACATGCGATAATTCTCCCAGTGCCAATCAACGATCAAATATCATAGATAATAAACAGATTATCTAGCACGACACACTAATGCACAATAGAAGTAAAAGAAGTAAAGATCAGCTCACAGTGCGGCGGCAATCCAAGCCACTGAGATGCAAAAGGGGCTAGGTCGTTGGAGAGACGAAGTCCTAGAAAACCAATCACCGGGAATACCAGGATATCACCAGGGAAGTAATTGGAGATACAAAACCCAACTCCACAGATCGGAACTCAGCAATTTGTGAAGTCGAGATGCTGCTAGATGCCGCTCAAAGCCAACACAATCACCCAACCGGATTAAGCAAATCGAGGTGTCGCAGAACCGGTAGCACACTGTGCACGAATGCGCAAATGCCAAGAGAGGAACTCGGCATAGACAACAGCAGCAACCAAGAATGCCAACAACACAGATCAATCGAAGCCTCGCCGGCAAGAATCACCGAGTTCCCAGTGAGCTCAGGAATGCAAGATGCACAGGAGACCAAGGAAAACTCACCGATTGCTCTCGGATCTATGTGCGTCTTCTGGTTCATGTCCCACAAGCACCCTCCCATGGCCTGATTTAAAGGAGGGAAATCTCATATCGGAGGCGGCGACGTCGTCGCCCAAATGGCCACCGAGCCGGGTGCCTGAAGACTAGGGAGATGATGCGACCGAGTGCGGTGGATCTGAGCGGCCTGGCCTTATCCCCTCTCCTCCCTCTTACAGGTGGGCCGAGGAGGATTTCCTTTTCATCTTTTCTTTTATTTCGGAAATAGAGGGAAATTCCCTTTTTGCCCAACAAATAGATCACTGAATCATTTCATACAGGACGTAAACTAAACAATATATTAATATTACAATACCAGACTTTAAACAGACCGTATCGAGTCAAGTTTACAATAAAGCCGTCGAGGTCAAATGATACGTTACATAAATTGCAGAAACGTAATAGAAGCAACAACGGGAGGGCATAATTCGCCACAGGCAAGCAACTGGAGAAGATTTGTGTACGACTAATATCAACCAAAGACTTAGATAATATTGGTGCACGCAAATGCCACCTTAGATAACTAGATTGGGTGAGACCTAATCTACTAGAGCCTAACTAAGCTTCACCATCTTCATCACCATCAACTCCTTAATCATCATAGTATGCATACTGCCCTTGGTCCACAAGTTATGAGGATTTTGTGAGCGCGTGTGAGCACAAACAAAAGTGCTCCATGAGCCAACACACACAGAATGCAATATTTATACATGCAGGGTTTACCAAAGAGGGCTCGGGTTCTTTTAGTTGCTAAAGCCAAATTTTAAACTACGCATAATTAGAAATTTCCTAAGATTAGCATTTTAACTAAATCAGATTTTTCTAAAGTGTATGAAAGATTGCAATATTAATAATAGTACATATTCCTTCCACCGTTATATGGCTTCCTGTACCATATGCTAGATTTCCAGCGTTACGTCCGCTTATCATTATCACTAGGACCGACGCCCAGAGCAACACAATTCAGGCTTAACTGCCCAATACTTTTCATTTCACCCATAAAGTTTTTTAAAATAGATACTAACTTGAATAAGTTCTATTGCCCGCCTATGACCGTGGGCACGTCTGCTCGAACAGTTCACACTGTAGAGGTTGCATACTTTACCCACAAGAGACCACCACTTGTTATGTTCCACATGTTTCCTTAGACACGCAGATCAAGAAGGTCCAAGACCTTTACAATGCATCTTCCCAGCGAGGCCACATCACTAAGGTTTCCACCGCTGTGGGGTACGACAAACCCTCCAGAAGCCCCCTCTTGCACCGTCACGCCACATGCCTTCCCTTCTGCACATGTTCACACCTATGGCGCATTCCACACTCGGTCGATGCAAATTAGTTGGCCAGGTTATACCTATTATAAACTTGTGATTGCATTGTTTTACATTAGAAGGTCATCACAAGATTTAGTTCTTAAAGTTATCTGGACGGTTCTACTACACTCCCACGCTCTCGTGCATCCACTACACCATCCCCTCTTACCATCCGTCCAGATTTTTAAACAAGTTGAGACTTTTGGGAGTATAAAATAATGGTGTTCAACATATCAGTCACTTTCCACTAACAACTGGCCAAATCAAGTTTTTATGCATGAAAAGGTGCCAGGGCAAATTAATGCCCCGAGTATCTAAGCCAGACTAAGTATGTCGCTTTAAGTAGGGGATTATTACTAGTAGAGTAGTCCAGGGTGACAAGGTGTTAAGTCCAAGACAAGGAGTGGGTTATCACCCTTGACAAGGTGTTTAATTAAACATAAGGAATTATCTATGATCTAATGCGAATATAAAAGCGTAATAAAATTAAAGCATGCTTTTTAATAATTTAAAGCAAAATACTTTGCATCAAAATGTAGGAGCAAAATGATCAAAGTGATGACTCGCCTGACTCACAAGCAGGGTGGTCTTGGAATTTTTGTGCTTGCTTGAATTGCGGCTTCTCGGCGTCTTCATACTCTACTCGGATGGTCGCATCGATAAAGTGCACACAAAAGAACGAAAATATAAATGCAATTAAAAAAATCAGATGAACACCAAATTGAACAAAACTAGTGCTATTAGATATATCTTGAATTTAAAAAATTTAGAAACAAATTTCATTAATTTTGGAGCTAAAATGAGTAAGAACAAGTCATGAGTAAGAACGAGTCATTCGAAGTTTAAATCAGAAATTAATTCACGAAAAAAAGTGGAGAGAGATTACTCTCACTGGCATGGGGCCCCACGATTTTTATTTAACTTTTGAATTAAATTTCTATTGAAAAAGGCTACAAAAAATGACATGAGGGTCCTAGCAGCCACCATGAGCTCCATCCTCAACCTTTGCAGTGGTGATTTTGGGCAGCGATGGCGACGTAGCAGGCTTGGCTGAGGACCAAAATGGGTCGGCCAAACCACAGGGAAGGGATATGCAGCGGCATCACGGGCAGGGAAGCACAGCAGCAACGCTGACAACGTTGGGAGGCGACCAAGGTGGAGACGAATGGTTGCAGCAGTGCTCCGTCGAAATTCCGGCGAGGAAGACATAGCACGGCATAGAACGCAACGAGAGGAAGATGATAGTGTGGTTGATGACGGCAGGAGCTCGCTGGAGAGGACGAATTTTGGTGACGGGGACGCTCAGATGGAGGTGAGAAACATGGGAATGATTTCGGCAAACAACTGCATGAAAATCAAAGTAACTTAAGGGGATAAGAGAGGAGGTTCGGGAACACAAAGTGATGCGAACGGTTTTGGAAGCTCACCGGACAGGGAGATCAAAGCCAGGGTGCCTTGCTTTGCGTATGGCATCGAGGCCCTTGTAGTCCTTGAGAATGGAGACGACACTGACGAGGTGTCAAACAACGCTGAGGTAGACGAGGCCAGCCAGGTAGGCGATGGCAATGAGGAAGGCGGTGAGGCCGACTAGGTCAAAGTCAGAGTCAGCGGTGAGCAGCAGGACGAAGATGGTAACATAAGACAAAGTGATGTTGTTATAATAGGGGGTAGAAGCTTTTTATTTTTTATTTTCTAATTGAGCTTTGTTGAGCAGTAATAACTATCCACGTGGATGCTATATCAGTGAAACGTATACAAGTGGACAACGTGGCACCCAAATTCGGGGTGGTTTAGGGCAATAGGTGATTTGCTCTAGTTTTTATAATTAGAGTACAAAAAGTGAATGGTTTCATAGTTGAATGGTAATGCACCACATATTCAGGAACCATGTAGCCTCTGCAACAAACATGTTGAGTGAGCTTAAAATATCCAGATTCCACTATTGATGTTTCACGTGACACTGAAATCAATCATCTGGCAACACCACTAATAAAGAATATGAAAATTCGATCTTACAATGTTCCAGCAACACCAGTGGTAAGATGAGTTCTGTCCTATGCAAAAGCTCTCGCAAGGCCAAAATCTGTTATTCTGGGCTTAAACTTGTCATCCAATAAAATATTACTAGCTTTGATGTCTCGGTGGATAATCCGTGTTTCCGACTCCTCGTGGAGATAAGAAAGTCACTCCGCAATGCCTTGAATGATATCAACTCCCAGATCCTAGGTTAAATTTCTGCTACGACTTGTATCTGAGAGGATACTATATGAAAATTAGTTATCGTGATTTATGTAATATCCATTCGAATTTTTAGTAAAAAGTTTGCAGTGACAGAATAGTGAGCCCTTTTCAGAACTTCAAATAGAATTGTGTACACAAGATACATAAAACAAAGTAAATAGGATTATATAATTAGATTGAATAATAGCCAAGTAGGCATCTCCACTCCCTTCCTTGTCTTCCCATCATTTGCGCTGCCTGGCGCCACCCCGGCCTCCACCTCCCTCCGCTCGTACTCCGCCGCCACCCACGCCCAGCCACTCGCCCCCTTTATCCTCGGCCCCACCCTCGCTGCCCGCGCCGAGCCCAGCACCCCGCCTCCACGGTTGTCATTCACTTCTACAGCCACCCTTCTACCCTTCTAAAGCCAACAGCACCGCAGCCTCAGCCCAGCTTCATCCCCAGCACCGGTAAGCCACGCCACCACGCCATGCCCCAAATCCACCGTCTTCCAAAATTGCTCGCATTCAAAGCCTCCCTTCCAAAATTAGTTCCACACAATCCATTCCCATCACATCGCAGTCCCATTTTCCCATTGCTCCCCTCCAATTTATTTGCAAGCCGCCGCCACCAAGCTCGGTGTGCACGGCACTAGCCCAATGCCGGTTGTCTCCTCCCAATCCAAGCACACGCACAACTTCCCCTTAGTCCACTGTTGCTCATGCTCCCATCCGTTCTCTTGCGCCATCGCCGGAGAAGGGTCCCACGACGCAGCCGTCGTCACCAGGTCGTTTCGGCCACAACCCCGCCTTGACGACTACGTCACCAGTCGCCTCGACGTCCTCATGCTCTTCGACACCTCCGTTGGCTTAATCTATTGCCGGAGAAGCCGCCACCATCCTCCCCTGTTCCACGACCGCTGCCAGCGTCGCACCGTCATTCCATCGCCGTAGGAGGAGGGGAAGGAGATGGAGGCCGTGAGGGGTAACGAAGGTCGGCTAGGGGTAGCGGTCGGTGAGGGGCAGCGGCGGCATCGAGTGAGGAGAGAAGCCAGAGGAGCATTTCCATCGTTTTTGGAAAAGAAACATTCAGAAATTTATTTATAAACGAAAAAGGGCAAATGATCCTCTCAATTTTGGGGCATTTTATCTATGTCAGTATAATAGAGGACAGTTTAGCCATGGCTCATCAACTTTAAGGCAAACGATCTGTTTTCCCTATAAACTATCTTACACACACACAAAAAATAATCGTTTTTCATGCATAATACGACACTTTTTTTAAGAAATATCACTGAAAATAAATAAAAGGAAACAAGAGTTACAACAGATGGCATCAAGCGAGAGGCTTACCAAATAAGAAGAGATCGAGACTTTTGTTGAAGTAGTATTCATAAACAAGCAAGCTCTCTGGGCCATTCACGCTGCAGCCAAGCAACTTAACTAGATTTTTATGACGAACTTGGCTTATGAGTTCGACTTCGTTGAAAAACTGATCAACCCACTCCCTTGTATTTAGGAATAGCCTCTTGACAGCAACTTCTTTTCCATCCAGAAGTACAGCCTACGGAGCAGGGCGCATCATGGGATCATTATATGGAAACTTCAGTTTCCTTTCTCCCCCATTGCTGAGGGCAAGGCAAGCTAAAAATTCAGAGTACTTAATTTCCTATACCTTGTATACAGCTCCGTAGCTTCCTTGACCAAGTTTGTTTGCTGGATCAAAATAATTTGTTGCTTTCCGTAGCTCTTCATATTTGAAATTTAAACTAGATTGCGCAATTCTCACAGAGACTCCATCTCCATACATGTCTGTAGTTCATTATACATACATTAAATATGAAGAAGATCAACTGAATATTAGATATTTTTCATTCTGACACCGACCAATGAATGAGTTGGACTTATTCTTGCTTGCAAGAATTCTTTTCTTCCAGGCCAGAAAACCAACAATGAAAACAATTATAAAAGCACCAAGAAAGGAACCCAGCAGTATCCAAACAACGTCATTTGTTTCCTGCATATGGTGGAGAGGTGATTGTCAGTAAAATAACGAAAACAAATGGATAGATCAGGATTTATGACATTAATAACAGGAATACAGGATGACAAACTTGTAGTGTATGTGTTTACTGTTTAGTCAAATGAAGCTACCAAAGAAAAGAAAGTGACAAGATAAGCAGAAATTATTCATGGCCGTAACAGACTATAGATGACTGTATGTGTTTGGTCAAAACTGATCCAAAGCCGGTTAGTCTGCTGCTGGTTTCGACAACCTTGCATTCCTTACACGGCAAAGCAAACCCTCTTTGGTTTGGGCATTCCTGGTCAAGAAAATGAGCTTTGCCTAACGATGATGCAAGACTACACTTCAATTAGCATTTCTTTTACTAACTTTCATCGGGAGCTGAAAATAGTCAACATTGGGCGGCATTGAATTGGACTGAGCAATGCGCCTATGTGAAAATTCAAATCCCCCAGCCCTAAGACTAAGAACTTTTATTAATGGCATTTCCAAATTCCAATTGCACTACCTGGTGAGCCCGACGCCGCCGTGGCGTTCACATTCCAGAAGAGCCGCGTGGATTGCTTTGAGATTGATGTTGGCTAAATGACAAAATCTGGAATAGAAGCCACTAAAGAGGGGATTTAGGGGCCTCCTTGGAGAATTTTTTTTCTCTCCATATTCCGCCTATAAATGTAAATCGAATCCCCTTGTATTGTGGACATCAATATTTGTACCTAAAAAGTCATAATAAAGTTAATGCTCCAAGGATATAGCTATCTATTTCTTGTCTTTGTTGTTTGCCACTATTCTTGTGATTGATTGTGATTGTAGCTGTTGATCTACTGGAACATGAGCGGCCTTACGATAAATACGCACCCATTACTTAAGGAGTGTTTCTTTAAGAAAAAAGTATCTGCAAGTTAATTTGTATCGCCCCCCATTTTCAACTAACCTTAAGCGATGGGTTATGAAGCTAAACGAAATCAATTAATATCTAATCAATAAATTACTAAGTAAATTTGAACTTTCCTATGCCTAAGTATTTGGAAATCTACAGAGCGGTAAATAAATAGATTGCATTCACAAAATTCATCGCCCAGAGTTAATACTGTTAGAAATTGGCCTATTTTCTTAATTCCAAAGCATACATGATTTAGTACCATATTGCTAAGGAAATGTGAGGAAAACCGATTTATAAGGTGTAGTCCTCACCACTCTTTGAATATGGATAGAGATGGTATGAGGAGGGTTCTGTCTAGTCACACACGCGCACGCGCACGCACGCCAGATTCGTGTATTTTCGCGTGAAAATCGCGTGACTTATGACTTCATGTGCGATCGTGTCGTGATGATGCAACACGCCATGCTATGTGTATTTGCTGAAAACTAAGAATGAAGCTTTAAACTACTTTAAAACTTATAAGGCCGAGGTTGAGAACCAACTAGAAAATAAAATAAAAAGATTGAGGACTGATCGTGGAGGAGAGTATGTCTCTCATGAATTCTCCCAAATCTGTTCTGAGCATATAATAGTCCATGAATTTACACCACCATATTCGCCCCAATCAAACGGGGTAGCTGAGAGGAAAAACCGGACACTAACAGATTTGGTTAATGCCATGTTAGAGAGTGCTGTTATGCCTAAAGCATGGTGGGGGGAAGCTATTCTAACAGCAACTTTCGTTTTAAACAGAGTAATCACTAAAAAGAGTGAGATTACTCCGTATGAGGATGGAAGGGGAGAAAACCTAATGTTAATTTTCTGCGAACTTGGGGGTTCTTGGCAAAAGTCAATATACCATTGCAGAAAAAGAGAAAATTTGGACCAAAAATAGTCGATTGTATTTTTCTAGGATATGCTCAAAATATCACGGTCTATAGATTTTTAGTTAAATCAGAAACTCCTAAGATTATTACTAATACAATAATAGAGTCTAAAGATGCTTCATTCTTTGAGAATATCTTTGCTATGAGAACTACAGACAATACTTCACGAACAGAGAATGTTCAATCTGATAATATTGAAAGTGAGAATAATCAAACTTCTGAACTTCCCACCATTCCTGAACCAATATGTAGTATCCCTGAGGAGAATAACAATCTAATCGCAGAAACTCCTCGTGGGAGCAAGAGACAAAGGGTTAAGAAAACCTTTGGTGACGACTTTATTATATACCTCGTGGATGATGTGCCAAAAACTCTTTCAGAGGCTTATGCATCTTTTGATGCTGGGTATTGGAAAGGGGCAGTTCATAACGAGATGGACTCTATCATGACTAATGGGACTTGGGAGATCACAGATCGTCCTATGGGGTGTAAACCTGTAGGATGTAAGTGGGTCTTTAAAAACAAAACTAAGATCTGATGGAACTATTGAGAAGTATAAGGCAAGACTTGTGGCCAAGGGTTACACCCAGAGAGAGAGAGAATATTTTTTTAATACCTATTCTCTTGTCACCAGACTAACTACCATCAGAGTGCTCCTTGCGTTAACATCTTCCTATGGTCTACATGTTCATCAAACGGATGTGAAGACAGATTTTCTTAATGGAGAGTTGGAGGAAGAAATCTATATGGATCAACTAGATGGTTTTGTGATTTCTGGATAGGAAAATAAAGTATGCAGATTATTGAAATCTTTGTATGGTCTAAAACAAGCACATAAACAATGACACGAGAAGTTTGATAAAACTTTGACATCCGCTGGCTTTGTTGTGAATGAAGCTGATAAATATGTGCATTATCGTTATGGTGGGGGTCAAGGAGTTATCTTATGTCTGTATGTAGATGACGTACTTATATTTGGAACAAATTCCAGAATTGACGAGGTCAAATCTTTCTTATCTCTGTTTTGATATGGAAGACTTGGGAGAGGCGTATGTCATTCTGAATATTAAATTGATCAAAAGCAAGGATGAGATCACTTTGAATCAATCCCATTATGCTAAGAAAATATTGAACCGGTTTGGTTTTGAAAATTGTAAAGTTTCACCAACACCCTATGATACGAGCATTAAGCTCCGAAAGAACCAGGGGTTAGGAAAATATCAATTAATATATTCACAAATTATTGGGTTACTAATGTATTTAGCTGGTGCCACAAGACCTGACATTTCATTTGTTGTGAGCAAATTAAGTCGGTTTACTTCTAACTCAGGAGATGATCACTGGGAGGCACTTGAAAGAGTGTTGCGCTACTTGAGAGACACAACATCTTTTGGAATACATTATACTAGACACCCTTCTGTATTAGAAGAATACAATTATTCTAATTGGATCTCTGATACGGATGAGATCAAAGCTACAAGTGGTTATGTATTCACTTTAGCTGGTGCTACAGTTTCATGAAGGTCTTGCAAACAGACCATATTGACGAGCTGAACCATGGAAGCAGAACTTGTAGCACTTGACATAGCCACAGTTGAGACTGAATGGCTGAGAGAGCTTCTATTGGACTTGCCATTGGTTGAGAAACCAATACTTGCAATCCTGATGTACTGTGATAATCAAACAGTGTTGGACAAAGTCACATGTACAAAGGATAATATGAAGTCCTCTAGACATATTATAACACCCCGACCCTCCACAGGGCCCAAGATGCTACCACCACACCATTATCAATTCAAAAGTGTTGCTAAATCAACTTTTAGCAGCACAACTCCTGTTCTTTTTATATGATTACCCACAGGAAGCAAACCCCAAATAACAGTAGGATAATTGCAAAAAACAACTAACTTTATATTCCACAAGTTATAACATAAACAGAACCCTGGCTCGCAAGCAAGCTAAACCAAATAATGAGCCATCAAGGCTAAACACTAGATTAAACATAAAGCCTCAGCGTATGGCTAAACTGTTGTTTCATATGTGCAGTGCCAAAAGGACTATCCCATTCCATGCATGTCGTCATCCTTCACCTAAAAACAACGACAAAGCAAGGGTGAGTCCGGAGACTCAAAGAAGCACACGATAAAACAAGAATACCACTTTAGCAATTCAATCAATTTCACGAACTATAAGTCAGAATCTATCCTATGTCCAGAACTGTAATTCAATTCTATGTCTCAGAATCAGAAATCAGAATCAATGTTGTAATCAGAATCGTAAGTCAATCTTGAGTCAGAATCAGAATCAAATATGTAATCAGAATCAGAATCACAATCGTCAGAATCAGAATCAGAATCACAACCGTCTCATCATCAGATCACTTTCTGTCACTTTGATGCAATGCAATATCATGCAATGCATCTATATGCTCTGTAACTGTAGCTTATACCGGTATAGCGGAGTGTCTACCCGTCGATGGACCACTCATTCGCCTTGTCCTCTTTCATACGAGGTCAACCTCCACTCCCGTGGAGTGCCTACCTCTGTAGGTCTTATTCAAGAGCACTCCGGACTAGTCATATGACTTTCTCACCGATCTGGCTCTTATGCATTTGCATGATGCAATATGCCTCAAATGTGAATGTCTAATCATAAATGTTACTCGTCAAGGTATGATTAGCACAATTCATATACATCATCTCATAAATACTGTAATTCATGGCATGGAACACATGAATATAAAACATTCATCACAATTTACTATTCTACCATGCACTTGCCTGTTAACCTGGCGGACGGTGCATGGACGGCACCAGACTCGAACCGCCACCCTGGCCCCAAGCGACTGGATGAGGCACTACTTTCTTTTCCTTGGCCGGATCTGGCGGATCTGGCGGCGGGTCACGCTTTTTCTTTCCTCTCTTCTTTTTCCTTTCTCCCTTTCTTTTCTTTCTTTCTTTTCTCTTTTCTAGTGCCGGCGCTCCCTTTTCTTCCTCTCCTTTTCTCTACACGCCCGGCCGCTCTCTTCTTCTTTCCCGTTTTTTCTTTCCACGCCAACGCCCTGGCTTTCTTCTCTTCCTTTTCTTCACTCCGCCGGTGCTCCTCCTTTCTTCTCTCGCCTCGTGGCGCTCTTCCTTCTTTTTCTTGGCGTCGGCCGACTCCCTCCGCCTCACTCTCACTCCCGAGCCTCCTCTTCTTCCTCCCGGTCACCGACGGCCCCCCTCTCCTCCGCCCATGCCGGGCCGGCCTTCCCTTGCTCCCTTGCAGGCGTGCGGCCGGCGGGCGAGGGAGCAGCGGCGGCGGCGGTTGAGGACGGCGGCGGCGGCGGCGGCGAGGCAGCAGAACGGCAACGGCGGGCGGCAAAGAGTGGCAGCGGAGCGACGGCACCGGTGGCGGTCGGCGGCGGTGCACGCCGGAAAGGCGGTGACGTCTGCCGGAGGCGACGAGCAACGACGCCGGTCGGCGGCGGTGGCGCCGACGAGTGGGCGAGCGGCGACAAGAACGCGAGGCGGCAAGAAGTGCAAGGGGAAGCAAGAACGCAGAGTGGATAAGCACGGGAGAAGAAAAATCGGGTTTGGCTTCTCCTCCGCTCTCTCTATGATATATATATATAGTCAGGATGGGTGGGCTAGGCTTTCTCCACCCGGTATTACATTCTACCCCCTTAATGAATTCGACCCCGACTCGCAACTCGATAATCTATACAAAAACAACTGAGTCAAATAGAAATCAACTGTAACTCGTACCCGTGGAGAACAACTCCGGGTACATCTCGCGCATGCAAGATTCCAATTCCCACGTCGCTTCTCGCTTAGTCTGATGCGACCATAGGACTTTAACATACTTTAATGTTCTGTGCCTCAACACTCTCTCCGATTCCTCCAGAATCCGAATCGGACGGACTCAAGGTGAGGTCTTGCTTAAGGAGCAATGGTTCTAGAACAATCTCATGTTCTGGATCCCTTAAGTACTTTCTTAGCATAGAAACATAAAACACGTTATGAACTCCTCGCATAGACTCGGGAAGATCCAAACGATATGCCGACTTTCCAATCGTGCCAGAATCGAAAACGGCCCAATATACCGCGGGCTAAGCTTCCCTTTAATACCAATCTCACAATTCCTTTAGTGGGAGACACTCTCAAAAGCACATGATCCCCCACTTCGAACTCTAAATCTCACCTTCTAACATCCGCATAGCTCTTCGCGCCGCCTGGCGCTAGCGGTTCTGTCTAATCTCCGCCACTCATTCCACTGTCTGTTGGACCCAATCTGGACCCAGAACTGCCTTTTCTCCTACGGCATCCCAACAAAGTGGCGATCTACATTTCCGCCCATACAGAACCTCAAATGGTGCGGCCCGAACACTGGAGTGGCAGCTGTTGTTGTAGGCAAACTCATGAAAAGCCAATCGATCCTCCCAGCCTACCTTTCCACGACAAAACACATGATCTCAACATATCCTCTAGTGTTTGAATGGTCCGTTCGGATTGCCCATCTGTCTGTGGGTGGAAAGCGGTACTAAATTGGAGTTTTGTACCCAAAGCGCTTTGCAAGCCCTCCCAAAACATGGAGACAAACTTAGCATCTCTGTCCGAAACTATCGTCTTGGGCACACCATGCAATCTCACTATCTCACGCACATAGATAGGAGCCAAATCATTCGCCGAATTCGTCGTACGAATATGGATGAAGTGGGCGGACTTACTGAATCGGTCCACCACTACCCAAATCGCATCCTTACCTCGCTGGCTACGAGGCAAGCCGACTACAAAGTCCATGGTAACATCATCCCATGGCCACTGTGGAACCTCTAAAGGTCGCATTAGTCCGGTGGACGCTTATGCTTAGCCTTCACTTGTTGGCAAATCCAAAGAGACGCCACATGTCAGGCAACATCCACTTTCATTCTCTTCCACCAAAAGCTCTTTTTCAAATCCCGATACATCTTGGTCTCGCTAGGATGTACCGTGTACGGGGTACGATGAGTCTCTCTCAAAATATCATCTTTGACCTGAGCCTTTTGTGGCACGCAAAGACGGCCCCTAAACTGCAATGCGCCCGACTCATCAAGGCTGAAGTCCCTCGATTTTCCTTCATCGAGGTGCTTCCTCACTTTTTGAAGCAATCTATCGTGTTGTTGCGCTTCTTTCACTGCTCGAATTATCGATTCCAAGAATAACTGTGTCTCTACATGTGCTGTACCGGCATAGTAATAGGAAATTCCCATCCGTTCAAAGTCAGCAACGAGACAACCTACAGTGGAGGGTGTCGTCTTGCGACTAAGGGCATCAACAACCACATTTGCTTTACCTAGATGGTACTAGAGAGTGATCCCATAGTCTTTGATCAGTTCTAACCACCTTCTTTGCCTTAAATTCAACTCTTTCTGAGTGAAGATATACTTGAGACTCTTATGATCAGTGAAAATATCACAGGATTCTCCATACAAATAATGCCTCCAAATTTTTAGAGCGAAAACCATCATGCCACTCTAAATCGTGAGTAGGGTAATTTCGCTCATGTTTCTTTAATTGTCGCGAAGCATACGCGATCACTTTGCTATCTTGCATGAGCACGCAACCCAAACCCACTTGCGATGCATCCGAGTAGACCGTGAAGCGCTTCCTTGGCTCAGGAAGAGTGAGAATAGGAGCAGTTACCAACCTCTCTTTTAGAACATTGAAACTACGCTCACATTCACCGGTCCACTGGAATTTCACGCCCTTCCGCGTGAGTTGAGACATTGGCTTAGCAATAATGGAGAAGTCTTTCACAAAACGCCGGTAATACCCAGCTAAGCCAAGAAAACTTCTCACCTCCTTAACATTGGATGGTCTCTTCCGCCTACTCATCAGAAATCTTGGTTGGATCTCTCAAATGCCCTCCTCGTTAATCACATGTCCTAGGAAGCCCACTTCGTAAATCCAAACTCGCACTTTTTCAACTTGGCAAAGAATTGATTTTCCTCGAGTCTCAAGCACAAGCCTCAAATGCTGCTTATGCTCTTCCTCCGTCTTGGAATAAATCAAAATATCATCGATGAACACAACTGCAAAGTCATCCAAATACTTGTGTAGCATGTCGTTCATTGTTTCCATAAAGACAAATAGGGCATTTGTTAGTCCAAAGGACATAACTTTATACTCATAGTGCCCATACCTCGTGGAGAAAGCTATCTTTTCAATATCTTGCTCCCGCACTCGAATCTGATTATACCTAGATTGTAGATCAATTTTGGAAAACATCTTGGCTCCCTTCAATTGATCAAACAAGTCATCAATGCGAGGCAACGGGTATTTATTCTTGATGGTCACCCGATTAAGAGCACGGTAATCTATGCACATGCGTCAACTCCTATCCTTCTTCTCAATAAATAGGACGGGGGCTCCCCAAGGTGACACACTGCGACGGATCAATCCTTTAGACAACAACACATCCAATTGCTTCTTCAACTCTTCTTGGAGTGGTCATGCTAAACAGTACGGTGACATAGAGATAGGTCGAGTGCCAGGAACAAGTTCAATCCTAAACTCCACATCTCTTGCGGGTGGCATTCCCGAAAGCTCTTCAGGAAATATGTCGGGGTACTCACATACCACTAGAATATCCTCAATGCGCAAAAGCGCACTCGATTTTTCCACAAGTGATAGAAGTAACCCACACTTAAACATTCGCCGGCCGAGAACAGTGGCCAACACAAAAGAGAACCCGAGATGCATTCCCTAAAAACTATCTCCTCCTCGAAGGAGCTTGCAAAGTGATTGTCCTCCGTAAACAGAAATCACCGCCTTGAGCGATGCAACCAATCCATACCGAGGATAACATCAAAATTTCTATCGGAATAACCATGAGGTTAGCCACAAAATCCTCGCCATCTATGGAGACTATGCATCCGGACAAATCATAGAGCTAACAATAATACCCCCGGAGAATTGATCAGAATCGACCGTGAAATCATTGCATACTCAATTTTGCTTTTCTAGCAAACTCACTAGAAACAAAGGAATAAGTGGCACCGGAGTCAAAAATAAGGAGAGCACTGTGTAAATCCACTAACAGAGTACCTGTCACAACGTCTGGGCGACTCATGCACTCGATTGCGAGCAATGTGTAGACTCGGGCGACTGGGCAAGAAGAGCACCAATGCTCACTGTGACGGCATCGGAAAGGAGGCGGTGCAGCATAATGAAGTGGGTGACTGGGTAGTAGGCCAAGAATATCCCAAGCGGTGCCTCAGAAGGAGGTCGCGCGCAGAGCGGCCGCCAACACCGGATCGACCCCGAGATGAGGCATTCGATGACGCAGATACCGGCTCCCACTTAATGATGCCGGAGGATTCTCGACGACAGACCTTCTCCATGTGGCCCATCCGCCACAAGGTCGACACTCTCCTGTCCAGGAACATTCGGCAGCTCGGTGCTCACCACAACACTTAAAGCAAATCATGCCTTGCCCAGGGACAGGACGCAAAACTGGTGGTGTAGGAGACGACGATGTCAACGTTTTAGACTTGGATGGCTGTGAAGAACATCGACTCCATTTAGGCTTCTTAGGAGCGGACCGCTGAGATGACCCACCCCTCTCACTATAGCTCCTCTTCTGGTCACCACCAAAAGCACTCGGACCACCAGAAGGTTGCGACCCTTTAGTGTGGTGCATCTCCATCTCCATCCCTCTAGCCTACTCAACCACGGACCTAAAGTCACGTGGCGCAGTAGCACCCATAACATGCCGATACTCAGAACTGAGCCCTCGGCGGAACCTTTTGGCCTTCTCAAGGTCACTACTTGCGACCGACGGTATGAAGCGGATCAAGTCGTTGAACCACGCCTCGTACTCAGCTACTGTCATCTTTCCTTGCACAAGGGTTGACAGGGCAACCTCCATACTCTCCACAAAAGATTCTGGGTAGTACTTCGCCTTGAACTGCTCGACGAAGACCTCCTGTGTGGTCGGACCTTGGGCGATGTCCTAGCCGAAAGGACTCCTCCCACCAATGTCCGCCGACCTTTCAACCGAAAGGCCACAAAGCGAGCTCTAAGCTGTGAAGTCATCTCTAAGGCTTCGAACTATCTTCCCATATAGTGCAACCAATCCGCAGCTTGAACCGGCATACCCATCCCATCAAAGGTATCCAACCGCAATGCCATCCATTCGCGAAGGCCCATTCTTGGCTCCGATGTGACAGGAACGGCAGTCGGGACAGTGACAGGTACGGCCGCAGCAGTGGCTGCAGGCGCTTGTCGTCGTAACGCACGAACGTCCTCTACAAACTCCCGCAACAAGGCTGAAGACCTTGCCTGATCTCCGCCCATGCACTACTCGGCACCCAACTTCCACGCCGTGCCTCCTGCTGAACTTCTAGCGATGGCTCCGCTTGGGCACGGCCACGACCACGGCCTCCACGGCCTCGGCCAACACCGTGACCACGACCTCTACCTCTCGGCATCTCTGCTCGCAACAGAGAAGAAATCACACAATCAACTCACAATCAACAACTTTAACAATACAAATCCATAACACAATTAGGGAAAACGCATATGCAATCCAAATCCCAAGCCCAATCCTACTGTGCAGCAAAGTGTGTCATGTTTTAATTTCATAATTAACCTAGGTTGTCAATTTATTTTCACCACGGACCTAACGCCCGCTCTGATACCAACTTTAACACCCCGACCCTCCACAGGGCCCAAGATGCTACCAAAGACACCTTTACTAATTCAAAAGTGTTGCTAAATCAACTTTTAGCAGCACAACTCCTGTTTTTTTATATAATTACCCACAGGAAGCAAACCCCAAATAGCAATAGGATAATTGCAAAAAAACAACTAACTTCATATTCCACAAGTTATAACATAAACAGAACCCTGGCTCGTAAGCAAGCTAAACCAAACAACGAGCCATCAAGACTAAACACTAGATTAAACATAAAGCCTCAGCGTACGGCTAAACTGTTGTTTCATATGTGCAGTGCCAAAAGGACTATCCCATTCCATGCATGTCGTCATCCTTCACCTAAAAACAACGACAAAGTAAGGGTGAGTCCGGAGACTCAAGAAGCACACTACCGCCTGCTCTTCTTTCCCTTTTTCTTTCCACGCCAACGCCCGGCTTTCTTCTCTTCCTTTTCTTCACTCCGGTGCTCCTCCTTTCTTCTCTCGCCTCGTGGCGCTCTTCCTTCTTTTTCTTCGCGTCGGCCGACTCCTCCGCCTCACTCCCACTCCCGAGCCTCCTCTTCTTCCTCCCGGTCACCGACGCAGCCTTCCCCTCCTCCGCCTCGCCAGAGGCCGGCCTTCCCCTGCTCCCTTGCACCACCAAGCAATGGCGAGCAGGAGCGGCGACGGCGGCGAAGTTGAGGGCGGCGCGCGAGTGGCGGCGGCGGCGGCGCAGCAGAACGGCGGCGCGGCGCAGCGAGAGTGGCAGCAGGAGCGGCGGCACCGGTGGCGGGTCGGCGACGGTGCACGCCGGGGAAGGCGGTGGCGGCTGCCGGAGGCGACGAGCAACGACGCCGGGTCAAGGCGGCGGCGCCCGACAAAGAACGCGAGGGAGCAAAGAAGAAGCGCAAGGGAGGCAAGAACGAGGAGTGGATAAGCACGGGAGAAGAAAAATGGGTTTGGTTTCTCCTCCGCTCTCTCTCTCGATATATATATAGGCGTCAGGATGGGTGGGCTTTCTCCGAAAGTATTACACATGTGAAGCGTATGCTTAAATCTGTCAGAAAACTGAGAAACTCCGAAGTGATTGCTGTGAACTATATTCACACTGACAAAAATCCGACAGACCGTTTTACAAAGGGGTTAGCATGGAAAGCGATTTCCGTTGCATCTATGGACATGATAATGAGGCTCATTTAAGTTACATCACAATGGTAACCCATACCTTCTTGATCGGAGATCCCGTGACTTAGGCAATGGGAAAAATAAATTGATATTGTAACAAGAGAGTACATATTTATTGTACATATGTCCTAATAAACAATGTACTTTCGACTGTTTGGAAGGTTGGCATAAAGCTTTAATGTATTTTGTTGTCCAAATGAGGAAAAAGTATTAGCCTGCAAGATACCTAGAAAGAATACACTTACTTGAGCTTAACTGTGTGGTCGCAGTTCACGAGAACGGGACATTCTCTAGAAAGCTCATGATCAGATAAGGGAGCATGACCATATAACGCTCTGTTTAGGCGTGGTTCATTGGCGGCCTAGTACTAGTTGAGATTTCAAGTGAAATGTGATCACGAAAAGCTGTGAATTCAAGGCATAGTCCATTCATCAGCTGTGAGAAGATAAATCTTGTCATTCTAGGTGAAAGTTCAACCCGTACGGGACTTACACTAAAATACTAGTATATTAACAATACTTCGGCACAATATCTTTGTCATCTGTTTACTTCTTGCTTTGAAATTGGTGGGGGATTGTTAGAAATTGGCCCGTTTTTATGGGTCATTTCCTTAATTCCAAAGCATGTATGGTTTAGTACCATATTGCTAATGAAAGGTGAGAAAAACCGATTTATAAGGTGGAGTCCTCACCACTCCTAGAATATGGATAGAGATGGTATGAGGAGGATTCTGTCTAGTCACACACGTGCGCACGCACACGCGCGCGTATTCGCATATTTTCGCATGAAAATCACGTGACTTGTGACTTGCGACGCGCGACCGTGCCGTGACGTGGCACGCCACTTGGCAGACCAAGTCCATCTTTATTTTTGCTGAACCCTGCACCTCACTCTCTCTGTTTGCATGAGATTCAAACTTTTGAATTTGAGACTTAATTGGGTTTTGATGACAGGCAGTTACTAGTGGGTAAATCACTAGTTAAATAATATTAGTTACCAGTGAATTATTCAGCAGTGAGCAGTTAGCAGTGAATTATTTCAGTTCAATAGGGTAGTTACTAGAGAGTAACTTGCATATCTTTATATACTTGGAGACGTCCAAGATATAGATGTTAGAATCTCTCACTACCAGCATCTCTTAGTTCTGCCAACTTGTGCTGTTGTACTGCGCTGTCTGGACTTCGCCAACCTTTCTTCTCGGCGTGCACCTGGAAGGAGGGAGAGCGGCTACTCCGAACCATTGCCACATAGAGTACCTGCACGGGGCGGCAATAAGGTTTCTGGGCAGCGCTTTTGCGCGACTGCTCCTGCACTACGTCATCTATATTCTGCACTACGTCAAGCCTATGTGGCTTCCTGTTCTTCTTCAGGCTAACAAGTAAGTCGTTCGTGCGCACGTACGACTTTGTTACTATATTTTTCTTGAGTATATTCTGAAGTATGATGAGTAGCCTGCTGTTAGTAGTAAGTTTTGCAACACTAGTTTATTATATTTGTCTCCTCATAAAATTTGGAATTAAAATATTGCCCACATTTGTAACAAATACAATCTGAATACATCGGATTAAGAAAGGCAATTAATCAAGTGACAATTTGAAAGTGTTCAACTCAAACAAAATATATAACAACGCATATTACACAATTAATAAATTACAATCCATTTATAGCAAACAAATTACATCCATCAAGCGATAATTAAAATTGTTCCTCGAATCGAATAAAAATATTACAGTTCATATTACATCAATAATAATAGTCCAAATTACAGCAAATTTACAAATCTTGATCTCAACCAAAATAATCATCTCAAAAATATAAATAATTACAACACAATTACAATTAATCAAAATTACAAGATTTAAATTACAGTTGAGCTCACTTCATACATCAATTACAAGTAACTAGAAATATAGGGATAACTTGCAGTTTTAAATACGAGAAAAGTAAATATTAAAATACCAAAAAATAATCGAACAAAAAAAGAAAATTAAAAGCTAGCTTGCCATTAGAACCCTAGTTTCGTTATCGAAATGGGCATTCCGCTCATTAAGATAGTAGACCGTTCGGAGCTAGTCGACACCTCTTGCAGCTATAGGATTTCATCATTCGGCATTAAAAACCAACCTAAATCTGTTTCAAAATTCTATTTCGCAACCAACTTGCTCAAAATACCCAAATCCAACCCACCCATGCACAGTAGCATTACTAGCTGCACAAGAGAGCATAGGGGAGGGATAAGGCCAAGCCAAGTGTTAGACCCAGATTTTACAATTCAAAATACTCTATGATTCCACCACACTATTTCTTGAATCAGTAGATAGTGCTTATAGATACATTGCTAAATCATTTCTTACGTCGCTTAGGCCATACCATTCCAAAATATTACATAATAGAGTTTACATATACAACATCAGACATTTTTTACATAAAGGGCCATTTAGGCCAAATACTTACAATGTAAAAGCGAAAACAAGATTGATTATCAAAAGCAAGGTCATATCCTCCCACACGGAAGCGATTGAGAGCAAAATCTACCATATCCTCTCACAAGCAAGCGACTGGGGTAAAAACTATCATACTAACGATTTCCTTAGTTCCCTATCTTCTTCATCATCCGGACTTGGTGCATCATGATGGCATAGGGTCTTGCTCCACTACTTCTTAATTAATTGCGAATATGACCACAATCAACCATGCTCTGTGATCCAACACACATAATGTATTATTATATATGCAGGGTTGAGCAAGGCTGGCTAGGGTTCTTTTGCTAAATGTCTTAGTTGACAATTACAAATAATAGAAATTCCGTGACTTAGCAGTTTTATCTTAAATTAATTTTCTATAATGCATCAAAGATTGCAATATTAATAATGATACAGGATCCATCAACCGTTACATGGCTTCCTACATCCAATGCTTGTTCTTCATCATTATATCTATCTATTATCATCATTGGGATCGATCGTCCATGGCAACACAAACTGATTTTCAACCCAACAACAAAGATTGTTTTATAAATAGAACTAACTTCGGTAGGTTCCCATGCCCACCTGTGACTGTGAGCACAGCTATTCAAATAGTTTGTACTCTGCAGAGGTTGCACACTTTATCCATAAGAGACAACCAACTTGCTATATTCCACATGTTTCCTTAAATGTACAGATCAAGAAGGTCACCACAAAACCTTTACAAAGCATCTTTCCAGCGTGGCCATACCCGCTAAGATTTCCACCGCTGTGGGATACGGCCATCCCTCTAGAAGCCCACTCCTGCGCCTTCACGCCAAAGGCCCTTACCTTTGCACGTGTTCATACTAATGGCGCAACCCACACTAGGTTAATACAAATTAGTTAGCTAGGTCATACCGTAATGTTTCAAAGAGCTTTATTTCAAAATGTTCAAAAAAACAATTTAATTTAAAATAAAATCAAGTGTTATTTGGTTGCTTGAATTTTGAAGATTTTATTTGCCTGTTTTTAGCTTTTAAAAAGGCTATTCTTAAAAGTAATTTAACTAAAAACGTAAGAATATTATTAAATTAAGGATATTTTGAAATAAAACCCCTATTTCAAATTAATTATTTGAAAGCATTTGGCTTTTATCTAGATTTTTTGTGTTTTTCTAGATTTTAAATCAATTTCAAAGCTAAAAAGTATTTTTGTAAAAATTAAAAGACCAAATTTAAGTTAGAAATATTTTATTTAAGTCTAAATTATCTCCTGGAATTTCTGTGAATTTTATGGAATTGTTAGACTTTATTTGCTATTTTCTAAGAGTTTTTGAAGCTCCTAGTATTTCTGAAAATTAAAAATGGAATTTAAACCCCCTCTCTCCTCGGCTTGACACATGTCAATCCCAGATCAAATCCGCCCCCGCCCAACTTAATCTCGACTGTCCACCTTCACTTACCCCTTCATTTCTTGGCCAACGGCACCGATTTCTCCCTTCGCTACGTGGCTATCATCTAGTCGCCTCTCGCTCTCTCGCCAAGACACGGTCCCCGCATGTTAGCTTCTTCTTCCTTCCCTTTCTTTAACCTCCGCCAAGCCGCCATTGTCGCTCCGCTTTGAGCTCTTTAATACTTTCACATTACCCATTGGCTCGGAAATTGCCTCCGTTATTATCCCTAATCACTCCTTCTTGAAACCCCGCCACCGCCTTTAAACCCGCCTAACGGAGAGCCCTTGTCGCCGATGCCCTCACTCCACCGCCTATGCCTCCTCGTCGCCAGCCACTGCCAAGCCTCCCCGAGCATCCCGCCAAGGTGCGTCGTGATCCCCGTCGCTCCCTACCGGCAGCTGCCGAGCATTGGAGCTCCGGCGACCATCGGGAGCCAAGCGCCACCTTCGGCCGGCGCTGCCACGCCAGCATCCAAGATGGCCTGGTCGCCATGTGGTGAGCCACGTCGGCTCCAACTTGCCCCGTCAGCAAAAATTTTGCCACGTTAGAACACTTGGCCTCCACGTAAGCAAAATTATTCCAGTCAGCCGCCATGTCAATCCCACGCCACCCTCCCTGCAACCTCAGCTCCCCTTTGGTCCGTGGACCAAGTCCACCAAAAGCCAGGCGCCCGCTTTTTAGCCTTCGCCAAAAAATTAAAAATCCAGCTCACGTCAGCATTGCGTCATAAAAACCCTTTTTCTTTAGAAAAATAATTCCACCAAGAATCAATTCCTTGATGACATCATAATATTGATTTTCTAATAGGAAAATAATTCTAAAAATTCAGTTTATTCTTTTCCTTGATTTCAAACTTTTAGAAGCTCGTTCTCTTTGATCCTAACTCGGATTAAGCCCGTTCAAATTTCTAAATTCATTTAAAATCCTAATCTATCCATTAATATCCTATTTTCGAATTTTTGGAGTCTGTTTGAATTTATTTGGATTAAATTAAAGCTTAGAAAATTAAAATATTTTAAATGGTTAAAATAAACTTCAATTAAATCCGAAATTATTTTATTTGATCTTTTCAAATTCCAAGGATTTTTGTAGAATTTTCTTGAATTTTCAAATTTATTTTATTTTTGGAATTTTCCTAGATTCCCCTTTCTTACTTTTTCTCTCTCCTGTCTCTCTTCTTCTAGCATCTCTTCTGTCCCGAACACAGCCGCCATTAGAGCTCTCTCAAAACTCTTCAAAACGTATGAATTCCTCCACGATTCTTCGCGCAATCAAGAGCATTCAGTCCCTCTCATCAAGACTCCTCCATTCCTATCCGTTTCCCCTCCTCTGTGCGCATTTACACGGAAACGAACTGTCACATCGAATTGATAAGACGTGTCAGAAATGTGGGTGGGCTGGTGCGATCGGACCGGGGGATCAGAGCGAACATATAAATACAATTAAAAATTCAGATGGGCACTAAATTGAACAAAACTAATGCTATTAGATAGATCTTAAATTTAAAAAAATTTAGAAACAAATTTTATTAATTTTAGAGCTAAAATGAGTAAGAACGAGTCATTCGAAGTTTAAATCGGAAATTAATTCGCGAAAAAAGAAAGAGGAGACAGATTACTCTGACTGGTTTGGGGCCCCACAATTTTTATTTAACTTTTGAATTAAATTTCTATTGAAAAGGGCTACAAAGGCTGACATGGGGTCCCACTGTATTTTTAATTTAAAATAGATTTATTTTCTAGAAAGAAAAGGATAATGGACTGACAGGTGGGATCCATTTACTGTGTCAACAGTGACTTGGACCCACTTATCAGTGGTTCTAACTTTTTATAGCCGGCTTAAAAGGTTTTAAGAGGCCGTGGGGTCTACTTCCCATACGGATAGGAATGTAATTAAATAGGGATGGACCACACATCAGCATGATTAGCTAACACTATGCGCCATCATTATGCTAATCTTAATCATGAGCACTAATTTAAACGCTGGCTACAATGTGTCTTCCTTGCCAAGAAGTGGTAAAGCATCTCGCCGGCAGTAGGGGCTCGGTGGACGATAGCATGGTCGAAAATTGGGCCCTTGGTGCTATGCGAAGCTTCGAGGGAGGTGGCGCGGCTGGATTTGAGGGACAGTGCTAATGGTGGCAAGCTACGCGGTGACGAAAATTGGGAGCACAACACAGAGGTGCCACAATGCACTGGACTCCGTTTCAATGCTACGGGAGCTACTGGAGAGAGAGTGGAGCGTATCGAAGGCGTCGATGATACTTGGGGACGGGCGCTGCGGGCTGGCGACGAGAAGCCGAACGACGGTGAGGTGGTTGGCGCGGAGGGCCCGCTGGGGAGGAAGAAGAAACTTGGCATGGTTGGGGTCGTCCTCAGGGGGTCCACAGGAAGCTCCAGGCATGACCAATCGAACCAGGATGCGGCAAAGCTCGATTTGGCTCGACGGCAGCACTTGACCGAACATAAGGATGAAAGGAGGGCTCGGGTGGCTATCGGGTCGATTAAGTGAAAAGGGAGGTGAGTGAGGATGCAAGGAATAGGATGCGCACCATTATAGGGGAGGAGTGGATCGGTGCCGTTGTGGTGCCGTGATTGAGTTGATGCAGCTGAGAGGGGCGTCGGCGGAGGATCAGGGTAGAGGTGGAAGGGAATGCCGTAGTGTCCTCAAACGAATAGCCAGCACGCAGAGCAACGCGCTGAGGCGCAGCGTGAAGCAACGGGATGGGATGGCTTGTTCCGACAATTGCCGGAGTTGCTCCGCCCGCCGGAGCTTCACTTGGTTTACCTGCAGCCACACACACAGAGAGACCAGAGAGAACACAGAGAGATGCTATTTTGGCGCAGCAACTTAACTGCTTTTCTGTTGTTCATTCATATATTAAAAAGTCTAATTAACATGCAAAACTAACAGACCATTATTTACGCACCGTGCGGCATGCTCCTCCACAAGCTGCGCTAACCCACAACTCTCAAATCATGCCGCACGTCACGGATGAAAGACTGACCGATTCAAAAACACAAGTGACGCGCCCAGAATGACCTTTGGGCTCACAACAAAAACTCTGACAGACTCTTGCAAACAAAACAGCAGATAACATATGTGAACAAAACCTGGGATTACTTGTCAATCTCCTCCTAATTCCGGCGTTGTTCACTTGAGCTTGGTGACTCCTATCCGTTCACGAAGTTCCTGGAACTTTGACCTTCCAAGTGGTTTCGTCAGGACATCTGCCAGCTGCTCTTGCGTTCTCACAAAATCCAACTCAATCCCCCCATTATCAACACATTGTCTAATATAGTGAAACTTTGTGTCGATGTGCTTACTCCTATCATGGAGTACGGGATTTTTGCTGAGAGCAATAGCGGACATATTGTCCATCTTCAGTTTTGGCGGAGATACCTGGACTCCAAGAATATCACCGAGTAGTCGATTTTGCTGCACCCCTTGACATGTCGAAGCTCCTCACAGATACTCCGCCGCATGATGATAATGCAACCACTGTTGCTTCGTGGATCGCCAAGTCACAGGGTTTCCGCCAAGGAAGAATACAATGCCAGTTGTACTCTTCCGGTCGTCCACGTCACCCGCCATGTCACCGTCATTGAGTTTAATAGTTTGAGTTCTGCATTGCCCTTGTATATGTCAGACCATAGTCAGTCGTACCTGCAACATGTCTAAGCAAATGTTTCATTGCTGCCATATGTTCCTGCTTCGGCTCCTCCATGAAGCGGCTCAGGTATCCAACTGAGAAAGCCAGGTCTGGTCGGGTGTGCAGAAGGTACCGAAGGCTCCCAATGAGGTCATGGATGTTGTAGCATCCACTGCAGGTGAGGAACTCTGCTTTGACAACCTCAGCCGTGTCTCCATGGGTGTGGAACAACTATTACAATTGCTCATCCTCGCTTTCTCAAGCGCTTTATAGCATAAGTCTTCCGACACAACTCAATGCAATGTCTCTTCCGCCTTACCTCAATGCCTGTGTAATATGACAGGTACCGTGTCACTCATGCCGAAAAGTGTCTTCGCTTCCATCTTGAAAGTATTGATCTCATCTTTGACTCCCCGCTATGACGAGGTCATCCACATAGACTCCTACCACCAGCCTTGTACTCTCGACGCCACGAGTGTACAGCCCATGCTCGCACTCACTCCTGATGAAGCCGAGTGCATTCAAACTTGCATCTAGTTTTGCATTCCATGCCCGCGGAGCTTGACGTAGCCCATAAAGAGCTTTATGTAGTTTGAGAACCATCGCGCCACGACCAAAGAAGAAGGAACCCGGTGGTCGTGCAACATACACTTCTTCCATCAACTCTCCGTTGAGAAATGCAGTTTTGACGTCCATGTGATGCATGCAGTCCGCCACGGTTTGTCGCCACGCCTAGCACCACTGCACCGATTCTATCCTTGCAACCGTGCAAACACCTCCTCGTAGTCATCCTTGACGTTGCACATATCCCTTGGCGACGAGTCCGGCCTTGTGTTTACAACCTCACCATGCTCATCGCGCTTAAGTTTGAATACCCACTTCAAGCCGATGGCACGGTGTCCAGGGGGAAGATCCACCAAGGACCATGTCTTGTTCTCTTCAATAGAGGCCATCTCCTCCAACATTGCCATTCGCCACTCCTTAGTCTGCTTTGCCTCCTCAACAGTTGTCGGTTCATCACCTATTGCCACCAAAAGCTCCTCACCAACTCGCCGCCTACGCACTGTGAGGTGAAGTAGCTCCGAGTACATTGTCCATGGTGCGAAAACGAAGTGGTGCATCATCATGATCGGCATCCAAATCAGGTTCGCCTGATGGTGGCGATGCGAACTCGATGCTGGCTCCAGCCGACGCAGGAGGTGTGCAGGGCTCAGACCCGCACGTGGGCATCACCGCACTAGCTGGTGATGATGTTGTTGCCGTTGTTGTAGCTGGTGAGATTGGTGTAGCAGGAAGACTGGTGCTGCCATGATCTCTGGAAGCCTGCACATATTCAACAAAGAACAGCTCGTTGTCGTCGTCTGGCCCAGCTCCTTTGTCAACGCCCCAGTCCCAGGGACGAGTCTCCTCAAACACTGCGTCCCGTGAGATATACACACGTTTTGTGACTGGATTGTAGAATCTGTAAGCCTTGGATCCTTGCTCATACCCAACAAACACCATGGGCGTGCTCCGGTCATCGAGCTTGGCAAGGTGCTTCCCTGCTGTCTTCACGTGTGCCACGCACCCAAAAATGCGGAGAAAGTGTACAGGTGGCTTGCGCCCATGCCATACCTCATATGGTGTCTTCCCTTCAACACTCTGGGTGGGAGCACGGTTCGAAATGAACATCTGTTGGTCATCGCTTCTCCCGTAACCACCGGCGAAGGACATCGCCTTCATCATGCTCCTGGCCATCCCCATCACCGTCTGATTTCTCCTTTCTACCACGCCATTTTGTTGTGGCGTGTAAGGCGCTGTAAGGTGCCTCTGGATGCCTTGCTCGGAGCAGTAATCACTGAATGCCCGCGCTGTGAATTCGCCTCCCCGATCAGTGCGCAGTGTTCCCAACCTCCGTTCTGCAATAGCCTCAGCTCCAGCCTTGAATCGAACAATGGCAGCAGCCGCTTGATCCTTGGAGCTCAATAGAATGAGCCACATAAATCGGCTCAGATCGTCGACGAGGAGAAGAAACAGCTTGTTTCCACTGGGTGTCGGTGGAGTCACAGGACCGCAGATATCGCCGTGCACAAGCTCCAGCTTGTGTGCTGCACGGTACTTGGCTTCACTTGGGAACGCCAGGCGCCGTTGCTTCCAATGAGACAAATATCACGCACTTGATCGACATGATCAATTTGCGCGCTCCGCACCATCTCGCCTCGTGACGCTTACGCAGCCCTCTGAAGTTGAGGTGGCCGTATCTAGCATGCCAGCGCCATGCCGCGTCTGTTCCCACCGCTGCCAGGCACACTGGCCTCCCGATGTTCAGTGCTAGAACATAGAGACGGTTTGCCGAGCGGTGCACTTTGGCTAGCAGACGCTTCTTCCGTCCCGCATCCGAGTACTCGCCTTCGATCGTGATCTTGTACCCATCTTCGTCAAGCTGCCCCAAGCTGATGATGTTGGCGGTGAGGCGTGGGATATGATACACTTTGGTGAGTGCCTGGTGCTCCCCGTTCTTGCACGAGAAGAGCACCGTCCCACAGCCTTCAATCCCGACCACGGATCCGTCCCCGAATCGGACGGTGCCTTGCACGCCGGAGTCGAGCTCGGCAAAGGCTGAGCGCTCGCAGGTCATGTGGTTAGTAGCGCCCGTGTCGAGGATCCAGCGGGTGTGGTCTCCCTCCTTGTTCCCGCCGAGCTGGACGAAAAGCTTATCTTCCTCCAGATGAAACGCCGAAGGGGACACCGTCGACACGGGATCTGCGGTCTCCGACGGTGGAATGACGTCCCCATGGCTCCTCCCTTTCTTGCCGCCAAGCCGAGCGAGGATTTTGCTTCTCCACCCGACCGCCGAGCACACACCGATGGAGTCGCCAACTGGCCGCTGGAGAAGTTGGCCGAGCGGTCGTCGGGGAACCCGCCGAGAGGTCGCCGAGCGACCGCCGAGCAGGCCCCTGGATCTGAAATCGCCTGTGTCGCCTCATTTGTGAATAGTGTCGGTGGAGTGGGGAGAGTGTGTCTGGAACCATCTGAAACGGTAGCTAGCATTAATGTATCTTCGGACACCTCCTCCACCTGGGCTGTGTGGGCCTGTTCATCCCTTCGCTTCTTCCGACACTCACGCGCCCAGTGTCCCGTCTTCTCGCATAACGACCGGTCATCGGCAACCGAAGTTCCGCCGACCTGCTCCTCCGTTCGGTTTCGGTGGCCGGAATCCTCCTCGCTCCGCCATCTCTGCCGCGCCCACGGCCACGGATCCACTTCTGGCTTGACGTAGCCCACTTTCCACGCTCCGGTTGGCCTTCGCCGGAGAAGTGAAGCCGTGCGGTTACTCGAGCTATTAGCTCTTCTTCTGTGAGATTCAATCTTGCCGAGGACGACCCGATGCTTCCGCCAAGATTGTGGCGCTCCTCCGTCGCCTTGAGCCGCCCTATTAGCTCCTCGACGGAGAGCTCACTGAGATCGAGAAGAGTCTCGATCGACATTGCGATTTGCTCGCATGCCGGAGGGACCGCTGAAGAAACTTTCGACGATTTCCTCCTCCGAGTGGCCTCGCCAAGGATCGCAAGTTGATGTGCGATCCCGCTGATACGGATGCCAAATTCGCCCACGCCGCCACACGGAATTTGAGTCCGTCGAACTCACGGCGGAGCGTGTTTGCCTTGGCCTTGCGCACGCTCCACTCCAACATGCATGGTTCTTATCGAGTCCCATGCTGCCTTGGCCGTCGTTTTGCTTGCGATCGTCCCCATCATCTCCATCGGGACGGCTTTCGCAATCGCCTCAAGAGCCATCCGGTCTTCAATGAAGTCGGTGGTGCCGACGCCGCCACCCACAGTGCCCCGTGCTCGCAAAGATGACACGCATGAGAGCCGCCCAATCGTAGTAGTTCGCCTTCGACTGGGTCGGGAAGGAGCCGCCGATCTCCTTGGTGACTCGATGGATCACCACCGCGTTCGCATCCGCCACCACCGCTTCCACCACTCCCGATGGTGGTGTGGACTCTCCCGAGTCCGTCGTGGTGGCGACGAAGAACGCGGCGCGCATGGTCGTCTACTCCGTGCGGTGGCTCGATACCAATTGTTCCGACAATTGCGGAGTTGCTCCGCTCACGGAGCTTCACTTGGTTTACCCGCACCACACACACACGAGACCGAGAGAACACGAGAGATGCTATTTTGGCGCAGCATTACTTAACGCTTTTACGTTGTTCATTCATATATTAAAAGTCTAATTAACATGCAAAACTAACAGACCATTATTTACGCACCGTACGGCATGCTCCTCCACAAGCTGCGCTAACCCACAACTCTCAAATCATGCCGCACGTCACGGATGAAAGACTGACCGATTCAAAAACACAAGTGACGCGCCCAGAATGACCTTTGGGCTCACAACAAAAACTCTGACAGACTCTTGCAAACAAAACAGCAGATAACATATGTGAACAAAACCTGGGATTACTTGTCATGGCTTGGGCGCATGCTGCAGCGGGAGACAGAAAGGAGGAGGGGGAGGGGAAAAGCTGCTCCGGCGAATGGAGGATTGCGTAGACCTAAGACGAGGCGCCACAAGGGCTGAAGCGATGCAGGGGAGGCCGGGAATCCTGGAACGGACAGCGAACGCGAGTGGCGCGGCACTCGGACGCGAGCGGCACGCTGCGTGCTAGCTCCGGCGCGTGCTGGACGCGGTCAGAGCGTGCTCTGGCGCCTTGGGCCGGTGTGGGCCGTTCCAGGCCAGGCCAAGCGGCTTTTGGGCTGGGCCCAAGAAGGAGAATGGTGGGATGGGCCGGACCAAGCCCAAGGCGAACTGGAAATTTGAAATTTCCTTTGAATTTGCAATTTCGGCCGAAAATTTGATTAAACACTTTTGAATTCAAAATTGTTTGAAACTTCAAACAAGCCAAATTACACTTCCCAAAAACAGGATGTGACAACATACATGCCAAAAGCCTGATTTCTGTTTGAAAATAACTGACTTGAAAATTTTATTCGCCTTTTAAAAAAGGAAGAAGTCCAGTTTACCCCACTTGAACTTATGCCCCAAGTTCGAATCACACCCTCAACTACAAAATTGTTCACTTTCCACCCGCCAATTATCAAAAATAGTGCAAATTACCCCTAGAGCTGATTCTATTGGTGGTTTTTACCACGTAGCCTAGTTTTGTGTTAACGTGGCACCAACGCCATCGTCCCTCCCTTCTTCT